>JAJJMB010006426.1:1009481-1150609 GCA_023531105.1 Papaver atlanticum | reverse complement strand
TGATATCGTTTTTATAGTTGTAGTGGTAAAAAGGTTCGTTGCTCGAACTTGTGAAGGATTTTCGAAAATTAAATAGATTTGTTTTGACAATAATAAGAAAATACCGAGACTTTGGATTCCACCATTGACCAATTAATTGATAAATTCTAATCAATATTCATGCAATATTCTTCTTTAAAGTGATTCTAATATTTGCCTCTAATAGATTTTTGAAGTAATAATTGTAAGCACGAAGCATGAAACATCAAAAGTATTAAAACCAAGCATGTCCCATCAAAACACTTCACAACTACTTAATAAAAACCAATTTTTCTTTTAAGTTCTATGCAAATAATCATGTAAAATAATTGCAATAAATAATTAAAATAGAATTATACCACTTTTCATGGAACAATGGCTTCCTCCGTCGCCTCGGCTAAGGGGTTTAGCTCCTCATATTAATCACTTGCTCAAAATACATATTTGGTGTTCAAAAGTTGATTAAAAGAGTGAAAAGTGCTAAGCAGCGGATTCTGTAGTTGCTGAAGGTCTAAAACAGAAGTCTGAGTCGTTGATGAAGAGCTTCTGTGACTGAAGGAAGATGCGACCGTACCTCGTTGTCACTGAAAATAAGTCTGCCACTGCGACTGATTCTGAGGGTCTAATGTTCTTCGTCTTCTTCTTCACAGCAGCAGCAGGAAAGTTTCTGAACTCGACTCTGTGATTTTTTTTCTCGCTTCTCTATAGCTCTAAACTTCTCCAAACTTCCCCAAATTGTTTGTATCCCTAAATATGACTCGAATCAACCTATATATAGCCTCCAAACACAAAATCTCTCGAGTTAATCCAAATATTTTCTTTTTTTTCTTCACCGCACGTTATGGGATTTTAATCTTATTTTTACGCGTTAACTTGGTTTCCAAACTCTCTCAAACTCTCTCAGGACTGAATAAGGACTCCATACACTCCTATCTTGCCGTAAACTCTTCACAAATTCTTTTGTAAACCGAAAATAACTCAAATTGTGAATTCTCTCTGTTTTGCTCCAACACGGATTTCTATCCCTGTTTAATCGATTCTACAGCCCATACCATACTTGTTTATCCTTAACAGAGTTAACCCAACGAAAATCAGCCATTGAATCGCCTTAAAAATCGTCCAAAAATCAAACAGAAAAATTCTGTTTTCTGTAAAGAAAATTCCCGCCAATTTTTGTTTTGAAATTTTTAGAAATTTGACCTCCCCCTATCCAGTGCCGGTCTGTGCTTAGCAGCTGCTTGGAAATGGGTTACCCCTTATCCAAAATGAGAGTCCGAATAGCAAGTGTCCTCCCAGGAGCCTATAACAACTTTTCGAGCCAATTTTCCCAAAAATGTTTATTCCCCAAAAATACCTACAAAGGGATAAAATACCAACATTAGTACAAAAATGGGTACTAAAAATATACACAATAGAGATGAAAATAGACACATAAATGCGTCTATCAACTACTATGAAGGATTACTTCTAGAGAAGAAGAATTTGGTTGATGCAGCCGCTGGTGGTTCACTTACTGAGAAGACAATCTCGCAGGCAACTAGTTTGATTGAGAGTATGGCTGCCAATGCTCAACAATTCTACACCGGAAAAAACTATAATGTCAGAAGAGTTAGCGAGATGGGAGAGTCTGCACAATCAGAGCAACGGATGAACAACATAGAAAAGGTAGTACAACGAATGGCAGCAGTGATTATTCCTACTTATGAAGAAGAGTCTGAACAGGTGAATGTTGTGTTCCCTAATCAGAGGCCAAGGTATGATCCTATTCTAATACTTATAATCCAGGTTGGAAGGATCATCCAAATTTCAGCTATGCAAATCAGCAAGCTACAGCTCCTTATCCTTATGGGCGACAGAGTGGTTTTCAACAACCACAGTTCCGACCACAAACCCCATCGCATCCTCAACAACAGACCCATAATTCTAGTTTAGAGGAGATGATGAAGATTATGATGCAGAAGCAAGATACAAATGCTCAAGAACAGAAAGCAAACTCTCAGCGTCAAGATGCAATTCTACAGAAACAAGATATGGCTATAAAATACTTGCAACTTTAAATGGGATAGTTAGCTATAGACATGAATGAAATAAAGGCACATAATTCGACAAAGTTGCCATCACAGCCTTTTGTGAATCCAAGAGCGAACGTCAATGCTGTAACTCTAAGAAGTGGGAAGCAAACAGAAGAGCCAAAACAACAAGAAAAGGTTAGTCACGACTTGGAAGAGGAAGTAGAGGTGAAAACCGTTCCAAAGGAAAGGCCAACCTCAACTGGCCAACCTAAGGACACAGTTCCTACTTTTACCACACCACCTCCTTTTCCTAGTCATTTTGCCAAGTCAAAGAAGCAAGCTCTAGACAAGGAGATTATGGATATTTTCAGCAAGGTGCATATCAACATTCCATTTATTGAAGCCATCAGAACGGTACCCAGGTATGCCAAAGTTCTGAAGGATTTGTGCACAATGAAGGAGAGGTTGATTGCTAACGAGATCACTCAGGTGAGAGAAAGTGCTTCAGCTATGTTGCTAAAGAAGATTTCTGCAAAGTGTAAAGATCCTGGTGGTTTTACAGTGCCAATTACTATTGGTAACAGACGGTTTTAGCGTGTTTTGCTTGATTTGGGAGCGTCCATAAGCGTGATGTCAACCGATGTTTATGATTCTTTGAATCTGGGACCTTTAAAGGAGATAGGGATTATCATTCAATTTGCTAATAAGTCTAACATATATCCTAAGGGACTCGTGGAAGACGTGTTGGTGCAAGTGAATGAACTAATCTTTCCGGTTGATTTCTTTGTTGTGGATATGCAGAATGGGGACAATTGTTCGTCTACTTCATTACTTCTTAGGAGACCATTTATGAAGACTGCTAAGACGAAGATTGATTGTGATACTGGGACACTCACTATGGAGTTTGACAAAGAAGTTATACGCTTCAATATTTTTGAAGTTATGCGTTATCCAAGTGATATCATTTTCTGTTGATGTTATTGGTTCGTTGGCACAACAGATGTTTGATTTGATCAACGAAGATGAACTTGAATTTGTGCTACAAAATAACATTGATTTGGATGTACTTGACATGCCTAACTTGGACGTTGATATTCCCAAGGAGTTTGTTGAGACATGTGGTGCTTTAATGGCATCACAAGATGTTAGAACATGTAATATTTCATATATATCTTTACCTGTAACTGATGAAGTTCCTTTACCTTATGTTGTGCAGGCACCTAAATTAGAGCTGAAACCTCTACCCGATCATTTAAAGTACGCTTACTTTGGTGATGGGGAAGAGCTTCCAGTCATCATTGCAAACAATCTCACAGCAATACAGGAAGAACGCCTCCTTAGGGTTCTGAAAGAGCATAAAACGGCTATTGGTTAGACAATTGCTGATATCAAAAGCATTAGTCCAGCCATGTGCATGCATAGAATCCTAATGGAAGATGATGTAAAGCCAGTACGTGATGCTCAGCGTAGGCTTAACCCCCCAATGATGGAGGTTGTGAAGAAAGAGATCCTCAAATTACTAAGTGTGGGGGTGATTTACCCAATTTCTGATAGCAAATGGGTTAGTCCGGTTCAAGTGGTGCCTAAGAAATCAGGTGTCACGGTTGTTAGAAATCAAGATGATGAACTTGTTCCTACAAGAGTTCAAACAGGATGGCGAGTGTGCATAGACTATAGAAAGCTCAATTCGGCTACCCGCAAGGATCACTTTCCTTTTCCTTTCATTGATCAGATGTTAGATAGGTTAACGGGACATTCACATTATTGCTTTTTAGATGGTTATTCGGGCTACAATCGAATTGTTATTGCACCGGAGGATCAAGAGAAGACTACTTTAACTTGTCCTTTCGGTACATTTTCATATAGAAGAATGCCATTTGGTCTTTGCAATGCGCCTGCCACTTTTCAGAGATGTATTGTCAGTATATTTTCTGATTATGTGGAAAACATCATTGAGGTATTTATGGACGATTTTAGTGTTTATGGTGATTCATTTGATATTTGTTTAAATAATCTTGAACTTGTGCTTAAAAGATGCATAGACACTAATCTTGTTTTAAACTGGGAGAAATGTTATTTTATGGTAAACCATGGAATTGTACTTGGCCACATTGTGTCCTCTCAAGGGCTCGAGGTAGACAAGGAAAAGATAGACTTGATTAGGAACTTACAATACCCCACTTAGGTGAGGGAAATTCGCTCGTTTCTTGGTCACGCGGGTTTTTATAGGAGGTTTATCAAAGATTTCTCCAAAATCTCAATGCCGATGTGAAAATTGTTGCAAAAGGAGGTTGCCTTTAACTTCGACCAGGAGTGCAAGGACGCCTTTGACAAATTGAAGGAATTTTTGACTACTGCACCAATTATTAAGTCACCGGACTGGAGTTTGCCATTCGAGTTAATGTGTGATGCAAGTGATTATGCAGTCGGAGTTGTTTTGGGACAGAAAGTAGACAAGAGGTCACATGTGATTTATTATGCATCAAGGACCCTTAATGAGGCTCAAATCAGCTATTCTACTACTGAGAAAGAGTTGTTGTCTATAGTATTTGCATTGGAAAAATTCAGAGATTATTTGGTGGGTACCAATGTGATTGTATATTCTGATCATGCAGTACTACGGTACCTATTGAAAAAGAATGAGGCTAAGCCAAGACTCATACTTTGGATTCTTTTTCTACAAGAATTCCATATGGAATTCAGAGATAAGAAAGGTGTTGAGAATATAGTTGCTGATCATCTTAGTAGACTTGTTTTTTTCCGAAGAAGAACTCCCATTACAGGATCATTTTCCAGACGAACAACTTTTCTCGATTGAAGAATCAACACCTTGGTATGCTGATATAGGGAACTATTTGGTTACAAGGCAAGTACCTAGTACAATGTCTACATTTCAAAAGCTAAAGCTTAAGAAAATAGCCAAGCAGTATGTGTGGGATGAGCCCTACTTGTGGAAATATGGTGCTGATCAAATTATCCGCAGGTGCGTACCTAACTCTGAATTTCAGTCAATTCTATATTTTTGTCATTCTTATGCTTATGGTGGCCACTTTGGTGCTAAACGTACCGCTCTCAAAGTCCTTGAGAGTTTCTTTTATTGGCCTACCCTATTTGAGGATGCATATGTTTTTTGCAAATCTTGTGATAGATGTCAACGAACGGGCAATCTAGGAGCTCAAAATCAAATGCCACTCAATCCTATTCTCACTGTCGATATTTTTGATGTGTGGGGCATTGATTTTATGGGTCCTTTTTTTAATTCGAATGGAAAATTTTATATTTCTTGTTGTGGATTATGTTTCTAAATGGGTGGAAGCTAAACCCACCCCTACTAATGATTCTCAAGTTGTTTGTGAGTTTGTGAAGGAATACATTTTCTCTAGACATGGTACACCAAGAGTGGTTATAAGTGATGGAGGCTCACACTTCAAGAAATCCTTCCATGCTCTCCTCAAGAAGTGCAACATTACACACAAGATTACCACGCCGTATCACCCACAAACTAGTGGGCAAGCTGAAATTTCAAATCGTGAGATTAATTCTATCCTTGAGAAGACCGTTAACATTACACGGAAGGATTGGAGTTATAGGCTTAACGATGCACTTTGGGCATATAGAACAGCATACAAGACACCGATTGGTATGTCTCCTTATTGATTGGTTTATGGAAAAGCTTGTCATCTCCCAGTTGAACTTGAGCATAAGGATTTATGGGAGGTAAAGATGTGCAACATGGAGTATGACAAAGCGGGAAAACATAGGCAACTACAAATTAATGAGCTAGAGGAGATACGTAATGATGCTTACGAGAGTGCTCGTATATACAAGGAAAAGACTAAACTTTTCCATGAAAAAATGATTTCTCGAAAGAGTTTTGTTGTGGGTCAAAAAGTTCTTCTATTTAATTCTCGTCTTAAGTTATTTCCTGGTAAGCTAAGGTCCCGTTGGAGTGGACCGTTTGTTGTTACTAATGTTTTTCCTCATGGTGCAGTTGAGGTTACTAGTCTCACGAAAGGGACAATTTTCAAAGTCAACGGCCATAGATTGAAGCCGTATTACGAAAACTTACCTACGGAGAATGTGGACGTGATTGAACTTCAGGATTTACTCCCTCTGGAGTAGTAGTAAGGAGAATGTCAAGTCGGGCTGACAACTTTAAACCAATCGCTAAATGGGAGGCAATCCATAGGTTTTGTATCTTAAACCCTTTTATTTTTTGTTTTTATTGTTTTCATATCATATTTTCATCCCCATGTTTAATTTCATTGAGTCTAGAATATATTTTTTTTAGAAGAAAATTATGACGAATACCTTTTCGTCAGAAAAAATCAGACTGCACGTAGTTCAGTCCAAAGACCATAACTGTCAGAAAGTTTATCGAAACACTGTTCCCTTTTGACACTTTGTAGAAAACACGTAGATGAACAACTTTTGTGAAATGTAGTTTTTCCAAATTCCTTACCAATTTGTACAGTTTTTGCGTTTTATCCGCTGTTATGTCAGAATTCAGAACTTTCGGTTTTACACATTGAGGACAATGTGAAGTTTAAGTGTGGGGGAGTATTTTGCATATAAATTTTTCAATTTTTTTGTACATATTTGCATGAAAAAAAAAAAAAACTCCAACTTGTAGTTAGCTTAGAGTCACATAGTATACATGTCGCTAAGATTACATTGAAATTCTCACAAGAGTGACTGAACTTAAAGATGACAGAGAACGTGATCGGGTTTCTTGCTTGTTTGAGAGTTAAAGTTGAATTTAACCATGCCAGTGGAAAATGAGGTGCAGACTGAATTCTGTATTAGATTTGTGATCCCCTATAGTGGAGACTACCTATTGTTACATCATGTGAGGCACCGACCTTCAATTCTTTGTACGTGTCTAAATATGTGCTTTTAGAGTGTGTGTCACCGTACGTTAATTCCGGGTAGAATGGTGAGCTACCCAACCTACCACCAATAAAAGCACTACTTTGATCTCTTAAGTGTTATTTTATCAATCATGATGGTGACATCGAATTTCTAACTTACATACCACTTGTAATCTTGTTCGCAGTTAGCACCATCCACTTTATCTCTCTCTACACCAACAGGTCCATAGAAACACCATCATCATCAACAAGAGGAGCATCACAAATTCGAAGGAAAGTTGAAGACGTTCAAGGTTTACAGGCAACGGTACAAAAATGAACAGATTTCAGATTCAAGTAAAGCAACAAGACAAGGAGCAAAACTTCTACATGTTGAAGACTTATGTACAAGAGCGAAATTTATCAAGATGAGAGTTCAAGAAGTTTATGATATCAAGACATACAAGTTGTGAAGAATCAAACGGTAAAGTACTTACACCATGGCCTCTGTACTTACATTTTATTTTATCTTTATTTGTATTTGTTTTATTTTCTCTTGTCTTCAAAAAAAAAAAAAAAAAGAGAGAGAAAATTTCTTTAGGTTCATTACTAGTTTTATTTTCATTTTGTATTTGATTTATTTTTCTTGTCTCATATAAAAAAAAAACAAAAACAAAAAAGAGACAAGAAAAATTCGTTGTATCATATTGTGGTTTGTTTTTAGTTTTGTTCTTTCAATAAAGCCAATGGAAGAAGAAATATTTATAATGAAGTTTTAAGCAACAAGGATTTGAATAAAAAGAGTTACATTGTCAAGATTCTACGAAGTTCAAGAGTTATCATCAAGAGTTGAAGACCGAAGACGAAGATGAGACAAGGATTGAAGACAGAAGACGTTTCTATGGATGCTGTGAGAGTGGTGTTAACTGCACGTCGAACGGATAACGAGGTAAGTAAGCATATTCCCACCTTCGTTAAGTGGTTGATTTCCTTTCTTAGAGATCGTCAGGAAAAAAAAAGAGTTTTCAAAATGATAAAAGATGTGGGTTTTCAAAACAATTCGGAGGGGTTTTCCTTCCTACTATTCAAAGTGTCGCAGGATTCTCTCTTCATTCCCACCTGGACACATGTGTGACCCATAAAAAAGCTATTTATTATTGAAAGCAACTTCATAAAACCCTTTCTGGTGAGGCAGAGTCGAGACTTTCGATCACTCTCGAACCTGGATTCTTTCGATAAGGGATGGTTATTTCTCTCTCAACTTTTAAGGATGAGATTGTGTTCATATATATGTCTAATTTCTTATGACTAGTGTGCAGAATCTCTATGTCTTCTTAGCGCGTTGGATGCTATCATTTCGGGAGAACTAGTAAGTTGGAAAAATAGGTTTTGTGGGTATATCTCTAGTAAACCCTCACGAGACTATAACTCGTCCACTAGGGACACCTAGGGGTTTAAAGGCATGTTGCATTAGCTAAGTGCATCCGTTTTCTCGACGATATGGAGTTGTTGTATTTTAGATAGTTTGCTCGAGGACTAGCAAAAGCCAAGTGTGGGGGAATTTGTTAAGTGCATATTTTGCATATATTTAGTGTCGAATCCATGCTAGTAATTGCTATATATTCTTGCGAATTATTGTATATTACTCATGTTTTCTCTTATTTATGTTTTGCTAGGTGAATCGTCCAAAAGAAGTGAATTTGCACGTAATTGTGCAATAAAAGAAGTTAGCTACAAGTGGAGAAGAGCCCAAGACCAAGTAGAGCTCGTTCATATCTTGGAGTCCTTGATATCATCTTGAAGAGGACGAAAACACGAAGTCAACGGCGAAAGAACGGAGTCATTCCGACATCGTATGAAGATTTTATGGGCATTTGAAGCAAGTCAAAGTGCGCGAAGTTGTCGAAGCACAGAATTGTTAAAGGCACCTGTAGGGTTTGCTCAGGGCACACCACCTTCTTCTTCAACACGTTTCACGACCAGCAGAAACAGAGAAGATGGAAACTGCCGGCGATTCTCGGTGGTTGACTGAGATGGAGTTTGGGTTGGTGCTCGAAACAAAATGAAAACGATCAGCACGGTGGTCTTGTTCACGGTTGCTGGTGTTATTGGAGCTGTGATGGAGAAGATCAAGATGGTTTTGCTGTGATGGGAGATTGGCGGAGAATAACGATGGCTTCTGCCATTAACGGCCATCAATAGATGCAAACAGGGGAGCTGATGGTTGGCTGGAGTTGTGAGCAGTGATGAGAACTCGAGTCTTCCATGGAAGCTACATTGGCGATGGCAGTATTGAGCTCGAGATGATGGTGAAGATGAGTTCGAGCAATCTCAGACGGTAATGGGTTAATGGTAGTTACATCTGTTTTAAGGCTGTGATGATCATGATGACAATGAACTATGGAGTTGAGTTCGTGGTGATGGCAGAGATTAATGGAGAGGTAAATGGTGCTGGATTGGAATCTGAGCTTTGCTGTGACGATAATGCAACAATGGAAAGAGTTGGAGTCGAGAGGGAAGTGATGATCGCTGGTGGTGCTGGATTGGACGGAGAAGGCAGTGAAGACCAGTGACGGGCTTGGTTGTTTATATTCGATGATGATCTGTAGTTGCTTGGTGGTTGACTGGTAGAGATGAGATGCTGCTGTTATACGAGAAAGAAGGAGCTGAGATGGAGTTCGAGTTAAAGGGAAAATTTCAGAAGAAAATCATTCTCACGGAGAGCCTGGTATACGCGAAAGTTATTTACCGGAATGAAAATCCAGGAAGTTAGAAAACTCACGATGACCAGACAGTCCGTGAGATGAATGGCCGGCAAACTAAAAACTCAGGGACTTTTATTTTTCACGGAGGTACGAGTTGCCGCGGGTAGAATAGCCGAACGAAGGAAAAGTCAGAAGAAAAAGAAACTCACGGACAGAGGAGTGTCCGTGAAAGTTATCTGGCTAAGTTTAAAACTCAGGGACTTTTATTTTTCACGGAGAGTGGTATGTCCGCTGGTTGGAAGAAAAAGCAAGGTGTACTGTCAGATTCACCGAACTGACAGTTGAGCTAATAAGCTTCATTGGAATTGGGCTGGGTTTTACTATTCACGACTGAGCCCATGAAGACTGTTTGGACGTGGGTTGTGACTTCACACGAGTTTTACATGATTTCAGTGTTAGTCTGGCTAGTTTCTGGCAACCAGCTTACACGGGATTTGAGCACGGGCGCACCTATATTTGGAGACCTATATAAGAAACTCTTCTAATATTTTTTGGAGGAAATCATATAATCTTTAACCAAGTTTTTGGAGAGAAGAACATAAGGAAGAGAAGCTAGGGCTTTGGAGCGATTTCATTATCGTAACGATTTCATTATCGTAACGATTTCTCTTCCACTTTCTTATATGTTTAACATGGATGTTTCTACATCCATGAGTAGCTAAACCCATAATTGATTGAGGATGAATTCTAAGTTCTAGACTTGATTTGGATTAATATATGCATCTATTTTGAGTTCTTCATATGATTGTTGTTTGCTTCTACTTTAATGAATGTCTATGATTGATTAATTGATTGCTCTAGGTGGCCAACTATAGTAATTTATTGATTGATTTATTGCTAGTAAAGGGTTAGGATATCCGTGTCATTGTTGAATAACCCATACACAAGTAGAAAACATGAGACCTTGCAGAGGGATTCTGTGGAGCAATCGCGTGTAGAACAACATTAGAAAGTACCTTGCGCTAAGAGTCTAACTACTAAGATTAACCTAAGTCATAAAATATAAAGCATTCGAACAAGTTACACCTTGAGTGCGCTACTACTTGGTGGCTTGGACGAATAGAATCTGATATTCGAGCACTTCGGTATCCAGTGACCAAAGGACTTGGGGATAACACTGCGCTAGTTGTTATTCCACGGTTGATAATAATCTATGATTAATGATGAATTGATGAATTGATGAATATATTAACTCATTGACGGTTTAGTAACGAAGAAGGATTCCTCGATCATCTCTTTCCATATTGCTTACAACTTAATCCTTTAATTACTTTGTTTATTTGCTTTCATCTAAAACAAAAAACCCCATTGTGACACTTTTTGACAACTAAATCTAGGATGTTCTTCGGGAATATAATTCCGGTTTATCAATTGGTTCCTGTTAACCTTCATTTATCAAAAGACGGAAAAAAACTCATAGGTTTATCTGTGGGAGACAGATTTATCTATTCAATAAACTTTTCTATGCGAGACAGATTTGTTTATCAAGTCTTTGACTTTGGGTCGTAGCAACTCTTAGTTGTGGGTGAGATCAGCTAAGGGAATCAAGTGCGTAGAGTCCTGCTGGGATTTAGAGACGTAAGGAGCGTAACTGTACCTTGATCAGTGTGAGATTGGTTAGGGCTCAACTACATTCTAGTCCGAAGTTAACTTGGGGTAGGCTAGTGTCTGTAGCGGCTTAATACAGTATGGTGTTCAAATATGGACTAGGTCCCGGGGGTTTTCTGCATTTGCGGTTTTACTTGTTAACAAAATTTATGGTGTCTGTGTTTTTTCTTTTCCGCATTATATTTGTTTATATAATTGAAATATCACAGGTTGTGAGTAAGTTCAATCAATTATGAATCCAACCTTTGGTTTTTGATTATATTGATTGACACTTGAACATTAGTCTTTGGTACCGTTCAAGTTGTTTCACATAATAATCAGGCTCGCGGATTTCTATCTGTTTGATTTGCTGATTACATTGTGAAACAGAGATACAACTCTTGGATATATTTCCATTGATTGAGTCTGACTGTCTAGTTGATTCTCTTGGAATTATATTGGAGTTGTCCATACAGATTGCTAAGAGAAATATTGGGTGTGGTTGTTAGACCCCGCTTTTTTAGCCCAAATGCCCGTACGTTGAATATTTATTACTAACCCATGGAATTTTGCTGGGAAAAGCCATGAATTGAAGTAACGAAATATTATGATGAACGTAGAATGTTTTCTAGGAATTCAATTGATGAATCTTGCGACTAGAAATAATTAATTGATGGCTCTATACTAGCAGGCAAGCTGTCTAGGAGCATTATAATTATTCGAAAACCGAGGTATGAACTAGTTGAAGCTCCATACTCGTTTTGAATATTTATTCTGTAAAGTCAGGGAACATTGCGACATCCTGAAGATGTTATTGCTCTATACTAGTGGTTAATACATCTAGGAGCCATCCAATCATTTCGATTCTCTACAGAAGTGAATATAAAAATTGATCAGTTGATGAAATATGTCGTGGTCTCAGTTGAGAGACTGCATATTCATGTATGCTCTGAGAGGCAGTACACTCAGTCAGAGATTATCGTGGAGTGAGCTTTAATGCTCGAATTCTGAAATATAAACTTCACATACGTGTCTGAAGCTGGTCAGAAATATGCAAAGTTATGAATTGACGATTTTAGCCTTCGTCAAAAATCCACCATCAACAGGATGCAATTCGTACTCTTGGGGAAATAAGCCGATCTTTATGACTTGGGAGCTTATAATGCTACGGGACCTGATGGGTCCTCTGGCTGTTTCTACAAACATTGTTGGGATGTGATTCAGCATGATCTTTTTAATGCAATTACGTATTACTGGCAACACAAATTAATTCCTAATTGAGTGAATCCAAGTCTTCTTATTTTATTTGCCAAGGTAAATGGAGATAACACCCTATGTAACTTTCGGCCTATTGGTCTTAGTAATTTTTTCTTTAAAATCTTTACAAAGATTCTTGCTACAAGGCTGGGTGGTGTTCTTGATAAGCTTGTTTAGGAGGAACAAGTTGCTTTTATGAAGGGTCGTAACATTCATGAGAATATCAGTGTGGCTTCGGAAATGGTTAACGATTTGAAAACCAAGCGTAAGGATGGTAATGTGGGTTTGAAGCTAGATATCTCTCAGGATTTTGACACGGTTAGTTGGTCTTTTGTCTTAGAGGTTTTCCGAAGGTATGGTTTCTCTCAAAGTTGGTGTTCTTGGATTTTTACGATTCTAAGCTCAGCTCATATTTCTATTATTCTTAATGGTAGTCCGGAGGGTTGCTTCAAGATTAATAGAGGGTTAAGGCAAGGTGATCCTTTGTCCCCTCTAATTTTTGTTTTGATTGAAGTTGTTCTTAGTAGAAATCTCTCCAAGATTTTTCTTGAGAAGAAAATGACTCCAATGCTATCGAAAAAAGGTATTTCTCCCACCCATCTTTTCTTTGTTGATGACATTATGATTTTTTGTAAGGGAAACAAGAAGACTTTGCATAATATTCTAATGTTACTTGGTAAATGTCAAGCGGCCTCGAGGCAAACAGTTTGTCGTCAGAAAAGTAAAGTTTATTATAGTGGTAATTCTTTGAGCCGCTATATTTGGGTGTTTAGATCATGCCTAGAGCTGTTAAATATCGCCACATTTGCAATGTAATTGTCAAAATTAAGAAACAACTTTCGATTTGAAAAGGAAAAATGTTATCTTTTCAAGATCGAGTAGCTCTTATTAATTCTATGATTGCTAGTTACGCTATTCACAATATGGTTATTTATAAATGGACACGGAAATTTATTATGCAATAGAAGCGTGCTATTCGTAATTTTTTGTGGTCCGGAGACTCTGAAGTTGCGAGAAAGTTTGTGGTTGCTTATGACAATGTGTGTTGTCCAGTGAAGAAAAGTGGGTTGGGTATAACAAGCATGGCAGTAACTAATAAGGCTCTTCTCATGAATTTCTGGTGGAGTATTCGCTATTCTAAAAAGAAATGGGCTCGTTTCTTATGGGAAAAGTATACTACACAGAATGAAAGGATAAAACAGTATGGTTCATACAACTGTGGACAGTAATACCAAGGTTCTTATTAGAGATGGGAGGTCAACTTCTCTTTATTTTGACATTTGGTATGGTACATAAAGTATTGCTGACATTCTTGGTGATAATGGACTTGATAATTCAGACATGGTTAGTGATTTTTTGATAAATAATGAATGACATTTGCATGGAATTCACGTTCAGAATTTGTTGAATGCTGGAGTAGATTTAAACAGCTTACCAACGCCTCAAGGAGGAGATGATTGCAGATTCTGGATGCCGGATTTGAATGGGAAATTCACGGTTTGATCAGCAAAGCATTTCATACGGAAGAAATATGTTGAATTTGAGGTGTATGGCATGTTGTTGAGGACTGCTATTCATCCAAATTTAGCTGCTCAGAACCAGAAAATCACTCGGGAAGCTTGTGCAACATAGGATAAAATCAAGAGTAGATTTAAAATTAATCTTCCTAACAAATGCTACCTTTGCAAGGCTGGTGATGAGTCTTTGGAGCATATTTAAGGGAGAGAAACATATCACCGTAGTATTACTTCAAAGTTGTGATACAATTGAACTTTGGAGAAGATAATAATACTATGTTTCTGTATAACGACAATTGAAAATATTTGTTTTCAAAGTTGTTATCGCTACGGATCTTCAACAACAACGACGCTGAGTTGAACACGTTTAGAATCATTGCAACTTGAAGTAACGAAGAATTCAAGGGGTTGAAGAAACCAAAGAAATCAAGCATGATGGCTTCAAGGAGTTTTGAAGCTTTATTTTTTAATTCCATATGTATTAATAGTTTTGTCACTAAAATTGACAAAGGGGGAGGTTGTAAGAGCATTGCCCGGTCGAACTCACAAGTGTTACTATATCAAGCTTGTTGTTAAATTTAGTTGATCAAAACTATGTCTTGATTTCTAGTATATAATTAGTCAAGTATCGGATTAGGATAGAAGTGTGTAGTTGAGAATCGGACATCACTGCATTATACCATTTAAAGTCGGAGATCAAACGAAGCTTTGGGAGAACTTCTTCAACAAAAGGTAAGCGAAGACTGAACCACCTATTCCTCAAGTTATATTCATCCTTCTATCTATGAGACGATTTCGCATGACTAATTAGGATATCGCTAGCATATCAATAATTTTGAGTCAAGTTTATCTTGGTAATTCGTTCTATTAATATATATGACTAAGCTTAATGAACATTTGTTCATACTTGATGAATTTCGGTTAAGAACAATTTATTATTCATAATCTAAATCGTGATTCAAGATTATCATTCGAAAATAACCTGGAACGATGATATATATCTTTGATGTTATTTGGGAATGTTTCGAATTTATTTAGAGAGAAATAACTACTGTAAATCTGGATACAAGACAGTATGCATACCAATTTCACATACTATCCTGATACTATATTTGTGTGTCCTAGTTGTAAACTAGAGTCCTCCTAGTTTCGGAGGAACAAGTTGCTTTTATGAAGGGTCGTAACATTCATGAGAATATCAGTGTGGCTTCGGAAATGGTTAACGATTTGAAAACCAAGCGTAAGGATGGTAATGTGGGTTTGAAGGTAGATATCTCTCAGGATTTTGACACGGTTAGTTGGTCTTTTGTCTTAGAGGTTTTCCGAAGGTATGGTTTCTCTCAAAGTTGGTGTTCTTGGATTTTTACGATACTAAGCTCAGCTCATATTTCTATTCTTCTTAATGGTAGTCCAGAGGGTTGCTTCAAGATTAATAGAGGGTTAAGGCAAGGTGATCCTTTGTCTCCTCTAATTTTTGTTTCGATTGAAGTTGTTCTTAGTAGAAATCTCTCCAAGATTTTTCTTGAGAAGAAAATGACTCCAATGCTATCGAAAAAAGGTATTTCTACCACCCATCTTTTCTTTGTTGATGACATTATGATTTTTTGTAAGGGAAACAAGAAGACTTTGCATAATCTTCTAATGTTACTTGGTAAATGTCAAGCGGCCTCGGGGCAAACAGTTTGTCGTCAGAAAAGTAAAGTTTATTATGGTGGTAATTCTTTGAGCCCCTGTATTTAGGTGTTTAGATCATGCCTAGAGCTGTTAAATATCGCCACATTTGCATTGTAATTGTCAAAATTAAGAAACAACTTTCGATTTGAAAAGGAAAAATGTTGTCTTTTCAAGATCGAGTAGCTCTTATTAATTCTATGATTGCTAGTTACGCTATTCACAATATGGCTATTTATAAATGGCCATGGAAATTTATTATGCAATGTGAGCGTGCTATTCGTAATTTTTTGTGGTCCGGGGACTCTGAAGTTGCGAGAAAGTTTGTGGTTTCTTATGACAATGTGTGTTGTCCAGTGAAGAAAGGTGGGTTGGGTATAACAAGCATGGCAGTAACTAATAAGGCTCTTCTCATGAATTTCTGGTGGAGTATTCATTATTCTAAAAAGAAATGGGCTCGTTTCTTATGGGAAAAGTATACTACACAGAATGAAAGGATAAAACAGTATGGTTCATACAACTGTGGACAGTAATACCAAGGTTCTTATTGGAGATGGGAGGTCAACTTCTCTTTATTTTGACATTTGGTATGGTACAGAAAGTATTGCTGACATTCTTGGTGATAATGGACTTGATAATTCAGTCATGGTTAGTGATTTTTTGATAAATAATGAATGACATTTGCATGGAATTCACGTTCAGAATTTGTTGAATGCTGGAGTAGATTTAAACAGCTTACCAACGCCTCAAGGAGGAGATGATTGCAGATTCTGGATGCCGGATTTGAATGGGAAATTCACAGTTTGATCAGCAAAGCATTTCATACGGAAGAAATATGTTGAATTGGAGGTGTATGGCCTGTTGTTGAGGACTGCTATTCATCCAAATTTAGCTGCTCAGAAACAGAAAATCACTCGGGAAGCTTGTGCAACACAGGATAAAATCAAGAGTAGATTTAAAATTAATCTTCCTAACAAATGCTACCTTTGCAAGGATGGTGAGGAGTCTTTGGAGCATATTTAAGGGAGAGAAACATATCACCGTAGTATTACTTCGAAGTTGTGATACAATTGAACTTTGGAGAAGATAATAATACTATGTTTCTGTATAACGACAATTGAAAATATTTGTTTTCAAAGTTGTTATCACTACGGATCTTCAACAACAACGACGCTGAGTTGAACCCGTTTAGAATCATTGCAACTTGAAGTAACGAAGAATTCAAGGGGTTGAAGAAACCAAAGAAATCAAGCATGATGGCTTCAAGGAGTTTAGAAGCTTTATTTTTTAATTCCATATGTATTAATAGTTTTGTAACTAAAATTGACAAAGGGGGAGGTTGTAAGAGCATTGCCCGGTCGAACTCACAAGTGTTACTATATCAAGCTTGTTGTCAATTTTAGTTGATCAAAACTATATCTTGATTTCTAGTCTATAATTAGTCAAGTATCGGATTAGGATAGAAGTGTGTAGTTGAGAATCGGACATCACTGCATTATACCATTTGAAGGCGGAGATCAAACGAAGCTTTGGGAGAACTTCTTCAACAAAAGGTAAGCGAAGACTGAACCACCTATTTCTCAAGTTATATTTATCTTTCTATCTATGAGACGATTTCGCATGACTAATTAGGATATCGCTAGCATATCAATAATTTTGAGTCAAGTTTATCTTGGTAATTCGTTCTCTTAATATATATGACTAAGCTTAATGAACATTTGTTCATACTTGATGAATTTCGGTTAAGAACAATTTATTATTCATAATCTAAATCGTGATTCAAGATTATCATTCGAAAATAACCTGGAACGATGATATATATCTTTGATGTTATTTGGGAATGTTTCGAATTTATTTAGAGAGAAATAACTACTGTAAATCTGGATACAAGACAGTATGCATACCAATTTCACATACTGTCCTGATACTATATTTGTGTGTCCTAGTTGTAAACTAGAGTCCTCTTAAACCTAAAGCAACATATACTTTGAAAGTCTATATAAAGAAGAACCTCAAGCAACTGGGATCTTTGATCCCTGATACTATATTTGTGTGTCCTAGTTGTAAACTAGAGTCCTCCTCTCCTTCAAACCCTTCTAGGGTTTAGCGACTAAAAAGACTTCACCAAAAACTAAAAAGACTTCACCTAGGGATTCGTGAAGTCAGGTTCAACTACCGTTATCTTGAGAGTTCGAGTATCCTGATCTTGTTTTGATTATTGAGATGCTCACTCAAAAAAGATAGATAGAAATCGCAAAGTTCTCTTCATCTTAGACATTGTGATTCCACCGATTTAATACTTGTGAGGTGAATAAGAATCTAGGTCGCTCTTCGGGAGTCATAAGACCGTATTTTTAGGTTAGCTAGACTTTGTCTATTGCTTTCTATTTCCAGTCTCACCTTGATATACGATCAAAAAGGAAATCACATATAGGTTTATCTGTGGGAGGAAGATTGGTTTAAAGTATTCAATTGAGTTGAAGCAACGCTTAGGTTGTAAAGGACGTCATCTAGGGGAATCAATTGTGCGAAGTCTTGCTGGGATTCAAGAGGCGTAAGGAGCACGACTGTAACTGAATTGCTGTGAGGGTTTAATCTTGACTCAACTACATTCCAGTTCGAAGTTATTTGTAGTAGGCTAGAGTCTATAACGGTTTAATACAGTTTGGTGTTCAGGTCTGGACTAGGTCCCGTGGTTTTTCTGCATTTGTGGTTTCCTCGTTAACAAAATTGCTGGTGTTTGTGTTATTTTTTTTCCGCATTATATTGTTTATCTTTATAATTGAAATATCACAGGTTGTACGTCAATCAATCAAAGCAAATATATCAATCCTTGTTTGTTGGATACGACTTGATTGATTCTTGGATATTGATCTTTGTAATCGTCCAAGTACTCTCACACATAATCAGGTTCACAGATTGGCTCATGTGAACTTTCTGATTGTGAGATAAAGAGATATAAGCTCTTCATATAATTCATTGATTGAGAATCATTAAATTGAACTCTCGGAATTGTATTCGAGTTTAGTCCATACAGGTTGCCTAAGAAAAAGTTGGTGGTGTATTTTGGTACCCCCATGTTTTCATTTTTTTTTGCTAACTCCAATAGTTTATTAAAACAAAAAACGTAACTACAAGAATACAGGGGCTCAAGGCCCCGACCCCCATAAATCGAAGGGGTAAAATAAATATCTTCACTAAGAGCCCGAAGGCCCCTAATTACAAATTCAAATGACTCTGGCATCTAAAATAAATAGCATCACTAATTTGGATTAAAAATAAGCCACTTTTCTTACTGTCTTCACCATTATTGCATCAATACAAAACTTTAGCAAAAGAAAACTGAACAACATGAATTGAACCCAAGATGGACCCCGATATTTTAAATTGGTATCAGAGCAGGCAAACACGTTTAAGACCTAATAAGTCTGTGTTTGAAGCAATCTGACTATTTGGACAAGAGTGCAATCTCGATAAACGTACTGCCAGCCTTTGATGGCACAAATTATTTATGGTAGAAAATTATTATACGTTCCTTTCTACAAGCCCATGACTTTCAAACATGGAAACTTGTGGTTATAGGATACGTTCCTCCGACAGTTGTTAGAGACGAAACCGCTGTTGCAAGCCATTAACAGAATATAGGAAACCGAGAAAAATACTACAAAGCATAATTCTAAGGGGTTAAATGCTATTATCCACGCCATAAACCAAGATGTTTAACACCATGTGACTTCGTGCACTACGTCTAAAGATGCTTGGGATATCTTAGAAAACGTATTCGAAGGAGATACCTCGGAAAAAAAAGCTAGGCTTTAAAACCTAAATTCTGAATGGGAAAATCTTCGTAAGTCTGATGAAGAATCGTTTGATAAGTTTAATCAAAAAGTGTATGGAATTGTTAATACATGTTATGCGTTAGGGAAGACTATTCCCCAAAAGGACATTGTGATGAAAATTCTCCGATCTTTACCAGCAAGATACGAGTCTAAGGAACATGTCATCATGGAAGGAAATAACCTTACTACACTTTCGAGAAATACATTAGTTGGAAAGTTAAAGATCTTTGATTATGAACTGCAATCCAAAGACGGAAAGGATATTGCGTTCAAGGCAATGATTAACACTGAAAATCTTAAAAGTGAAAGTGTTGACAACTCTGTAAACAATCTTGTTGATTTTGACTTTTCAGATGAAAAATCTTGATAATCCAGTTTCATTGATCACAAGACAATTTATAGAACTTCTTAGGAAGAAAAATAACGATTCACTAGAGAAAAGCCTCATGCGTCATCTAAGCCACATACTCATATTTCTGTCAAAAATAGAGACTCTAACGATACTGACGATGAGGATATGCCATAGTGCTTCAAGTGTAAAAGGTTTGGTCACTTTGCCAATGAGTTCCCAAATCGAAGGAAATACACTGGTGTTGATGGGAGAAAACGGTTTGCTGGTTTTTTAGGAAAGTGAAGAGACGACTGTGCGGACGGAGACTCCTCGACCGAGCAAATTGCCTAAACCTTTTTCAAACAGATGCACTGCACGGGAGTGCTTTGAGTTCGAGAGATCAATCTGCAGGACTCCGGCCTAAACCAAGACAATGGCCATTCCAGAGTCAATTCGGCCATAAAGATGGATGAGGGTCGATCTGTAGGAGGGAAGCTGAGAAGTATGTGAGATCAATGATGATCTAAGATTATGGATGTGTTGGATTTCTGCAAGAACTGTTGATTTCGAGAAGTTCTGATTGATTGATTGAATTCTGCTCTGTTGAGAGTTCTTGTTCAAATGAGAATTCTTGGTTAGACAATGATTCTTTCTTGTTCAATCGTGGATCAAGAAACTTATTTATATTGCAAGAACAGTAGACACCTTGATCCCAGTAAGTGACGGTTGCTGGAGTGAAAGAGTGGGAAAGTGGGATATCGTGGTTAAACCAGTTCCATGTCGTGCGGAAACTTGGTTGATTGTCCATCCACTACTTTGCTAACTCCTTCAACTGCTTGCACGACTTACTCACATTTCTCATCATGGGTGTACACACGTGCCGTAGGCCGCCAGACCAAAACCCTAGTAAATATCCCCCCATGTGACGTGATTGATGTCTCATGAATGTGGAGTCTGCAAGGAAGACGTGTATTTAATTAGTCAGTTGTTGACTTGACTAGACGATGAGTCTTAGCCTTAATGAGTCGAGCATAATGAACGGATGTGGTATGCTCTGAGACTCATGGACTGAGCATAAGGTGTCTGCTGAGACGGAATAATAGAAAGACGTTGAGTCTTGATGAATTGTGATATATAATTTTACCAGTCGAGGTAATAATAATATTCTGATTACTTGGATTGTCCGATGAGATTGCTTGATCAAGGACTTATTTTGATATGTCGAGTATTTGACAAGAAATCAAAGATATTGTTGAATTATACAGAATGCTCATTTCTGATCTAATATATCAGGAATGATCAAATGAAGAATCAGAAATATTGTATGGTGGTCCGTTCGAACCATGTTGCTCAGTCGAGCAAAAATGTTGGTTACAGGACCAAACATTAAAATATTGATTGCTCGATCAATAGAATTCTCGAATGTTGATAGTTGAATCAACATGAGGAATATTGCTCAGTCGAACAAGTTAGAAGTTGGATCAATGAGTTCTAAACCCCCAGTTGATCGTGTATTTTTCTAACTTAAGCAATTTAATGTTGATAGATGAGCAAAATAAAAATTGCTAGTTTAAGCAAATATTGCTCGTTTGAGCAATATTGCTCGATTCATGGATTATTGGTG
Organism: Papaver atlanticum; assembly: GCA_023531105.1. Taxonomy (NCBI): domain Eukaryota; kingdom Viridiplantae; phylum Streptophyta; class Magnoliopsida; order Ranunculales; family Papaveraceae; genus Papaver; species Papaver atlanticum. Next base: position 1,129,138 of record JAJJMB010006426.1, on the reverse strand, counting down.
GGGAGACCAAATAAAATATTAATTAAAATACTGGTAGCTGGACCGAATATTATATAATTAGTTACGATGTTTATTACTAGATCAACATAAAATTATTAGTGTTTAAACTTGCTCAGAATTATGATTTGCAGAGCATTTGGTTTGAAACCCTAATTTTGATCGATTGTTGATTAGTTAATGATTTACTAAAAATCAACCAATGAGTGAGAGAGGGACCGGCTACATAGGATGATGGTCCGTCCATGTAGCGCCCAGGTGCTCAAATGAGCATGCACCAAAGTCTTTTGTAGACCAGTTGGTGAAAGGATGATTAATTGCTCGTTTAATCATTATTAAAATAGTGCATGTCTGAGCATTAGGTGGTAAAACCTAATTATGGAGAGAGAGACCGACCAAGGGGTATGAGACCGGCCCTTGGTGGTCGTGGGACCAATTGATGGTCGATTAATCAAATTCCAAGTTGTTTGAAAAGAGTTTGAACCCAATATGATTAATTAGGTCAAAAATCATAATAGGTGTGAGACCGGCTTTTGCAAGCCAAAGGGGCGACCTTGGTTGGTCAAGGTGGCATTCCCGTATCACCAATTCTGAGAATTTTTGTATTTTCTGGTGTGCGTTAGAGCAATATTTTGGATTTTCAGAAGAGTTTGATCTTCACTGAAACTCTCGATTTTGCTTGAATGAGCAAGTAGAACTTTGCTCGTGCGACCAATATTTTGAAAATATTTAAATAATGATATTTTAATATTTTCCGTGAGAAACCCCGGATGGTCGTGTGACTATTTGGCTTTTGGCTTTTGGTAGTTTGAACAATATTTGAGAAATATGGAAAAACCAAGTTTTCTGCTCAAACGAGGAAATTTCATGAAAAGAGGGAAGAAATAATTAATAAAATAAGGAATTAAGGAGGCGTGGGACCGGACTCGGCCAAGGCATGGCCGATCGTACAGTGGGCCCGGTCCCGTGCTCTTTCCTATGTTTTATTTTTTATTTTTTATCGTGTGAGGAAATATGGAGAAACTAGGAGTTTTGCTCAAACGAGGAAGTTTGCTCAAACAAGGGAGTTTTCATGAGATGAGGAAAGTAATAAAATAAGATAAAATATAAAAAAGGGAGAGGCGTGGACCGATCACGACGGCATGACCGGCCGGCTGGTGGGCCCGGTCCCATGCGCCTCTCTTTTATTTATTTTTTTATTTTTCCTCCTTGTTTCACATATGTTTCCTCGTTCGTCCATATTTTTGAATGCTCGTTCATGCGTTTGGGTGCTCGTTCGTGCATTATTATTAAGTACACGGGCACCATTTTCTCGGGGCTTACTCGGTGGTGGCCCAAATGCCCGAAAAATGAATATCTATTACTAGCTCATGGTATCCAGCTGAGAATAAGCCATGAAACGGAGTAGTGAGATAAATTTAACATCTATTACTAATTCATGGAGTTCAGCTGAGAATAAGCCATGAAACAGAGTAATGACATAAAAATAGATTATTTTCTAGGAATTCAATTGATGAATGTTATGCTAGAATTAGTCTATGAGTCGCTCTATACTAGCATGCAATATATCTAGGAGCGTTGTGTTTATTCGAGAATCGAGGCATGAGATGATAATGACATCATACTCGTTCTGAATATTAATTATGTATAGTCAGGGAAGAACATTGCGACATCCTGAAGACGTTAACGCTCTATACTAGCATGCAATATGTCTAGGAGCCGTCCAATCATTGAGATTCTATACATGTTCACGTTATATAGTTAGGGAACATTGTGACATCTGAAGACGTTAACGCTCCATACTAGCATCAATATGTCTAGGAGCCGTCCAATCATTTTCGATTCTATATAGAAGTGTTGATGAAATATGCGAAGTTTCGAAATCTCAGCTGAGAGGCTTTACGAATCACATATTCATGCCTTCTCTGAGAGGATGTACGCTCATTCAGAGATTATGACATGAGCTTTCACGTTTGAATCCTAAAATATGAACTTAACATACGTGTCTGAAGCCGTGTCAGAAATATACAAAATTATGATTTTACGATTTTAGCCTTTGTCAAAAATCCACCATCAACATTAAGTCCCATGCTTAGTGAGGGACAGTCATGTTCCACAGTAAGCACTGGATGGTAATTTTCTTGATTACAAACGAAATAAGTAGTTGAACTTAGTTGTAAGAGATGTTACCAGAATTCTCAATTTGCTCCAATGATGTCATGTACGAGCAGTAGCTTGAATAAGGACTCTGGCAGTATGATAGAGTGTCATCCAGTGAGTATGGAAAGATGAAGCACTGCTGACTTGGGTGGTCGAACGCCCAATTTTGGTCGATTTAGCGTTTACGGGACCGACTCAAAAAGGAACCCTTGTTTAATTAGGTTTTGGAAATAAAATTGTTATAAAAGGGAAGAAAACCTCTTTTTTTTCCATCAACCGACCATCTCCTTCTTCCCCACGTCCGTGAGAAAAAAAATTACTTTACCGTCGCTGGCACCGACCATCAACCCGCGACAACTTTCCGTCCGGTTTCCGGCGCCGACCAGTTAAGCAAAAATAAATAAATGATGTTCATGAGTTGTTCATGTGAAAAAATAATTATATATATATATATATATATGCATGTTAGCTTTCATAGAATTTTGCTTTAAGTATGAACGTACGCTCGTTAGTTTAGGAAACGAACGATAATCCCTAATATAAGAGCGATTTTTTTTAATAGACATGATATAATTGTAGTGTAGAAAATTTTGTCTATGAACTATAATGAAAACAAAATTTTTATTTCTAATATGTGAGCTTTCACAAAATAGAATCTCTCCCATTTCAAAGGTGGACGCTCGTTCGTGCGAGAAAAGATATCTTTTTTTATTCACGTGAGTTATTCACGTCATTTTTTTTTCTTTTTTTTAAAATTTACATGAGTTTACTCACGCCAAAGTTTTTTCTTTTTTTTTCAAAAAAGATTACGTGAGTTCACTCACGGTTTTTTTTTGTTGTAAAATCAAATTTTGATTTTGAATAATTGTTGAAAATAGATAATTATTTGTGATAAATAATATCTTTACATGAGTTTTCACAATTTGATAGTGGATGCTCACACAATTAAAAATCAGTGGATGTTCACACAACGAAAATTATGTCAATTATTCACGGTCTTAAAAGAAAATTAGTGGATGTTCACACAATTAGAGAATTACGTGAGTCGTTCACGGTTTCATAAAATCAAATTTTGATTTTTGAATAATGAATTTTGCTCATCTTTGCAGGTTCGAAGAAACGAGCAAGTTCTCGCGTTATAATCACTACTGTCAGTGAAATTGTAAACATGTAAGGATTGAACTATTACTATTTTCGTAGACGTTGATGTGAGCGTCTTTATTACCCCATTATTGCATAATTCAATTGGTTTGCTGAAATTTGCGTCTTGGTTGAATGATATATTGAAGTAGAAATGTTGTATGGATGTCACAACTATTTTGCAAAGATGTCTAATTCCGTCCATGATAATATTTTTGGGGATGATACATCCGTTGACGAGATTTCCATTGATAGAGGAGAAGAAGAAGAAGAAGAAGAAGAAGAACAACAACAACAACAACAACAACAACAACAACAACAACAACAACAAGCACCTGGGATTAAAAATATTCCGAACACGGATGATGACTTCTTTGTGATTCAGTATAGACCTGAAAAGCGTCTTCCAGGTTCTTCATTTCGACTTCTCATAAATCCGAGAGAAATTACTCGAGAAAGTTGGTGTCTCCTCAAGCAATAATTCGATTATGTATGCAAGGAGGACACTATGCTGCCTCACTTATAGAATTCAATCTTTCCCGAAAACCTTTAGCAGAATTCTCTGGATAGGCGAGACACATGTTGGGCTATGTTCACGTTCGAGCTATGTTGGATCTTGCACAGGTGACAAAAGCTATTCAAGCAGCTGGAGACCTGTTTATTTATCATGATGTACGAGTTATGGTAGCTTTGCTCGCTCGCTGGTGTATTCCTACTCATACTTTCATATGCAAATGGAGGGAATTTACCATCACTTTGGAGGATGTAGCTTTTTTGTTGCATCTTCCAGTTACGGGTAATTTTCCTGAAGGACTTTCAGCAGAGGAGACTGCAATGTCTGACATCTTGACAGCTAAGATGCATGACCTTAATAAATTATCCAGCAAATTTTGTTATGCTCAATGGTTAAGGTATTGGTGGTCGAGAGATAGGGTTCCTGACAGGCCTATCGACGGTACATTAACCATTGCTGCTTTCTTTTGCTTGTGGCTTTCCAGAGATGTGCTCGAAGATAGTGGACACTTGTTGAAGCCATTTGTGATCCCTTTTGCCATTAAGATGGCTCAAGGTGAGAAACTTCCCATTGGTAGCATGTTCTTGGGTTCGCAATTCTCCAATTTAGACTCTTTAGTCGTAGATTCCAGCGTTTATAATGGCTTTATGAAAATTGAATCGTTTGTTAATTCAATGTTTCTTGAAGCATTACTGTGGGAACAGTTCAGAAATTATGCACCCATTCCTCATAGTTTCTTGCAAGGGCCAAATGTTGATGCACGCCATGCCTTCTCTGAGAAAGATAGCGCTAGAATCATGTGTTGATCCACAAAGCAGCCTCGATCGAAGACACACCTCACTGATTTGTTAGAAAACGAGTCTGAATTTACTTTTCATCCATGGGTTTCGGTTCCTCCTTTCGTCTCACAATTGATCACCTTTAATGTTGAAGAAAACATCACTTTGGAATCCGGTGCAGGCAGGAGTGATGGTGAGAGAGCTTTTATGTTGAGTTGTACTCTTGGTCATTTAGTATCCGTAATACAAGAAGACTTTCTTGTGGATACAATATCGATAGAGTGGCTTGAAAAATGGGTCTTGATCAGTGCGTTCCAAATATTCGGAAGAGTAAGCCACCGGTCGAGCAACTTAAGATTTCTTTAGATTGTACACACATGAATGGACGTGAATATCTGTTCCCTTGTTATGACCGAGTCGCTTATGCAACTCCGGGTTATATAGACTTCTGGAATCAGCAACTTGAGCGTTTACATAGTTTCGTAATGGCTATTCAACCTATGGTACAAGAACCTCCTGCTACTGAGATATTTTCTGCTCGACCGAGATTGAAGTATCCCTTTGGTGGTGATAAACGAAAAATACATCCAGGATGTTCACAAGTAAGTATTCTTCTTATGGTTTTTATAGGGATATGATAATCGTTTCTTAATCATTTTATTAACTTTTACCACAGGATGGTCGTGTTGTGAGACCAAAGATCGATGTGGACTTCATAGAAGTGGAAGAAAGTCCCAATGGTGGAGAAATCAGAAGTAAGGATTACAGGATGTTATCGAATATTGTAAAGTCCCCAGCTGTCTCTTTGGTGAGTCGTTAACGCTCCTTCTACCATGACTTTTTCCTTGTTCGTGTAATTAGGATCACAAAACAAATGTATGTTAATTCGTTTCATAATTTTGCTCCATCGAGTATTGATGGTCTCCAACTCGCTCCTGGGCAAGTAATCCATGAATCCAGTACCATTGATGAAGAAGAAATCGATGTAAGTACTCCTTTGCACAACCAATTCTGATATTTCTTGAATGAAGTAATAATGATTGTTGTTGATATATCCATGATGAGATTATCATGGAGAAGGAAGGTGTTGATGATGCTCATTCTTATTAGGAGGATAGTGGAGAAGAGGATTCTCAAGACTCGGAACCAAATGAAAGCAATGATACTCCTAACAGTGACACCGGCAATTCTGATTCTTCGAACGCTTCAGAGACTACCCAAGTAAGTATCCATCTTGTATTTTCTTCATAGAAGTATAAAATTGTTGATTTGTGAATGAATGAATGAGAATCCATATGAATTAATGAAAAATTTTGTCGAAATACGTCACCAGAAAATTCAGAATGCATCCTTTTAGTAAAAACTCTGTAGAATCTTCATATGACATCAGATTTTTTACGATCTACCCAAGTTTTCTTATGCCCAGGAAATTTCCTAGCTTTATGAAATAATCTTTTTGGTTTTTGAGCATGTTTATGGGTCGAAATAGATGAAACAACAAACTTCCAGGAAGTTTCCATAAAATTTTCACCTGTCATGTAGTTCGATGTTTAGGCCTCATCTTTTGGCTCATTTATCCAATTGCTATGAATTTTGGATATGTTATAGAGGACATCCATACGAATAAAATGATATAAGATTCAACTTAAGATCCCTTAAAAAAAAATTCCCAGATCGTTGTTTCATACAGGGCAGTGTAAAATCTCCTCAGACGAGCTTGCCGTAAAACGCCTTTTTGTGACTTTACACTATTTACTTCTGTCTTGAATGCATAAATGAAGAACCTTGATGATGTTAGATCACTTACATTCTGAAATTACGATTTCCTTTTGAATTACATGCTTGGAGCGCTCTAATTCATGTAATCATCATATTAGGTGCTAAACGACAAAGTTGAGGATAACCGAGCTCATAACGATGGCACGAGCAATATTATGAACCAAGGTAATGATGTAACAATCTCTACACTTCAGGGTCATGAGGATGCCGCCACTTAAATTTTTGAAAAGATTGAAACCCAAGTCGTTGTTGCTTCAGAGGTGGAGAAAACCAGTCCAATGGTCGAGACTCGCATGATAGTTTACGAATACCCGAATGCAAGAGTTGATTTTGATCCTCCATTCAGAGAGCCACTCCCGTATCATGAACTAGTTGGTGGATTTAGCATCTCCATCAGATATGCTAGCATGTATTATAAAATATGGGAAAGATATGGTCACATCGTTGTTACCAAAGATCCTGAACGCGTTTACTTCTTGATAATGCAAGTAGGGATTATCTTGCGTGTTATAGACGATATCCGAACCAGAGCTATAAGTACTGTGACCAAGGATGTACTCTTTGATTGGGAGTACAACTGGGACTATTCTGAGAAACTTGGTTTCAATGTGAAGTAGCTTCGTCAGAGAATTGATGCCATTAAGGAAGCACATGAGAAAAATGTACCTTTTCCCGGTGATGCTGTGATGAAGAAGGAATCCCAAATTGCTAAGTTGACTGAAGAAATGGAGTTGGAGAAAGCATCTTTGCGATATTTGAAAGTTGCAGAGGAGCAAAAATCTTAGTTTGCCGGTTTCCTTTAATTTTCATCCATAATCTCTTGAACTTTGAACTCCTGAGAGATGTGAGATTTTATTTGGTTTTGAATTTTTGATTAGTTTTGGATAAGTGGATTGGGGATTTTCTTTTGGATTTTGATAGATATTTTCTTTAAGTAAAATGAACTTTGATAAATTGTTGAATTCAAATGTTGAATACAAGTATTGCAAACGTTTTGGAGGAATTGAAAATACAGTGAAAGAAAATCCTAAATGCCAAACTCAGATGCTTTGGGCGTACATGCCTCGAGCGTCTAACACCTCAAACGCTGAATGTCTCAGGCATCAAATGCCTTGAGGCAATTTTCTTGTATTACTGGCACATTTGTCTTGTCATCCATATTGACTAACTTGTAGTAGACACCAGCAACAGACTTGGTAATCATAAAAGGTCCTTCCAAGTTGGAATTCTTCGTAGAATGAAGATTGTGTTTAGTTGCCTTGAGAACCAAATCTCATTCGTGAAATTTATTAGGTTTGATTGTTCTTGCTCTGAATATCTTCTGCTGGTTCGGCATTCCTCTTATAGTGGGATTCCATGCTCGTGCAGTCATCGAAACTTTATGAATTTGTGGTACATATGGACACTCATGCAAGGTTATGGGAGAATATCCAAGATAGTGCTTAGACATCATTTCAGCAATGAATGTCTCAGTGAGATGCTCGATTCAGAGAGCACTGTGCACATCAGGGCTTTGGATCAAATTTGAATATTATTACTTGGATGTCCATCTCTTATTTGTTCATCTTAATCTATTCTCAAGTAATAATATTGAAAATTTTGATCTATGTGGAAACTTAAGGAAGGATAAAAGTGATATTTCATTCTTCTAAGGTTTTATGTATCTTCTCTAGTACATGAACTTTTGTTGTTCTGAAACCCTACAAGGTAAATATATTCTACTTTAAGACTCATATATCTTTCACAAGAAGTCTTGCTTGTTGAGCAATATATTTGAGTTTTCACAAATCCGATCTTATTTCTACCAATTTTGGAGACTCCAAGCACAACATCTTCTCGTAAATTCTATGCTTCAATGGTTGTTGATACTCATCCAACTAGAAAGGAACAAGAGATGTCTTATCCTTTCGACTCATCTCTTAAAAGGAAAAGGAAGAATATGAAGAAACCAAGAGCGGACCGCTCCAATCAGAAAAGGTTTGAAACTCTTCTTGAAGAACTTAAGAAAACCAAGAAGGAAGTGCAGGGACTGAAAGTGGTTGTACAAAAATCTCTTGAACTACAAGAAGCACTTGTCAAACAACAACCTAACAGGTTTTTAGGAACTAACTCTTTCATTCATGAACGTATGTTCCTATGCCCGTAGTTGATAAGGAGTTCGGAGATGATAAAGATTTTTTCAAAGATTTTAAGTACTAGGAAACTTCTTGTGAGAATTTATTCTTCCATTCAAAAAGGATAATTATTGTTTGGTATAGCATAAATTGCTATTACACAAGCTATTTCCAACGATTTTCATCTTGCATGTTTTGAGATTTATTTATTTAAATTCTAGAGTTTCTGGAAGATGAACTTGCAATATGTAATCATTATTGGTTTAATATATTGCAAAGTCTTATGAGATATATGTCTCCTTTACTTCTTTTTTTTAAATTGAACTGATATCTCATATATGCCCAGAAGTTAAATCTACTATGTTTTATAAACTAAAAATAGAACAAACTTTGTGAGAATTTTTCGCAGTATCGATCTACTCGTGATCACACTTTTGTGTTATTTCTGCACTATACACTCCGTAAGATTTTCTTATGTTAAGTCATACCGATTAAAATTATCTCCTTGTTTGTAACTGGCGTTGAGATTAATTTAAGTCGATGTTCAGGATACAAATCCATGTGATTTGTTAATGTCCGACAAAATCCTTCTTTTTCATTAAAGTAAGGTCACTCATGTTGTTCTCTTGGGAATGACATCAAATGGGGGAGATTCTTAAGTGAACTTGTGCTTAATTGTTATATCTTTGTGGGGTGTGTGGCCGTGGAATTTAAAGGGGATGCTTGTATCTTAAATCTCCTAGATGAGAGCTAAGTATTTCATATTATTTGATATCATCTAATTAAAAGTTGATATGCAATTCCTTTAAGTCTTGAAGTATATTTTGGTTGAATTCATTACGATCCTATGATTTTTGTACCTTTACCAATTTTTATTAACAAAAAGGGACAGAATCAATTAGTAGTTTCGCACTACATACATATGGTTTACAGATCATTATGTAAGAGGGAGTGAATCAATATCTATAGGTTTCACCTATTATGCAAAAGATGTAAGTATTGATTAAGGAGGAGAAACATATCACCGTAGTATTCTTTGAATTTATGATACAATTGAACTTTGGAGAAGGTAATAATATTATGTTTCTGTATAACGACAATTGAGAATATTTGTTTTCAAAGTTGTTATCGCTACCAATCTTCAACAACAACGACGACGCTGAGTTGAACACGTTCAAAATCATTGCAACTTGAAGCATAAAAGAATTCAAGGAGTTGAAGAAACCAAGGAAATCAAGCATGATGTAATCAAGGAGTTTTGAAGCTTTATTGTTAAATCCATATGTATTGATAGTTTTGTCACTAAAATTGACAAATGGGGAGATTGTTAGAGCATTGCTCGGTCGAACTTACAAGTGTTGCTATATCAACCGAAGCTTTTGGAGAAGACTGGACAAAAGGTACGTGAAGCTTAACCACATATTTCTTAAGTTATATTCATCCTTCTATCTAAGAGACGATGTCGCGAGATTAATTAGACTATCGCAAGCATATCAAGAATTTTGAGTCAAATTATCTTGGTAATTCGTTTTCGAAATATATATGACTAAGCTTAATGAACATTTATTCATACTTGATGAATTTCGGTTAAGAACAATTTATTGTTCATAATCTAAATCGTGATTTAAGATTATCATATGAAAATAGCCTGGTGCAATAATATGTGTTATTCATGTTATTTGGGAATGTTCCGAATTGATTTAGAGAGAAATATAGAACTACTGTAAATATGGAAACAAGACAGTATGCATACCAGTTTCACATATTGAAAAATAGGTCCGGAGCCGCAGTACACGTACCGGCGTAGCTATAGTTCGGCAGCAAATTTTGGTACGCATACTCGGTATCCATACCATAAAAGTCTATTGCTTGTGAACCTGGAATGGTACGCATACCTAGTATGCATACCGTAAAGGAACTGTTGGTTTTGAAACTGGAGTGGTATCCATACCTGGTACGCAAACCGAAAAAGTTTTATGAGTTTTTGAACTCGTTTTTGTCTTAAGGGTACATATACCATGACAAAAATAGTCACCAACAAGGTAGAGTACATGTACCTGGTACACGTACTTGCCCTATCGAATATTTTCAGATGCACAAAAATAATTTTTGTGAGATAATTGGCATTTGAATAAATCTCTAAAAACACTTTATAGACATGATTGATCACAATATAAACTATGGTTGTGACTCAAGCTTAAAGTCTTAAGTGTTATATGAATATGATTAAGCTTATGGTTCAATCAGTTAGTTTCGGCTAAGTCCATGAACAATGTCTTTGTACACGGTTCAGTTATGGTTCATCCTAACCAGAGTGTATATCTTGGTATGTTAATCTCATTTCAAAGATTCATCTTACGGTGGATATTGTTTGCTTGGTTCCAAAGATATCGTAGCTTAAACCTAAAGCATCCTATACTTTGAAATTCAATATATGGGAGAACCTCAGGCAACTGAGATTTTTCAATCCCTGATACTATCATTATGTGTCCTAGTTGTAAACTAGAGTCGTCCTCTTCCTCAAACCCTTCTAGGGTTTAGCGAATAAAAAGACTTCACCTAGGGATTCGTGAAGCCAGGTCCAACTATCTTTATCTTGATAGTTCGAGTATCCTTATCTTGTTTTGATTGTTGAGCTGCTCACTCAAACAAGATAGATAGAAATCGTAAAGTTCTCTTCGTCTTAGACTTTGTGATTCCACAGATTTAATACTTGTGAGGAGAATAAGAATCTAGGTTGTTCTTCGGGAGTCATAAGACCGAATTTTGAGGTTAGCTAGCCTTTGTCTATTGCTATCGATTTCCAGTCTCACCTTGATCTACGATCAAAAAGGAAATCACATATAGGCTTATCTGTGGGAGGCAGATTGGTTTAAAGTCTTCAATTGAGTTGAAGCAACTCTTAGGCTGTAAAGGACGTCAGAATCAATTGTGCGGAGTCCTGCTGGGATTCAAGAGGCGTAAGGAGCGCGAAGGTAACTGAATTGTTGTGAGGGTCTAATTCGGTCTCAATTACATTCCAGTCTGAAGTTATTTGTACTAGGCTATATTCTGTATCGGTTTAATACAGTTTGGTGTTCAAGTATGGACTAGGTCCCGGGATTTTTCTGCATTTGCGGTTTCCTCGTTGACAAAATTTCTTGTATATGTGTTATTTCTTTTTCTGCGTTATATTGTTTATCTTTATAATTGAAATATCACAGGTTGTACATCAATCAATCAAAGTAGATATATCCATCCTTGTTTGATGGATACGACTTGATTGATTCTTGGATATTGATCTTTGGAATCGTCCATGTACTCTCACACATAATCAGGTTCACGGATTGGCTCCTGTAAACTTTCTAATTATGAGAGAAAGAGATATAAACTCTTCTTCATATAATTCCTTGATTGAGATTTATTAAGTTGAAACTCGGAATTATATTCGAGTTAGTCCATACAGGTTGTTGATAGGATTCTGGAAATGCCTATGTAATAATTACCGTGATCGCATGGTGTCTAACTAGTAGGCAGAGGAAAGTACGGGTCGAACCCACATGGAGCGGTGGAAAATACCGTAACCAATATTCCTAATTGATTTACCAGAGATGATGTTTGGGGATTTTTTAGAATTAAGTATTCAAAAAGAACGAAAACAAAAGAAAATTAATTAAATGCAATGAGAAGACGGTAACTAGGGAATCTGGGTTCCACCAATCTAATCATGTAAAACTCATATTCAATTTCTAAATCTATACTCCATAAAATTGTTTCGCCGCTGTAATTTCCTCCGCTTCTAAGTTGATAGTTCTAAAAATTTATTTATCAATCGCAAAGCACGTCCTATCAAATATTACTAAGCATGACACATCAATTAAAAAGTATAAATAAACAATAGAGCTATCTAACCAAAATATAGTCTAAAAGTATAAAATATCAATCTAGAAGCATACCCCGTCAAAGAACCTAATCCAAGCACGACGTATCAAACGGAAAGCATATTTAATCAATTCAATTATTTATGCAATAATTTCCAAGCAAATATAGAAGAAAATTACTAAACATTTAAATCATTATTTGGAGAATTATCATTTGAGTTTACATGATCTAATTAGTTTTCGCCAAAACCCCTAGTTACAAAGCTTAGCAAAACATGGCTTTCTCAAAAACCATAAACATATTAAAACAATCACAAGCTAATCAAAATGGAAACGGAATCACAAGAATCGCAAACCCTTCTTTTCACGTTTTCGGTTTTGGCTCTGTAGCCGCAACCTCTCAAGATAGAACTCCAGCCGGCCTCCCTATCTCTTTATTCTTCTCGAACCCTATTTATGAATGCCGTCTCCACTCCAAACAGGACCGAGCAGGTATTTGCCGAGCCCAATCCAGTAGTAACATTTTATCCAAAAAATCTCTCCCAAATCCACCACGGCACCACTTTTATTTTCTGTCCCAGTGATCACCTCTTAATCTTCTGCACCATCGGCTAAGCCAACTTCAACCCAATTGGATCCTACTCTTGCGGCTGTCAATCACCACTTGTTTGAACGGCAACAAAAATCTGGTCTTCGTTTAATCTTCCTGCATATAATCAGGCCAAGTATGGCCCATTACCAGTTCAATTCACGACTAGCTTCAACTGCAGTGCCTTTTTCATTTCTTGTTGTTGTCTCGACAGCCACAAATACATCTCTCCACTTCTTTATTTTGCTGTGTCGATCTCCGTTACCAACAAGCCTAATTTCTATCCATAGCACCATTTTCCATTGCTTTCCCATCAGTTCTTCTTACACCGATTGGAACCAGCTCATGCCTTGTCTCGCTGCGAAACTGTCACTGCCATAACAATTGTTTCCAGCCAACATACAGACCTTAATCTCCTTGTTCCATAGCCATGACCATGGCAGCAAACTCTTCTTCTTGTTATCGTCTCCAAAACGGCCTCCATATCCATTGTTACAGATGTTGTCAAACCCCTGGATTCGACCACCACTTCCTTTTAAATCTTCTCGAGAGCTTCTGTTGAATCTCATCCATTCTTCACCACTCGAACTGCAGATCCATCGGTTTCTCCACTTCCTTGTTAAACTGACCTCAGCACCTTCTTCACTTGGTTGCAAACAACTCGAACACAGCACCTACGTCCATCTTCTGTCCATCTCGGCTGGAGCATAACTTCCTCCACCTGAACCTCAACAGACTATTGCCCCTTCAAACACGTACAACAATTTCTAGCTTCAGGCCAACTCCATTCCATTCGACTCCAAAGTCGGTACAGCCACCATTCAATGAAAGAACAATCCAGCCAGCGTAAACCCCTAATGTAGCCTTGACAGTTCGAACCAACGCTCGTCTTCATTGTTCATTTCAGTCTCCATCGGCAAAGTAGTAGAGAAGAAACTGGCAGCCATAAACGTATCTCTTTCAGCTCCCTGTGTTCCTGTGACCAATACCACCAGCAAGACAAACCCATTCACCGCGTACCACAAACAATGAGTTTGGATACCCAATTCAATCACCATCTGACTCGAAACTTCAGTCAATCTTCATTCACGTCTGCACATCTGATGCAGTTGGTTTATAGGAGGACTCAAATTTCAGTTGCCTGTTGTTGATTTACCGGCACAAACTCGACTCCATTTTCTTCATTTCAATCTCAACCAACCGATGCCACCATTCCCATTGTATTGTCGCTGCCAAAACAACTTTAATACAAACCCGAGAATCAACAGCCACAACCCTGGCAATAACATCATTTCTCCCAGCTGGTTTTTTTCTCAAAACAGACCCACTGAATATTCTTCATGGTCTCAAAACTTCAGATTAAACCCAATCTGGACTGCAAGATAAAACCCCAAATACAATCAAGATCTAACACAGCATCGAGCCACGAACTTCCATCCATTGACAACCTCCATTTCCTGCGCCTATTTCAGCCATTAAGAACAGTCGGAACCTTGAACCCATTGCTGTTGTTGAGGCAGCTTCTCGACTCCATCACCTTTCACATCCCCAGAACTTGAGTCCCAGCACAATTCGAACCAGCCACTAGATGAACATAAACCCATTTCAATACAGCTCATCTCCCAACTCCGGACTGCAGCTTGTTATTGAGAGATAAAATTTCTTTGTTTTGAGTCTTTTGACACGGAGCAATTGATGCTGTTTCGATGACCACAGAAAATGTGGTCAAGAATTGGCTACGTCTCTCATTTTCTTAACTCCACATGGGCCTGGCACGGTTGAACAGGCCAACCAAGACAATTATTTGCTTTGCTTCTTGACTTCCAGGCACATACTTTGGCAGTTTATGACTATGCCGTGGGTTGCTTTGTCCATTTTTGTCGCAAATGCCACTTTAGCTCTCATTTAGCCGCTTCTCCTTCATTAATCAGATTTGCTTGTATTTTCTACAAAAGCACTATCTTGTCATCGGTCCGTAGCTTTTTTGGAGCGTTAAAAAATGGTTTATCTCTCATTTACTGTAATATAATCTCAGGAGTTATATTCATCTTGATGAAGTTTTTGGACTCTTCTTTCCATTTTCGCTCAGACTCTTCTGTAAAGTCTTTCTTCTTAGACTGCTGGTTTGATGACCTAGGTGAGTGAGCTTTTTTTTATCACCTGAGGTTTGTGCAGCTAAGTAGACTTCATGGTCCAAGCTGGGAAAATCCAAATTTTTCTGCTCCCTTCTGATAAACTTTCCAACTCTATTATATACCTCACCTAGAGATTCGAGAATGTGACTAGTATAGGAATCTCCAGTTTCTCCTTGTTTAAGAGCATTTCTGAACAATTTACACAATACTGTCTCGTGTGCTTAATCAACTAAAGCAACTATTGTCTTGAATCGTTTGAGAAAATCGGTGAAACTGATCTCTTCACTTCCTTGAGCTATCTTGCTGATATCATCCAGAACATCTCCCTGTTTTATGTTGCATGAGTAGTTCTGAATAAACATTGATTTCAATTCATGAAATGTATGAATTGAATTTGATGGGAGACACCGAAATCATGTTAAAGCGGCTTCTTATAGACTGCTCGAGAAGAACCTCGCAATTATCCAGGTATTACCCAAATGCAGAGTCATCATCTTCTCAAAATGAAATATTTGTGAATTTGTTTGGATTTGAATCACCTTTAAACCCCTTGAAGGTCGGTAAGTGAAACTTTTCCGACAATTGGCATTCACGAATTTCCTTGGACAATTGATTTTCTTTGAACATATAAGTTGGGTCAGATTTTGACCCGTTGACCATTGATTTGATCTTATCCTCATGAGCTTTCATCATTCTTTTAATCTTTGAATCTATTGATTCTTGTACCAAGTCAACTATGGTAGATGGTGTGGGTTCAGAAACTATAGGCCTCGGGTCTGTCTCTACTGGTTTACGAGCGAACTATAATTCCTAAACTCCTGTCTCAGGTCTGTCTGTTACTGACTCGGTAGTTATTTTAGCATCGATGACTGAGATGAGATAGGTGGGATCTTGAGATGTAGAATCGTATGTTGCGGGTGTAAGCCTTGAGATGTATGTGATGCAAGTTGTGGTATAATTAGTGTGGTATGGAACTGAGGTGGTGGTGCTGTTAACTGGATGAACTTCTCAGCTAGGGAGCTGATTGACCTCAGCAAGTATTGAAACATGCCACCTGATACTTGTACCACATGTATTATATTTAAAGATGGAGTCTTGGTAAACTTCTGCTTTGCTCAGGTATAGCAGCTGGCCAAATTAGAACAGCTTAAGGTTGTTCTTCTGATATCACTTTGATGATGTGATGATTGGTGGGACAACTGTTACTTCGGGCGCAGGTGTTGTTGTATTTCCAGTTGACATTGGTGTACTTGTTGTAGTTGCGCTCATTATGGCCACCTATGGCGTTAGTACACTCTGGTGTTCTACATTTTGCGTTATCGGAGTTTGTCATAACGGTGAGGTTACACCTGGTCGAGGTAGTAGTAACCTTCTGTGTTGGTGTTCCATTTTATAGCTTCACAATTACATAAGTTTTCATTGAGTAATCTTTATTCAAAATATAGTCAAGATGATAATCACTGACCAGATCTGACTTTAAGGATTATCGCATCACAATTTTGGCGGCAAAACTTTTGAGTCGATTAATTAAAGGCCAGATTATCATGGATTAAGCATTTCTTAATTATTACGCATCAAAATTAATGTGAAAATCAATTAATCAAAGTACGATTATCATATAATATGAGAATGAATCTTAATTTCACATCATAATTTCGAGATCTAAACGAATGTAGCATTTATTGTTAGAGCACTGCTCAGTCGAACTCGCAAGCGTTGCTATCTCAAGCTTCTTTGTCAAGTTTAGTTGCCAAAACTATAAGTCTTGATTTCTACTCTACTTATAGCTAAGTCTCGGATCAGGATAGAAAGTGTAGTTGAGCTTTAGACTTCACGCCGTTCATCGATTGAAGACGAAGAACTACTAAGGGGAGCTTGTGGAACTTCATCAACAAAAGGTATGTGGAGACTTGAACTCATCTATCACTCAAAATTCTATCTAATTTATCTCCTATTTAGAGACAAAAGTCATATATAGCTATATAGACTTTGATTATACACATTTGATATTTCGAGCTAAGTTTAACTCGCTTACATATTTCTCAAAATATGTGTTGGTAAGCTTTCGCTTTAACCAAGTTCATCTTATATTCTTGACGAAAGTCAAAAGATGATCATGTGAAAATCGCCTGGTAACATCTTACATGATTTGTGTGAGACAGTCATTTGATGTAGACTCGGAATGTTTCGTATTGATCATTCGATCACTTGAAAATTGCTTTGAAGCTAATAGTTTGTGTGAGACAGCTATTGTCGACTTCCGGGAATGTTTCAATGATTGAAATGAGAGTTTAGAACAAATTAACCATGATTGGATATAACACAGTATGCGTACTTGTATGCTAACTGTCGCAAGTTATTCCAAGTCCGGGAACCATAGTATGCATACCCGTATGCGTACTGGTTGGTTTAATAAAAGTCCGGGAACTTAGTATGCATACCCGTATGTGTATACTGGCGTAAGTTCATGCCCGGAAATTCAACTGAGTTTGGAAGGTATGCGTACCCGTTCGCATACTGGCGAACCCAAACTTAGTCCGGCCACTTAGGTATGCGTACCTGTTTGCATACTTGAGTAGGTTATGTTCTAAAATCGGTTTGTTCATGAACTAATACATTTATATAATAAAGAATGCAATCTTTTGCAAACAGTGGCTATATTGTTCATGAATTGTTTCGAGTGAATCAAAATTGATTTTGCTTCAATTGTGTCTTATATACTTCTATGAGAATATAAACAATTGAACAACTCTATAACTAGTTTCATTTGAGTCATTTGAACTAGTTGTGTTAAGATGAATAAGGTTGATATGAAAGTGTTCATATGGCTAACTTAGGTTAACTATTATTGAGCCAACAAGGTGTACACGTTTAGGTACCTTTACTCATATCTAAATGAAGTCACTTTTCATTTGTGTGTAACAAGCTAAGTTCGATCTAACGGTTGAAAGATATTAGCTTGAGTCTAATCAGGTTTTCATCTAACGGTGAATATTGAATGCTTTGTTACCAAGGTAACATTGATTAAAAACCCTGATTTGAAGACTATATAAGGGAGAACTCTAGCAACTGGGAAACCTAATCCCCACACCTCCTGTGTGACACTAGTTGCGACTAGAGTCGATTCCCCTTTAACCTAGGTTTTTCTAAAACCATTATAGGTTAACGACTTAAAGACTTCATTGGGATTCTGAAGCCATACCCAACTATTTTCTCTGTAGTTGCGTGTTCTGATCTTGCTGTTTTCTACCGTGTTGAGTACTATATTCTCTAAGATTTTCTCGGGATTTAATCTCCGATAGGCAAGATAAAAAGTAGTCATAAACATCTTCGTCTTATCGTTTGTGATTCCATGATATCTTGTTTCGCTACCATACGATTAAGATTATTGTGAGGTGATTGATATTACTAGGTTGTTCTTTGGGAATATAAGTCCATTGTATAAATTGGTTCCTGTTCACCTTGATTTATCAAAAGACGGAATAAAACTCATATGTATTTCTGTGGGAGACAGATTTATCTATTCAATGGACTTTTTTTGTGTGAGACAGATTGGTTTATCAAGTCTTCGACTTTGGGTCGTAGCAACTCTTAGTTGTGGGTGAGATCAGCTAAGGGAATCAAGTGCGTAGAGTCCTGCTAGGATTCAAAAGCGTAAGGAACGCGACTGTACCTTGATCAGTGTGAGATTGGTTAGGGCTCAACTACATTCCACTCCGAAGTTAACTTGTAGTAGACTAGAGTCTGTAGCGGCTTAATACAGTGTGGTGTTCAAATCTGGACTAGGTCCCGGAGTTTTTCTGCATTTGCGGTTTCCTCGTTAACAAAATTCTGATGTCTGTGTTATTTCTTTTCCGCATTATATTTTATATATAATTGAAATATCACAGGTTGTGCGTAGTTCAATCAATTAGATAATCCAACCTTTGGTTGTTGATATAAATTGATTGACACTTGGACATTGGTCGTTGGTAACGTTCAAGTTGTTTCACATAATAATCAGGCTCACGGATTTCTATCTGTTTGATTTGCTGATTACATTGTGAAACAGAGATACAACACTTGGATATATTTCTATTGATTGAGTCTGACTGTCTAGTTGATTTTCTTGGATTTATATTTGAGTTTGTCCATACAGATTGCCTAAACAAAATATTGGGTGAGGTTGTTAGAACCCCGCTTTTTCAATTGGTATCAGAGCAGGCAAACACGTTTAAGACCTTATAAGTATGTGTTTGTAGCGATCTGACTCTATGGACAGAAGTGCTATCTCTATAAACTTACCACCAGTCTTCGATGGCTCGAATTACTCATGGTGGAAAATTGCTATACGTGCTTTTCTTCTAGCTCGTGATTTTTAAACATGGGTTCATGTTGTTAATATATATGATCCTCCGGTTGTTACAGAAGCCGAGGTAACAGTTCCAAAGGATATTGGTAGATATGACCCTGACGAGATCCTTGTTGCGAAGCAAAGTTATAACGGGTTAAATGCTATCATACATGCCATTACCCCAGATCTTCATCACCATGTGACTACGTGCACTAAGTCTAAAGAAGCCTGAGATATCCTGGAAACTATATTCGAAGGAAATTCCTCTGAGCAAGAAGCTAGGCTTAAAAACCTATGTTCTGATTGGGAAGACCTTCGTATGGCTGATGAAGATTCATCTAAAGAGTTTAATCACAAAGTGTCTGAAATTGTTAATGCATCTTTTGCGTTGGGTAAAACTATTCCTGAAAAGGACATTGTGATGAAAGTTCTCAGGTTGATGCCAGCCAAATACGATTTTAAGAAACATGCCATCATTGAAGGAAATAGCCTTAATACTTTATCCAGAAATACTCTGGTTGGGAAGTTAAAGATCTTTGATCATGAGCATTCATCCAAATCTGAAAAGGATATTGCTTTTAAAGCACAAAAGAACACAAAATTGCTTGACAAAAGTAAATGTGTTGCCAACTCTGTGGATGATCCTATTGAGACTTATTCGTCTGATGAAGATCTTGATAATTCAGTCTCTCTGATCACAAGACAGTTTAGAGATCTTCTTTTGAAGAGAAGTAAACAGTTTGTCAGAGATAATCCAAGATCATCATTTAAACCTCATGACCGTGTTCCTCCTAAAAATAGGGACACAGTCGATACTGATGATGAGGATATGCCTCAGTGCTTCAAGTGTAAAGGTTTTGGTATTTTGCCAATGAGTGTCAAAATCATAGAAAATACATCGGGAACAAAGGTCTTGCTGCAACTCTTGATGAAATGTCTGATCACTATGATTCAAATGAAGATGAAAAATGAAGTGTTGCACTCCTTGCTGAAAATATTGATTTTGATAATTGTAGCAATACTCACGTCAATCTTGATATTTTTCCTGGGAAAATTTCTTCAACTATTTTGGAGGATAAAATGGATTTTTCTCTGTCTACTAGAAATTCTGTTTCTAATAATTCAGGTACCACTTTTTGTCTAGCAGCTTGCTCCACTATGGTGTCCGAACCATCCTCCACACTGACATGTTCTTATTATACTTTTACGGTTCATGAACTCTCTAAGTGTTACAAGTACAACCATAAAATAAGATATGTTAATAAACTTCAACGGAGAGCAAATCGATTAGCAAACAAGCTCAAACTTGTTCATAAGCCTAATTCACCTGAGGTAAGTAAAAACTCAACTCCTCTCCGAAAAAGTTAATTTCTAAAGAACTAATTAGATCACTACAGAAAAGAACAAGGTCTAAACATTCTATAAAAGAGGATTTTAGGAACTCTATACAAAAAGGTCATGGTGGACAGATTATTGTTCACCCCAACACAGCTTAATTGTGTTGGTTGTGCTTCTTGTCTCAAGTGCCTGATCCCAAAGAGACAAGAGCTTAGCATCATCAGGCCTTAAGGAAAAAAAATTGATTTTATTTATTTTTTTGTTTTCGGTTGATCTTTTCATATCCTAGTTTGGTATTGAAAAGATGTTTCCATGTTTTGATTGATTAAAAGAGGGTTAAAATCAATAATTCTACCTTCTTTGGGGATGAGAGTTGTGCGTACGTGAATCTTCTTGTTTGTGTAAAGGTTTTGTAACCCTACATTCCTTTTTCCTTCCTTGAATTTTTATTTTTCTTTTTATCACAAGTTTGCTTGTAGAGCCTGCTTTGTGAATTTCTCACAAACCCATACTCGTATGGAGACTCTGAGTATTATGACTTCTGATAGAAAAGAGGTTAATATGATTTTTAATCCATCAATCATGAAGGAAAAAGATAAATCTCCGGTACCTTTTTCCTTGAAAAGAAAAATGAGGAATGTAAGGAAACCAAGGGTTGTCCCTTCAAATCTTCAGAAGTTTTCTGATGTTTTTGAAGAGTTGAAGGAAAAAAGAAAGGAGATGCAGCAAATAAAGGCTATTGTTTTTAGGACTCTTGAAATTCAGAAGGCCCTGGTTCGGCATCAGTCAAGAAGGTTTCTTGAAATTGACTCCTTTCTTCATGAACCTTATGTTCCAATGGCTGTTGACGACAAGGAGTTTGGGGACGATAAAGAATTCTTCAAAGGTCTTAATGTCTAGGAAACTTCTTATGAGAATTTATTCTTGTGTTTTAAGAAGGATAACTAGGGTTTGGAATAACAATTATTGTGAGTACACATAGCTATTGCCAACGTTTTTCATCTTGCAATGTTTTTAGATTTATTTATTTAAATTCTAAAGTTTATTTGGAAGATGATTTTGCAGTATTAATCTTTATTGGTTTTATATATTGCAAAAATTATTATGGGATATGTGTGTTTGCGTCCGTGAACTATGATTGTCCCATATATGTCAAAAGTTAAGTCTATTATATGTCTTTATGCAAATATTGATGGAAAATAGAATGAACTTTTGATAACAAAGATTAAGTCTATGGTATCATTATGCAAATATTGATGAAAATAGAATGAATCTTTGAATATTCCGCAGTATTGATCTTTCCCTGATCCACTTTTATGTGAAAGTCCTTTGCGGCTCCGTAAGTTCTCTTATGTTGAGCATTTCTGATTAAATTAATCATGGGTTCACTTGTGTTTAATTTGATTGAGTTTTCTGGATACAAATTCATGTTTCATGTAATTTGTTAATGTCCAAAGAAATCCTTCTTTTCTTGTAAAAGTAAGGTCGCTTTTGTTGTTCTCTCGGGAATAACATTTTATGGGGGAGATTTCCTAATTGAACTTGTGCTTAATTGCCAAATCTTTGTGGGGAGTGCGGCTGTGGAATACTGTAGGAGTTTTCTTGTATCTTTATAAACTCCTTGATGAATACACTAAGTTTCAACTATGTGAAATCATCGAAACAAAGTTGATATGTTCTCTTTTAGTCATGAGGTATCTCTATGAAAATTTCATTATAATCCCACTAGTTTTCGTACCTTTGCCAATTTATATTGACAAAAAGGGGGAGAATTAATGTGTAGTTCACACTACAAATATATATGGTTTACGGATCATTATGTAAGGGGGAGTGGTTTTCATTGTGAGATGAAGTATTGACTAAGGGGGAGTGACACAATCACCATAGTATTGTTGTCAAAGTTGTGATACAATTGGACTTTGATGTTGTGTAATAATACTATGACATTGTATAACAATGATTGAGAGCTATTGTTTTCTCATTGTTATGTCTACGGATCTTCAACAACTATGATGCTGAGTTGAAAACGTTCAGAATCATTAGAGTACTTGGAAGTGACGAAGATTTCGAGTAATGTTGAAGAACCAAGGAAATCAAGCATTTGGAATGAGAGCTACAAAGTTTATTTATTTTGTAATCCACATCTATTATAGTTTTGTCACTAAAATTGACAAAGGGGGAGATTGTTAGAGCACTGCTCGATCGAACTCGCAAGCATTGTTATCTCAAGCTTGTTTGTCAAGTTTAGTTGCCAAAACTATAAGTCTTGATTTCTAGTCTACTCATATCTAAGTCTCGGATTAGGATAGAAAGTGTAGTTGAGCTTTAGACTTCACGGCGTTCATCGATTGAAGACGAAGAACTACTAAGGGGAGCTTGTGGAACTTCATCAACAAAAGGTATAAGGAGACTTGAACTCATCTACAACTCAAAAGTATATCTACTTTATCTCCTATTTTGAGACAAAAGTCGTATAGCTATATAGATTTCGATTATACACATTTGATATTTCGAGCTGAGTTTAACTCTGTTGATGGTGGATTTTCGACAAAGGCTAAAATCGTAAAATCATGATACTGCATGTTTCTGACCCGGCTTCAGGAATGTACGTGATAATTTATATTTTATTATCCGTGAACAATTTCACGATCTCTGACTGAGCGAACGTTCCTTTCAGAGCTATGATGAATATGTTTCTCAAAGAGCCTCTCAGCTGAGCTTTCGATGCTTCACACATTTCATCATCACCTCTACATATAATCAAAATGATTGGGCGGCTCCTAGACATATTGCATGCTAGTGTAGAGCCTAACGCCTTCATGACGTCACGCTGCTCGTTGTTCCCTGACTATGTAGAAAGACCGTGTATAGAATCTATTAATGATTGGGCGGATCCCAGACATATTGCGTGCTAGTATAGAGCCTAACGCCTTCAGGACGTCATGTTATTCGTTGTTCCCTGACTATATACCCCCCTCAGAATGAGTATGATGCTTAAATTATCTCATATCTCGATTCTGCAAATAGGTTAGTTCTAGCGTGTCATCCATCAATTGAATTCCTAGAAGATAATCTATTTATCTCATTGCTCTATTCCATGGATGATCCTCATCTGGATTTCATGGATTAGTAATAGATAATCATTTTATTTTATTGCTCTATTTCGTGGCTGATTCTCAGTTGAATTCCATGAATTATTAATAAATATTCACTTATCGGGCGTCTGGGCCACCACCGAGTAAGCCCCGAGAAAATGGTGCGAGTGTACTTAGCAAATAATGCACAAACGAGCACCCAAACGCACGAACGAGCATTCAAAAATATGGACGAACGAGGAAACCTATACAAAATAAGGGAGAAAAATAATATTAATAAAATAATACAAGAGGCGCCTAGAGGACCGGTCCCACCGGCCGGCCGGTCATGCCGTCGTGTCCGGCCCCATGCCTCTCCCATTATTTTACCATTATTTATTATTTTTCCTAATCTCATGAAAACTCCTTCATTCGAGCAAATTTCCTTGTTTGAGCAAAACTCTTAGTTTCTCCATATTTTCCTTCGAACGATGAAAAAATAATAAAAAATAGAGAAAGGAGTCACGGGACCGGGCCACGTGGCCGGTCCCACACCCTATTATCCCATATTTTTTTCATCTCATGAAACTCCTTCGTTTGAGCAAAAACCCTAGTTTTTCATATTTTCTCAAATATTGCTCAAACCATCAAAAGGCCAAAAAGTCAAATGGTCACATGACCAACTAGGCTACTCACAGAAAATATTAAAATAATAGTATTTTAATATTCTCAAAATATTGGTCACACGAGCAAAGTTTTACTTGCCCATTCGAGAAAAATCGAGAGTTTCAGTCAAGATCATACTTTTCTGAAAATCCAAAATATTGCTCAAACGCGCACCAGGAAATACAAAAATTCTCAGGACTGAGACACGGAAAATATGGTGACACGGGCATGCCACCTTGACCGACCAAGTTCGTCCCTTAGGCTTTCCAGGAGCCGGTTCCATACTCTTTCACAATTTTGACCTAATTAACTTTCAACATTTCATATTGGGTTCAAACTCTTTCCAACCAATTTGGAATTTGCTCAATCGACCACCAAGGGCCGGTTTCACACCCCTTGTACGGTCCCTCATCTCTCCATAATTAGGTTTTATTACCTAACGCTCAGACGAGCACTATTTTAATAAATGATTAAACCAGCATTTAATCATCCTTTCACCAACTGGTCAACCAAGGACTTTGGTGCATGCTCACTCGAGCACCTGGGCGCTACATGGTCAACCATCATCCCATGTAGCCGGTCCCTCCTTCACTCAGTGATTAATTTTCAGTAAATCATCAATTGATCAAAATCAGGGTTTCGAACTGAATGCTCTGCAAATCTTAATTCTGGGCACGTTTAAACACTAATAATTTTATGATTGATCCATCAATCAATATTTTAATTAATTATATAATATTCGGTCCAACTACTAATATTTTAATTAATATTTTATTTGGTCATGCTACCAATAATTCGCCAAACAAGCAATATTTTTTTAGACAAGCAATATTTGCTCAAACGAGGAATATTGATTCAACTATCAATATTCAGTAATTTTACTCAGACGAGCAATATTTGTTCAGAGTATATATATTAATCAACTATCAATATTCAATAATTCATCATACTAGCAATATTTGCTCAACCGAGCAATATTTGCTCAGACTATCAATATTCATCATGTTGATCCAATTATCAACATTTATTCGAGAACTATACGACATGTTCAATCCATGAATCATAGAGCATTCGACAACCATGCGCGACTGAACAATACTTAGACTCATCGTCTAATCAAGTCAACAATTGACTAATTAAATACATGTCTGCCTTGCAGACTCCACAAATCATGAGACATCAATCATGTCACATGGGGGGATATTAATTAGGGTTTTGGTCTGGCGGCCTACGGCACGTGTGTTCATCCACGATGAGAAATGTGAGTAAGTCATGCAAGTAGTTGAGGGAGTTAGCAAAGTATACCATATACATACACAATGTTCTCATCCAGGTGAGGTTTCAGATGTCAAATATCAGATTGGATGGATCCTGAGTGGCTTCTGCAACCTATTATGGAACTCAGCTTGCAAGATTACCATATATAGACCCAATGTTCTCGTCCAGGTGAGGTTTCTGATGTCATATATCAGATTGGATGGACCCTGAGTGAATTCTGCAACCTATTATGGAACTCATCTTGCAAGATTACCATATACAAACCCAATGTTCTCGTCCAGGTGAGGTTTCTGATGTCAAATATCAGATTGAATGGATCCTAAGTGGATTCTGCAACCTATTATGGAACTCATCTTGCAAGATTACCATATGCAGACCCAATGTTCTCGTCCTGGTGAGGTTTGCGATGTCAAATATCAGATTGGATTGGGTGGACAATCAACCAAGTCTCCGCACGATCTGGAACTGGTTTAACCACGATTTCCACTTTCCCACTCTTCCACTTGAGCAACCCTCACACTTACTGGAGATCAATGTGTCTACGTTCTAGAAATATAAATAAGTTCTCTGAATTCGTGATTGACAGAACAACAGAGATACGGGAATTATCATAACAATTCTCATCTGAACAATCACTCTCAATTAAGTAGAATTTAAAATTATTCGAACCTATCAGTTAATTGCAGAAACCTACAACACATTCACAATCCTTGATCACCATTGATCTCACACACTTCTCAGCTTCCCTCCTACAGATCGACCCTTTTCCCTCTTTGTGACCGAATTGACTCTGGAACGGCCATTTCTTGGTTTAGGCCGGAGTCCTACAGATTGATCTCTCGAACTCAAAGCACTCCCGTGCAGTGCATCTTTTTGAGGTTAAGCAATTTTCTAGGTTGAGGAGTCTTGTCCGCACGGTCGTCTCTTCACTTTCCTAAAAAATCAGCAAATTGTTTTTCCCCATCTACATGTTGGCGACCACAGTGGGAGATTAATCTCTCGGTTGCAATCTCAATTCGTCAAATGGATGATCTTAGGTCAGGTTCAGTTACAAATCCTAACCCAAACGGTGCTAGCACTAGCAACAATAATGGTGGTACTCCAGTCACTCTTTCCGTTTCCAACAGCGGCGCTACTGATACTAACCCTCAAATCAACAATACCAGTTTCCATGCTGAAACCAACATTGGTACAGGCAAAATTCCTATCTTCGTCCGAGCTCCTTAAGAAATCAGAGAAGATCCACATACCATTGCCGATCTCATGAAGGTTCAGGAAATTCTTGCCAAGAATCAGACAGACATGGCGGCAACACAGAAAGAGTTGTGCACCTATCTCAAGACTCTGACAGACACGCTGTCGTCTAAGCAAACTCAGCTCCAACGCCAGTCAGACAAAGGAAGAGCTAAGGAAACATCCTCAACTGCTGATCATGAAATCTTCCCAATCCATATCTCGGAAGATGATGAAGTTTGCAATGACCCACCAGCAAGGGAATCAGCAAGTTTCATCACTCGAAAAGATTTTGAACACTTTCTAGAGGATCGTAGAAAAGACAAGACATCATCCGTCCATCGTCACCAACTTCCATGGTACAACAGCATCGCACCAGGAAGCATCACTAGTTGGGGAGAATTGATTAATGCTTTCTGCAGAAAGTACTTCTTCGTTTCAGAATAGGTCACCCCCTCAGACCTGGGAAGAATGTTTCAGAGGAACAATGAACATCCCAATGATTACGTGAAAAGGTTCATAATCCAAGCTTTGTTATGATTCGAATGTCACTGAACAACAACTCATAGACTTGTGCATCAATGGAATGACCCCGGTCCACAGAGCTTTACTAGAAAATCTCTGATTCCAGACTTTTTTAGAACTTCATGAAGCAGCCAAACGATCATCGACTACTGCACCTGAATTGAGGAACCTCGTAGCAACCGATGCCTGGTCAACAATCAGTATAATCTCTAACCTTCAACAAAAGTTGTTGCTGAAAGGAATAAAAGGATAGCCGAGACACGACATCAGAGCGCTTCTCCAACATCCCAGGCTCCTCTGATGGCGCAAAGAAAAGATAACCAATCCTGAAATACACAAATCTCTACCCGGCATCAACGAATGGGGAAATAATAAGACAGACTCAAACTTCCCTCTTCTCTTTAAAGAAATGATCGAGTTACTGGAAGTCTGGGTTCAAGATGGTGCAATCAAATTTTCGTTCATCAGGAGAGAGCCAATTGAAGAAGAACTTGAGAATCCCAGGTACTGTCGCCTTCATAGGTTCATCAATCATCCAACAAGTGACTGCAATATTTTAAAGCACATATTCAAAGAGAAGGTTGGGCCATAATAGCTTCAACTGGGGACTGAAGGAGTACAAGAACCCTCTCCCAATCAAGACCTTCACTCTCTCTGAACAACCTATCAAAAAGAAAGTTCAATCCTTGGTCGAACATATATGTGAATTACTCTATCTGTTGAAGGCACAAAGGAGAGACATGTTCACAGCACTGAATCACATCGTGTCAGCTAGTCTATTCCAGAAATACTTCCTGAGCCTCCAGTCATAGACAAAGAGATGTACGACGGGGGACTGCTTACCACAATCAATCTCAAAAGAAACGAATTTGGGAGAACGTTGATCGATGCTGGCACCTCTATCAATATTGTTCCCTGAAAACCCTCAGAGCGGCAGGAATCACTCGACAAGAAGCTACTCATGCTCCCATCTCAATCACAGACCATGAAGGAACGCTCAAAGATGCTTATGGCTACATCACTCTCAAGGCGAAAATAGGTTCGACCTGGACAGAGACCAAGTTTCACATAATCAGGAA
Source organism: Papaver atlanticum (assembly GCA_023531105.1). Classification (NCBI taxonomy): domain Eukaryota; kingdom Viridiplantae; phylum Streptophyta; class Magnoliopsida; order Ranunculales; family Papaveraceae; genus Papaver; species Papaver atlanticum. Next base: position 1,100,545 of record JAJJMB010006426.1, on the reverse strand, counting down.
GATCCAAAATATGACAGGATCCTCGGACGAGCGTGGATCCACGCTGAAAAGATGGCTACTGACAAAGCATCTTCGGTTGCACATCTCTCCAATGAAGATAGTTCTGATCCAGAAGATTTGGCGGACGTTCCATCATCAGAGCACTTGGAGGAATTTTGAACTTTGACGAGGTTGAAACAAGAACCTTTAAAAGATGCATAGACGTTCATCAAGAGGTTCCGCACTCAGGCAAGTCTCATTCCTCCCATGTCTATGTCATTTATTTCCTCACATGCTATCCTAGCATGGGGACTCAATTCTGCTAGCAACTCTGCTATTGAAAGACGTTATGAATGGGTAGATTCACCACATTAGTATTTAACCAAGTGGTTAAATCTAACACCTATCTTAATCGATCATCTCACTGAGACATTCATTACTGAAATGACGTCCAAGAATGGAAAACAACACTTTGGGCGTTTCTCCATAGCCTTGCAGGAGTGTCCATGTGTGCCACAAAATCAGAAAGCCCTGATGTCTGCATAAGTATTGAATCCCACTACCGCAACGAAAGGAATGCTGAATCAACATAAGATACTCGGGATCAAGACGGTCAAACCTAAGACATTCGACGCTTAAGAGGTGTGAGGCTTCAAGGCTCAAGCAGCTAAAGTTTGAAGCATCTAGGATTTTCTTAACTTATCTATAATTTTCAATTCCTCCTTGCATTTTTTAATTGAATCTATCAAACCAAAAGAAAATCCCTACAATTGTCAATCACCTACTTCTCCAAGGCCAACTGAAAGTCAAAAACCTCTCATCACTGAGTGCTACATTCTTCAGAAGCCTTCAAACTGTACTCCCAATCAAAGAGTACACCTTCGATAATGGCGCCTCTAGCTTCAGCACAAATATCTCGACGATGACACACTGATTCAACACCAACACGATAAAAGTGTAACTGTAAGTCTTCACTATCCCCATGATGATACTTCTAAAACAGATGCAACATCATTCATCAATGGATGCTACAAACTCCTTCAACTCTGCTAAGTGAATGAACACCTCAGGGATGCACTGGGGACTTGATCTTATTGGAAAGATCAATTCAGTATATTTTAATAAATGTTATCCACATAACAAGTCATTGCAACCTGATGTGATTCCATGAAACATCATCAACGGAACCTCTCTACAAACCTTGCACGACTAAGGAACTTTCTCTCCTCACCGATCACATCTAGAATGGAGACTGCCGCTGCTATCTGCCGCAACAACATTGATTCCCTGACGAAGCCAGTTCACAGTAAAGTCATATTATTTAGGAGAATTCGGGTTGAACTCCCAGTACACCTTCATCTTAGGGATACTCAACCCACCAACTAGTTCGTGAATCTAAAGGCTCACTGGATGGAGGAGCAAAGACTATGTCGATAATCATTGTTCTAGCCTTTTCGGTCTCTGGAGCAACTCCGACCATAGTATCGGCATCAACAAGGATATTTGGAGGAACTCTATCCATGGTCTCAGCATCAACAAGAATGTCTGGAGAAAATTTAATCGTGATCTCAGCATCAACAACGGTCTCAGGAGCAACATCCTCATGATAGGGCTTCATCAACTAACTATTCTCTGAAGTATTGCTCGATTAAGAAGACTTCTCCAAGCATTAATGATTCGTATCAAGATGTGTAGACATGAAAATATGTTCACATGAAAGTTTTCCCAAATCTTGCACGACGGGCGGGCACAAGCCAAAGTCTTCTACAAGATGTTCTCATCACCTCTACAAATGAGATACAACACACTTCAAGCCATGGGTTTACAAAAACGTACCAATGGGTGAGGAATGGGATGATGCTTCCTTAACAAAAGATGTTAGTCTATGTCTCTTCTACAACATACAAAAAGGGCGCATCAATCGGACATACGAGCTGAAAGATATGGCCTTTACCGTCAGGTCTATGAAATCTGAAAGTTTTGTACGGGATTACAAATTACAAATGTGTACGCTTCGTTGGATGACCTATGCAACTCCAAATTGAGTTATTCTTTTCTCATAGGATGAATCAGTCTCTTAGCTTCAAAAGTTGGGGTCAAGCACTGAATTCCGACGTCGTATGAGGTTCCTACAGCTTCCAGAGCATACAACATGCAAGCAGCAATTCTTAGACGGGATTCATTACCTCCACAGTCGATCGATGTCCACCAGGTCTTTCCACTAAGTCCTTCATCAAGGTACCTCCAACTTCGACCACCTAGGTCTTTACATCATGCTTTTCTACCTGGGTCCTCTATCTAGATCTTTCCATAAGAAGGAAAAACGAAAAGGAGATTTACATTGTCCTGCACAAAGAAGCGAGCTGGGAGCAATTAGTGAAGAATATAGGGATGGGTCATATACCATGCTATTCTCATGGATGTCCTCTACAACATATCCAAAATTCACAATAATTGGATGAACGAGCAAAAAGATGTGGCCGAAACATCAAACTACATGACAGCTGAAGTTTCTGAAGGCTTCCTGGAAGTTTACTGTTTCGTTGATTTCGACCACTAAACATGCTCAAAACTCAAAAAGCTTCTATGTTAAATCTAGGAAATTTCCTGGGCATCAAAAAGCTGGGGTAGATCATAAAAAACGGACATCGTATGAAGATTCTACAACATTTTCAATGAAGACCTAACTCCTGAATTTTCTGATGACGAATTATGACGAAATTCTTCATTCATCCACATCTGAATCAGGAGTTACACCATCAACACAAGGCCGAACTTCATCTTCATCTGATAGTCTCACTTGCAAGTCGGCGGTGCTTCTGCTAATGAGGAACCACTCTCAGATGATCAAGAGACATACCATGTATCATCTTTCCAGCATCTCTGAAAGGTTGATTCACCTTGGCATGAACATTTGCAGAAGTCTTCTAATGACTTGATATTTCTGGAGCGTTCCCCGGAAGAGCCAGAAGGGTGCTTGTAACTGGAAGTCACCATTATCTGAGGCGAAAGACATGGAGTCATGGATATACCAATAACAAACACGCAACAAAAATGGTAACACTCCAACTCTTACCTGTTTACAATTTCACTAACAATAGTGAACTTAGCACAAAAGTTTTAAGAACTTGCCCGTTTTTTCAAACCTGCAAAGACGAGCAAAGTCCATTATTCAAAAAAATCATAAATTAATTTTCATAAAACCGTGAACAACCCACGTAAATTTTTACTGTGTTAACATCCACTGATATTTCAAAAATTGGACAGACGTCTATTCTACAATTGTGAAAACTCACTTACATATATTATTTCACCATGTATAATTGTCTACTTTCAACAGTTGTTCAAAATCAAAACACTGATTTTACAAACAAACAAAAAAAAATTAACGTGAAACTCAAGTAAATTTGAAAAAAAAAAAACATTTTTGCTCCCTCGAGCGAGCATACGTCTTTGAAATGAGAGTATATTTCAAAAACTTGTGAAAGCTCACATATCGAAAATAATTTTTTTCATGAAAGCTCATAGACAAAAAAATTATTACTAACAGACGCACGTCTATTCAAAAAAAAAGAAGATCCCTCCTATGCTAGGGATAATTACTCGTACGAGCATCCACCTTTGAAACGAGAGTTTATTCCATTTTGCGAAATCTCACATATTTAAAAATAAAATTTTGGTTTTCGTGAAAGCTCATAGACAAAAAATTTATCATTAGACGCAGGTCTATTTTTAAAAAAATCTCTTATGCTAGGGATTATTGTTTGTTTCTTAAACTAACGAACGAACGAACATCTGTTCCTAAAACAAGGATTTCCTTTTTGGGCCCGGGCCCGTAAACGTTAAACCGACCAAAACTGGACCTCTGATCGTCCAAATCAGCAGTGCTTCATCTCTCCGTGCTAACGGGATGAAACTCTATCATACTGCCGAGTCCTTATTCAGGCATTTGCTTGTACATGACATCATTGAAGCAAATCGGGGATTCTGGAAATACCTTTGTACGACTAAGTTCAACTACTTATCTCGTCTACTGAAAAATCACCATTTAGTGCTTACTGCGGAACATAACTGTCCTTCACTAAGCAGGGGACTTAATGTTGATGGTGGATTTTCGACAAAGGCTAAAATCGTAAAATCATGATATTGCATGTTTATGACCCGGCTTCAGGAATGTATGTGACAATTCATATTTTATGATCCGTGAACTATTTTATGATCTCTGACTGAGCGAACGTTCCTCTCAAAGCTAAGATGAATATGTTTCTCGAAGAGCCTCTCAGCTGAGCTTTCGATGCTTCACACATTTCATCATCACCTCTACATTGAATCAAAATGATCGGGCGGCTCCTAAACATATTGCATGCTAGTGTAGATCCTAACGCCTTCAGGTGTCACGCTGCTCGTTGTTCCCTGATTATGTAGAGAGACCGTGTTTAGAATCTCTTAATGATTGGGCGGCTCCTAGACATATTGCATGCTAGTATAGAGCCTAACGCCTTCAGGACGTCACGCTATTTATTGATGCTTAAATTATCTCATATCTCGATTCTGCAAATAGGTTAATTCTAGCGTTTCATTCATCAATTAAATTCCTAGAAGATAATCTATTTATCTCATTGCTCTATTCCATGGCTGATCCTCAATTGGATTTCATGGATTAGTAATAGATAATCATTTTATTTTATTACTTTGTTTCGTGGCTGATTCTCAGTTGAATTCCATGAATTAGTAATAAATATTCACTGATCGAGCGTCTGGGCCACCACCGAGTAAACCTCGAGAAAATGGTGCGAGTGTGCTTAGCAAATAATGCACAAACGAGCACCCAAACGCACGAACGAGCATTCAAAAATATGGACGAATGAGGAAACCTATGCAAAATAGGGGAGAAAAATAATATTAATAAAATAATAAAAGAGGCGCCTAAGGGACCGGGCCCATCGGCCGGCCACACGCCTCTCCCATTATTTTTTATTTTTCCTAATCTCATGAAAACTCCTTCATTCGAGCAAATTTCCTTGTTTGAGCAAAACTCTTAGTTTCTCCATATTTTCCTTCAAACGATGAAAAAATAATAAAAAATAGGGAAAGGATTCACGGGACCGGGCCACCTAGCCGGCCGGTCATGCCCTAGCTGTGGCCGGTCCCACACCCTATTATCCCATATTTTATTCTTTATTATTATTTCCTTCATCTCATGAAACTCTTTCGTTTGAGCAAAAACCTTAGTTTTTCATATTTTCTCAAATATTGCTCAAACCATCAAAAGGCAAAAGAGTCAAATGGTCACATGACCAACTAGGCTACTCACGGCAAATATTAAAATACTATTATTTTAATATTCTCAAAATATTGGTCACACGAGCAAAGTTCTACTTGCTCATTCGAGAAAAATCGAGAGTTTCAGTCAAGATCAAACTCTTCTGAAAATCCACAATATTGCTCAAACGCGCACCAGAAAATACCAAAATTCTCAGGACTGAGACACAGACAATATGGTGACACGGGCATGCCACCTTGACCGACCAAGGTCGGCCCTTACGCTTTCCAGGAGCAGGTCCCACACTCTTTCACAATTTTTACCTAATTAACTTTCAACAGTTCATATTGGGTTCAAACTCTTTCTAACCAATTTGAAATTTTCTCAATCGACCACCAGCTGGTCCCACGACCATCAAGGGTCGGTTTCACACCCCTTGTACGGTCCCTCATCTCTCCATAATTAGGTTTTATTACCTAACGCTCAGACGAGCACTATTTTAATAAATGATTAAACCAGCATTTAATCATCCTTTCACCAACTGGTCAACAAAGGACTTTGGTGCATGCTCACTTGAGAACCTGGGCGCTACATGGTCGGCATCCATCCCATGTATCCGGTCCCTCCTTCACTCAGTGATTAATTTTCAGTAAATCATCAATTGATCAACAATTGATCAAAATCAGGGTTTCGAACTGAATGCTCTGCAAATCTTAATTATGGGAAAGTTTAAACACTAATAATTTTATGATTGATCCTGCAATCAACATTTTAATTAATTATATAATATTCGGTCCAACTACTAATATTTTAATTAATATTTTATTTGGTCATGCTACAATAATTCGCCAAACGAGCAATATCTATTCAGACGAGGAATATTGATTCAACTATCAATATTCAGTAATTTTACTCAGACGATCAATATTTGTTTAGAGTATATATATTATTCAACTATCAATATTCAACAATTCATCATACTAGCAATATTTGCTCTGACTGTCAATATTCATCATGTTGATCCAATTATCAACATTTATTCGAGAACTATACGACATGTTCAATCCATGAATCATAGAGCATTCGGCAACCATGCTCGACTGAACAATACTTAGACTCATCGTCTAATCAAGTCAAGAATTGACTAATTAAATACACGTCTGCCTTGCAGACTCCACAAATCATGAGACATCAATCATGTCACATGGGGGGATATTAATTAAGGTTTTGTTCTGGCGGCCTACGGCACGTGTGTTCATCCACGATGACAAATGTGAGTAAGTCGTGCAAGCAGTTGAGGGGGTTAGCAAAGTAGTGGGTGGACAATCAACCAAGTCTCCACACGGTCTGGAACTGGTTTAACCACAATTTCCACTTTCCCACTATGTCACTCGAGCAACCGTCACACTTACTGGAGATCAATGAGTCCACGTTCTAGCAATATAAATAAGTTCTCTAAATTCATGATTAACAGAACAACGGAGATACGGGAATTATCATAACAATTCTCATCTGAACAATCACTTTCAATTAAGCAGAATTCAAACTTATTCGAACCTATCAGTTCATTGCAGAAACCTACAACACATTCACAATCCTTGATCACCATTGATCTCACACACTTCTCAGCTTCCCTCCTACAGATCGACCCTTTTCCCTCTTTGTGACCGAATTGACTCTGGAACGGCCATTTCTTGGTTTAGGCCGGATTCCTACAGATTGATCTCTCAAACTCAAAGCACTCCCGTGAAGTGCATCTGTTTGAGGTTAAGCAATTTGCTCGGTTGAGGAGTCTTGTCCGCACGGTCATCTTTTCACTTTCCTAAAAAAACAGCAAATCATTTTTCCCCATCTACAAACTCGCTTACATATTTCTCGAAATATGTGTTGGTAAGCTTTCGCTTTAACCAAGTTAATCTTATATTCTCGACGAAAGTCAAAAGATGATCATGTGAAAATCGCCTGGTAACATCTTACATGATTTGTGTGGGACAGTCATTTGATGTAGACTCGGAATGTTTCGTATTGATCATTCGATCACTTGAAAATTGCTTTAAAATTAATAATTTGTCTGAGAAAGCTATTCCCGTCTTCCAAGAATGTTTCAATGATTGAAATGATAGTTTAGAACAAATTAACCACGATTGGATATAGCACAGTGTGCGTACTTGTATGCTAACTGTTGCAAGTTATTCCAAGTCCGACAACCATAGTATGCATACCCGTATGCGTATTGGTTGGTTTAATGAAAGTCCGGGAACTTAGTATGCATACCCGTATGCGTACCGGCGTAAGTTCATGTCCGGAAATTCAACTGAGTTTGGAAGGTATGCGTACCCGTTCGCATACTGGCGAACCCAAACTTAGTCTGGCCACTTAGGTATGCGTACCCGTTTGCATACTTGAGTAGGTTATGTTCTAAAATCGGTTTGTTCATGAACTAATACATTTATATAATAAGGAATGCAATCTTTTGCAAACCGTGCCTATAATGTTCATGAATTGATTCGAGTGAATCAAAATCGATTTTGCTTTAATTGTGTCTTGTATACTTCTATAAGAATATAAACAATTGAACAACTCTATAACTAGTTTCATTTGAGTCATTTGAACTAGTTGTGTTAAGAGAATAAGGTTGATTTGAAAGTGTTCATATGGCTAACTTCGGTTAACTATTGTTGAGGCAACAAGGTGTACACGTTTAGGTACGGTTACTCATATCTAAATGAAGTCACTTTTCATTTATGTGTAACAAGCTAAGTTCGATCTAACGGTTGAAAGATATTAGCTTGAGTCTAATCAGGTTTTCATCTAACAGTGAATATTGAATGCTTTGTTACCAAAGTAACATTGATTGCAAACCCTGATTTGAAGACTATATAAGGGAGAACTCTAGCAAATGGGAAACCTAATCCCCACACCTCTTGTGTGATACTAGTTGCGACTAGAGTCGATTCTCCTTTAACTTAGGTTTTTCTAAAACCATTATAGGTTAACGAATTAAAGACTTCATTGGGATTCTGAAGCCATACCCAACTATTTTCTCTGTAGTTGCGTGTTCTTATCTTGCTGTTTTCTATCGTGTTGAATACTATCTTCTCTAAGATTTGCTCGATATTTAATCTCCGATAGGCAAGATAAAAAGTAGTCACAAACATCTTCGTCTCATCGTTTGTGATTCCACAATATCTTGTTTCGCTACCATATGATTAAGATTATTGTGAGGTGATTGATATTACTAGGTTGTTCTTCGGGAATATAAGTCCGGTGTATCATTGGCTCCTGTTCACCTTGATTTATTAAAAGACGGAATAAAACTCATAGGTATTTCTGTGGGAGACAGATTTATCTATTCAATAGACTTTTCTGTGTGGGACAGATTGGTTTATCAAGTCTTCGACTTTGTGTCGTAGCAACTCTTAGTTGTGGGTGAGATCAGCTAAGGGAATCAAATGCGTAGAGTCCTGCTGGGATTCAGAGGCGTAAGGAACGCGACTGTACCTTGATCAGTGTGAGATTGGTTAGGGCTCAACTACATTCCAGTTCGAAGTTAACTTGGAGTAGGCTAGTGTCTGTAGCGGCTTAATACAGTATGATGTTCAAATCTGGACTAGGTCCCGGGTTTTTTCTGCATTTGCGGTTTCCTCGTTAACAAAATTTCTTGTGTCTGTGTTATTTCTTTTCCGCATTATATTTTCTATATACTTGAAATATCACAGGTTGTGCGTATTTCAATCAATTAGATAATCCAACCTTTGGTTGTTGATATAAATTGATTGACACTTGAACATTGGTCGTTGGTACTGTTCAAGTTGTTTCACAAAATAATCAGGCTCACGGATTTCTATCTATTTGATTTGTTGAGTACATTGTTAAACAAAGATACAACTCTTGGATATATTTCTATTGATTGAGTCTGACTGTCTAGTTGATTTTCTTGGATTTATATTTGAGTTTGTCCATACAGATTGCCTAAACGAAATATTGGGTGAGGTTGTTAGACCCCCGCTTTTTCCATTTATGTTAACTGTTATTGACAATAATCATGCATTTCATACTATTTCTATTCATGGAAACATTCTAATAAAGGTTTGTTGGTGCGAACCAAACTAGATTTCAATTCTGCATCAAATATAGCTTTAAACATGTGATTTGGAGCCACAAATTCAGATCTAAACTATTTATTAATAACTTGATCATATTATCGACAAGTTTATGCAGAAATCAATATAGATTCTCCTGCTAAATATGAAAATAATCAAGATTCTATGATCAAAATCATTGATAATTCCCAGAAAATGCGGATCTATAAATATCATCTAGAAAATAACATGTTTCTCTTGATTACATTCATGAAAACTTGAATTAAGAAAATTATAGATCTAGAACTCAAATTTTACTTTCATCAAAAATTTTACCATCGATCTTTAGATCTAGTCATCGTTTATGATTAGGTTTTTCGAAATCATCATTTGAAAGTTTGATCTTATTTAAGATTATCAAATTATGACATCATGAAGTCTTCGATCAAGGTTTAATGTTCGTCCCATTACACCAAATCAAAACCAAATAAAAAATTCATTACATGTCAGTTTTGTTAAAAAAAAAGATGGTTTAATGCATCGCGAGGGGTCTAGACGAAGTTCCGTCAAACCAAACCAAAAATATGGTTAAAAGTAAAGTTAAAAGAAGCCAACTGTCATGAGAAGTTAAGTTAAACACACGCGCACAAATCTAGTTTCTACATTACGAGCGGTGATGTCCAATGAATGAATTTCTTAATTTGCACCAGCATTCAAGAAGCTGGCCGCGGAGGCAATCCTCCGCATAGCTAGTTAGCAGGCAGAAATTTATTGACCTAAGAGTACTCTCCCGTCAAATCCACCTATGAACAGGTTGAGTATCCGGCCGCAAAATGTCAGATGGGTTGGGTCGGGTTGGGGTTGGTGGTTTGGGTCAGAAATGCTCAGCCTGACATAGCAAAGATCCAGACAATAAGTAACGACACAGAGTCAAGTTGGAGCAACTTTCAGTACGAGACAAGAAAAAAGAGGATTTCGTAGTAGAGAAAAAAAAGCAGTTGAACTAATTCGATTCGTCTTTTTCACTCTCACTAGCTGTAGATCTTCATGGTTTACAAATTGATGATTCAAAAAGTGTGTAATAATAATAATCATGACAGAAAAGAAAGGCTGTGCTGTTGCTGGAGGTTGTCCTAGTGATTATGTAGCTGTTTCTGTAGCTGCTTTATCCATGATCATGTATGCAACTGTCCTTTTCAATGCGAACAAATACTGGATTCATTTTGGTTTCTGCTGTCTTTTGATTCATCATTTTTTTCTTCTTCTTCATCATCTTCTTTAATGGATTTTCGGTCATCTGGATAATAATGGAAAACCCTACTCTGGTCAAAATTGGTCAACCTTGGTCTGAATTCTAAGTGTTTTTTTTTTTGTTTTTTTTTGCTTTTTCATTTTTTTTAGGCTTCTTTCACGTTTGGCTTTACCGTTCTTAGTTCACAAGACTCCTACAACAAAAGGAAGTGGCTTCTGGCTACTCTGGATTCAAGTTTTTGCTAGCTTAAACTTGACATTGTCGTTAGTCGTAAGATTTTATTACTGAATGATTATTTACATGCTAATTTACTTACGGGAACCCCTGTGCTTTGTTTCTTTTTAATAGTTTTAGGCATTGCTTTGTGCAGATGTCTGTCAATTTTTTGAAATTCGAAAGGATCCATTGGTGGAATTCTTGCTACATATGGGCAGGTTATAAATTCTTTGTGTGTAGTTTCTGTTTTTGTTCTCGTTGGGCGCTGGGTGCCAAGTTGCCAAGGGTCATTATTGAACTTAAGTCGGAATATTAGTTGTTGGATTGTATTTCAGGATGGGTTGAAGGTCCATTTGGGTTTGGTTTATTGATGAGCTGTCGTTTTGTTCAAGCATTCAAATTGTATTACTTATTTGTCAAGTAAGTGGATATGAACTTATACTGGTACCGTCAGAGTACAGACCTTCAATTAATATAGCACTAAACCTGCTACCTATCATGTAATGCTCACTATAATTTTAATGCCCAGTCTCTTGTTTGTTTTGTTACTTTAGGCGGCGCCTACCACCAATCAGAACAGTTGTCTTGCTTCCATTGCTTCTCTTGCCATGGCTTGCTGCGGTTGCATGTAAGACTTATTGCAATTACAGATATTCATAGCTTACCCATTAAGAATAAATAACAGAAACAATAATCGTAAGTAATTTTAGAAATTGGTATGCTACCTGATATCTTTAGATTATGTTCGAACTTCAGGTGATAACTATGCGTGATTAAGTTTCTGTATAAAGTATGATCGCATGTTTTCATGTTATGCCCATAACTGAACTAGCTGTTTTTATCCTGTAGTTCTTCATATAAAGAGGCCTCTGAATGAAAGGTGCCATTACCTCAGTCAGTGGGTGATTCTAATGGTCGGAATTCACCTCTTATACATTGCTTCTATTGTTGCCATTACACGGTCTCTTAGGCACATCGAGTTCAGATTTCATGAATTCAAAGACCTCATGCAGGGAATAGTTGTTTCAACCGTTGCCGTTGGTAGGTTTTGCTGGGCTTCTTAGCTAGCTTTTGTATGTAAATTAGAGAAGTATGAAATGGGGCTTCAGTAACTATGTCCATGTAGTTCTTGTTATATTGAAGCCAAAATGTTCATTACTCCCCGACAACCCTTACCCTCTGATTCGTCATTAGCAAACGTTTTCTGTCAATTCTCAATATATATCATATATGTTCTCTTACCTTCTTGTCTCATATACTTCATGATGCAGGAGTATGGGTTGCTGCTTATGTTCTGAATGAGGTCCATGAAGACATTGCATGGCTTCAAGTAACTTCTAGATGTTTTCTGCTAGTAACTGTAAGCTGTCATGTATTCACTCACACTCCTTTGACATTTTGTCGACATCCACTCATGTACATTTTTGTTGGAATGAGACCCATACTCATTCTTAACTTCAACTATATCGAGTACATCTATGTTTGAGCTCTTTGTCTTAACTTGCTAATATGTATAATTTTTTATTTATTTTTACATAGGCAAGTATTCTTGTCCTTGCCTTCTACTCAATATCAGTTTCGCAACCTTTGCTCTCGCAAGTGAGCTTGAGGAGAAGAGATAGACATGAGTTTGAGACAATGGGTCAAGCTCTGCGTATACCAGATAGCAGAAGACTCCAACAAATGGAGCCCATTCTGGATGTTGATTCTAGTGAAGCACTGGATAAGCTTCTTCGGAACAAGAGATTTCGCCAGTCCTTCATGGCCTTCGCGGACAGGTCTAATTCCTTGTTTTTGATTTTCTAAATTACGAGTGTGTCAACGCCAGAGTTCGAGATCAAATATACTTCAGAAGATTAGAAACATTTCAACTTTTCCTTGCATAACAGTTGTTTGGCTGGGGAGAGTGTCCATTTCTGTGATGAAGTAGCCGAGCTTGACGTAATACCTGTAAATGACCCAGTGAGAAGGATCTACATGACCCGGCACATTATTGAGAAGTACATACGTGCAGGTACTATAAGCTTGCTCTGCGTTCTGTTTCCATCTTTATGATTCTCAAAGCCTCCCTTAGGTATGTACTGTTAGCTTTTCTCTTTTCTTTTCATGTCATGCATTTTGATGATTTGGTGTATAATGCTATGTGCAGGTGCCACAATGGAGGTGAATATATCTCATCGAACTCGCCAAGGAATTCTAGATACTCTTGATCTTGCACATCCAGGGCTCTTTAATAATGCGCTAAACGAGTTAATGCACTTGATGAAAACGGTAATCCCTTTTACTTGTATTGTACCAAGGTCCGATTTCTCGAACGAGCTTCCTTTTTAGTTACTAATAATTGGTTTGTTATTGGTGTGATGAAGAACTTGGCAAAAGACTACTGGTCGTCAATATTCTTCCTGAAATACAAAGAAGAATCAAACAAACAACAAGATGGGATTGAGTTCATTGACCGAGTTAATGCATGGGACCATTCCCCTAGATTAAGTTCTGTTCACGGTGCCGCAGACGATCCTTTCCACCAAGAACAACCCTTGAAGGTATCCTCCAGCCGCATGTCTGATAGTTAGCCTCACAAAAAGTCGATGAGGAAAAAAGTCTAGGTCCCTTAATGGATCAGTTAGGTCCAGTAAGTAAGTACATTGTACACTAGATACCAAAGTAAATCTAGGTTTAGGGTATAGGAACCTTGACATTGTCCTGTATATCATAAAAAACAGTGTAATTTTATACTTACAGTACTCCGATGCTCCCTCTGGTTAAGAGTATTACATCGATAAACTATACCGGGAACATTATTTAAATACCTCTTAAAATCCGTCCTTTAAAATATATTCTTATTCAATTTTTAAAAATACCCCTACTTTCTTAAAAGTGGACGCAACTAGCACAACTTGCTTTCAGAAGTGTACGCAACTTTCTCAAGTTGACTCCAAAAAAAATATTCTTTACCCCTAGGGGTATTTGTGCAAAGTCAACAAAAATGGAGGGTGTTTATAACATTCCCACAACTATAATCATGTATTGTGAATGCAAAAAGTGTGACTCGGCACGTGGCGCCATGTAAAAGCGGGAGCAACGTAGTATTATAGGATCGGCTACATCTTATCTTAGCCTAGTTTGCTTAGTTTGTAAGTATCTTATCTTAGCCTAGTTTGCTTAGTTTGTAAGTAAAGGATGTAAATATGATTTTCTCTCTTAACTACCCTAATAATACTTAAAAGAAAGAAATTAGGAGAGGGAAAGGGAGGCCAAATATTATCTTTTTGTTATCATCTTCTTCCTCCACAACCTTAGAACTAGAGCTTCAACCAAGAACTCATTAATGGAGTCTAAATGTAATCTCAATTAATCATAGTGAAACAACCCGTGGATGTAGACCAATTCATGATCGAACCTCGTAAATCCGGTGTCAGTCTTTACATTTTAGCACTTATATTTTACATTTTAATGAGGAATGATGTTTAGATCTAGGATTTGATATTTGGGTGTAGATGTGGGCAGTTGTAGGATTTCCTGCATCTACATTTTGGCGCATAGAAACAGTTGGGAAGAGTAAGAGGGTTTACCCTCACCTGAAGATTCAATAAGAAACATGGTTTGAGCTCAAAGGCTTTTCTACGTTTTCCTTATGATTATTACATTCTAAGTTTTATACTATATCTTATTTTCACAAAGTTTGGATCTCTACATCTTTTTGTTTTTAAGATTTTTAATATTTTTAGGGTTTCTCTCATATCTCTCAGTCTCTAGATTTGGATTTTTCCACATGAATTTATCTCTCCCCTTTTAATGAGAGCAACAGAAACTTAAGCTCCAGTTTTCGTAACCATTGGATGTCTCTGATTTAAAATTCAGCCGTCAGTTCTGAACCAATTCCGAAAATTATTCCCATGTGAACTATTCACGGGAACCATTGGATAACATCTGTATTTATATCTCATCCGTAAAACAGAAAAGGGTTTCTGTTAGATATGCCATTTATTTTAGGGGTGTATATGAAGTACCAAAGACGTATAAGGACCTGATATTGAAATTACAATACTTCTTCGTATTCTTTTCCCGTACTTCTCACTTTTTCTAAATTATCTTCACAGTTCACCTATTAATGATGATCAAAATTTATAAATTGAAAAACCTACATATAAATTAGAAAAACACTAACATTGGATCTTAGGGATCAAATGTTATGACATTTTCAGGTCAGTATCTCCCCCTCCCCAAAAAGATTGTGTAACACCTAAAATTCGACGGCATGCATCGCACGTACACTCTACTTGTAGTAATAAAAATCAGAATAATGTTAAATAAACATATTTTATTAAGTTAATATGTGCCGAATTTTCAGTGCCGGACTCATATTAGTAAATCGAATTATACACGTACGTATGCCGTTCCGACTTATTACCGAATCACGAACCGTTGACCGCATTTAAAATTTAACAATTCGAATAATACCCGTACGTATGCCGTTCCGTACGTTTCCTGAATTTCGAATTGCTAACTAGGGTCCCAGGTTTAGCATGAAAGGAAACAAAACGGAACCTATAAAATTGGTTCTTATGATCTGGGAACACGATTGGCAGCTCAGAATCCAATCACTAACATTTGTGGCGGGCTAGAGGATAAGTTGAGCACCATAAAGTCGTTGCAAACAAACAGACAGGTAGTGAGAGAGAGAAACTCGAGGAGAGTCCGTAATGGCTTCGCCTACAACCTCAGCTATTACTTCCCCCTCTAAAACTATTCTCATCAGAACTATAAATTCTTCTCCAACTTCTTTTATTTCTTATCTCCCTAAGAACTCCATTATCCCATGTTATCAAAGAAGAAGCTTTTCTTCTTCTTTTAGTGGGACAAGTATAATTACACCTAGAAGAGGAGGAGGAGCTACATTAAAGACTCATAAGGGTGTTACTTGTTCAGCTTCTGTAACTCTTCCCTCGGCTCTTCTTTTCGATTGTGATGGTGTTCTTGTCGACACCGAGAAAGATGGTCATAGGATTTCATTTAACGATACATTTGCTGAAGTAAGATTTCTAGTTCATCTCAATATCATTACCCATTTAATGTTTGAGAAAATTTCTTAAAAATGGAATCTGGATTTGTCTATTGAATTGGTGAGTAAGTATGAATTCTGTTCAATGGTTATACAGATGGAATTGGGCGTAACTTGGGATGTCGATTTGTACGGTGAATTGCTTAAAATTGGGGGTGGAAAAGAGAGGTAATTAAAATTCAATTTTGGACTCATCTCGTATTATTATTATTATGTGGATTTGATGTCCTTAACATTACAAATACGGCGAGGTGAATCATGAGATGATTTTGATAATTGATTGTGTTTCTATGTTTTCAGAATGACGGCATATTTCAACAAGACGAGTTGGCCAGAAAAAGCTCCAACGGGTAATGAAGAAAGAAAGAAATTCATAGCTTCACTGCACAAGCGGAAAACGGAATTGTTTATGGTTCTTATTGAAAAGAAGTTGCTTCCTCTACGGCCCGGTGTAGCGAAGTTAGTAACTATTCATATGGTCACTTCTTTTCATGTTACTTGTTGACAGTGTTATGCTGCGCTATCGATGCGAAATTGAACTTCTTTTGTATCAGAAATCGTATTCGTAAACAGAGCCATTTGATTGAGTAACTAAATCTACAGGTTAATCGATCAAGCTTTCGCAAAAGGGGTTAAAGTCGCTGTTTGCAGTACTTCAAATGAGAAAGCGGTATGTATAGTTAGGTCCTACAGGTTTTCAACTAACTTACCACACCACAAAGTGCCACTGGGATAAACTATCGTGTAAAAAGTAGTTATTCGCTCAATCTCTTTTCGCCTTTAACGTGTAAGAATTTATTTCTGATTTCAGGTCTCAGCTATAGTTTCTTGCTTGTTGGGTCCTGAAAGAGCCGAGAAGATTATGATATTTGCAGGGGATGTAGTTCCTCTTAAAAAACCTGATCCAGTATAACCCACTCCCTCTTTTGTTTTTCTATGTCACTAATACCTATCCAAACATAGATGAATCTCTTTTAGTTTTTTGTTTTGGAGAAACTTCTGCCGTCAATTGTAGTAACTTGATAATGACTCTCCATTGTTCTTGGCAGGCTATCTACCTTTTAGCAGCCAGTACTCTAGGTGTTGAGCCATCAAGGTATGGCATCTACAGAACACATTTTGAGATTGTCTTAACCACCACCCACTTCGATCTAACTACATTAGCATTCTGTTTTCACTATAGCATTTGTTAAATAAAGCTAGCACTTGCTTGATTTTGTAGTTGTGTGGTGGTAGAGGGCTAGCATTTGTTAAATAATGCTAACACTGGCTTCATTTTGTAGTTGTGTGGTGGTAGAGGATAGTGGCATAGGTCTTGTGGCTGCTAAAGCTGCTGGTATGAAGTGCATCATAACAAAAAGCGGGTAAGTCTTTCTCTCTAGAAATAGCAAAAACATATGTACTTAGTTCTCATATTCGTCATTATCTAGGCACAATATTGAGCAGACACGAGGTTGAGGTAGCCAACAGCACACCCCTCTTGGG
This sequence comes from Papaver atlanticum, assembly GCA_023531105.1. NCBI lineage: Eukaryota > Viridiplantae > Streptophyta > Magnoliopsida > Ranunculales > Papaveraceae > Papaver > Papaver atlanticum. The sequence goes on along the minus strand of JAJJMB010006426.1, from coordinate 1,083,206 downwards.
GAGTTTTTCTAGTTGGCACTTGCTACGGAAGCCTGAACAGTGGGGCAAGTACCCAATGAAACATAGAAGAAGCCATTACGCGGGCGGGCAAGTCAATACAGCTTCTATGATTTCTTTGCTCTTTCTGGCAGCCAAGGCTAGATATATATATATGGAACAACAGGAATTCGGGAGTTTGAAAATCATCTATATAGACAGTTACATGTCATTTAAAGTCATTATTAATTGTGTGCCTAAACTATTAACATTTGGCTTGATTTTGCTTATTCAAATTTTCGATTGTTGTTGGTTACAGGTACACATCAGATGAGGACTTTTCAAACGCCGATGCAGTATTTGACTGCATTGGAGATCCACCTGAGGAGCGTTTCGATTTCACATTCTGCACTAGCCTTCTGGAAAGGCAATTTGTAAGCTAAGAGCATGTAAATAGAACAAAATCCCGCTGTATGTTGCCTTCGTAATGGTTTTTATAATTGTATTCATTATCAAATCAGGTTACTAATTGCCAAAGATTTCTCCTTAATTATAAGACTTGGCCAATAAATTCAAAGGCAAATTATTATTTCATGTTTGTGTAGATGGATAAAATCACTCGTCACCCAAGTATTACACGTTTAGGTTGCTCGGGCTGGTCACAAGGAAAATTTGTGTTGCACCCGCAGATTTTGGGTTGAGGTACAAATTTCGTGCCCCGGTTCATGAGGCAGAGTATAAGTCACGGGGAAGTTTTTTCCATGGTTTGCGCTACAAAATTCCATGTAGGGCAAATTCACTAGGCGAAAAGGGCGATGTTGCCCTAATCCTTGAATGTGTCCCTTAACTGTATATTTTGTATTCATATTTTACCCTTTCTACTAATACATGTGTTCAGGGTATTTTATTTTTAATTAGTTACTATTACTCACACTATATTACTTTAGGCCTCCACCCGTTCCTTCTCGAATTGTATCTCAAACAACAATTGTTTGGAGAGACGAATAACTACCATTCGACTATTATGTTGAAATCAAGGAGATGGATGAGAGTGATGAAGACCGGCTGCAAGATTCATTTTATTCAATACAACCCAAGATTCCGTGAAGAAATATTTTTGGATGGTAAATTAAATCTTTTCACCGTTCTCATCTCAACAAGAGTGAATCTGGACCTCATGATGAGATATGTACGTTAGTTAGTTGAAAGCTCAAGTTTTTCATGGTCAATAATGGTGGAAACCTTATTTTTAGTCATTGTTTGTAGGATCAGAAATTTGTATACTCGAATGTAATTCACAATGTTGGTTAGTTGATATTCGTTTATTTGTATTTTTTTTCCCTCCGAACTTATTTAAGACCGTTAAATGGTTCCATGTTATAGCAATGAAGTTCAACATGTCTTCTTTTGCTAGATCTATTTCCTACAAATTTGATACGATCCTTATTGATTATTTTTGAAAGAAAACTTTGTTAAATAATATTTAATTAAATGGTTATACCAAGTTCGACATGTTTCTGTCATATCTCTGTAAAACTAATAAGATTCGACCTTTACGTAACATTTTAAACCGAAATCTATTACATAATATTTATTTATTTGGGTTTAAGTAAATCAAGTTTGGCCTGGTTTTGTCATTTCTCTGTCGAGCTAATATGATTCGTTCAGTAATTTTTTTTTTAGTGAACTTAATTAAATGATAATTAATATGATTGGCTTTTTAAAAACTGATTCAGTTCGTAATATGTTTGTCATGTGTGTTCCAAACTAGTCTGTTTCGGCTGTTAATGAATAATTTAAAAGCGAACTAGAAGATATATAATTGGGTCTTTGAAATATACATATAGTTCGGAAGGTGCTTGTAATATGCCTCTCTGAAAATGCGGGGTACCAAAATACACCACCACTTTTTTCTTAGGCAATCTGTATAGACAAACTCAATACAACTCCGAGAGTTAAACTCAATCAAGGAATAGTATCTAGAGTTATATATCTTTTTCTTGCGATTAGAACGTTTACAGAATCAAATCCGTGAACCTAATCACAAAGAGATACTTGGACGGTACCAAAGACCAATGTCCAAGAATCAATCAAGTCGTATCCAACAAACTAGGTCGGATGTCTCTACTATGATTGATCAACGCACAACCTGTGATATTTCAATTATAAAGATAAACAATATAATGCAGAAAAAGAAATAACACATACACCACAAGTTTTGTTAATGAGGAAACCGCAAATGCAGAAAACCCCCGGGACTTAGTCCAAATTGAACACCAAACTGTATTAAGCCGGTACAGACACTAGCCTACTACCAATTAACTTCGAACTGGATTGTAGTTGAGCCCTAAAAGGTATTCCACCGATTAAGGTACAGTCGCGCTCCTTACTCCTCTTGAATCCCAGCAGGACTCCGCGCAATTAATTCCCTTAGCTGACGTCACACCGACTAAGAGTTGCTTCAACTCAATTGAAAACTTTGAATCAATCTGTCTCCCACAGATTAATCCTATATATGATTTCCTTTTACAATCAAAAAATTCGATCAAAGGTGTGGAATTCGATAGCAATATACAAAGTCTACCTAATCTCAAAATCCGGACTTATGCAACCCGAAGTGTAGCCTAGATTATTATTCACCTCACAAGTATAAAACATGTGGAATCAAAAAAGTTTGAGACGAAGAGAACATTGATGATTTATATATATATATATTGATCAAGTGAGTAGCTCAACAATCGATCAAGATCAGGATACGCGAGTTATCAAAGAAAGATAACTGGACCTGGCTTCACGAATCCCTATGGAGACTTTGTAGTCGCTAAACCCTAAAAGGGTTAGGAAGAGGACAACTCTAGATATAAGTAGGGCACACCAAAAAGTAGTGTCGGGATTCAAAGATCCCAGTTGCTTGAAGTTCCCCTTTTATAGACATCCAAAGCATAGGTTGCTTTAGGTTTAAGCTAAGATAACTTTGGAACCAAGCAAACAATATCCACCGTTTGATGAATCTTTGAATCTGATTTACATAAAAAAGATATACACTTTGGTTAGGTGAAACCGTAACCGAACCGTGTATAAAGACTATGTTCAACATGGTTATCCGAAACTAGCCGATTTGAACTTAAAAGCATATTCATTTTCATGAACACATAAGGCATCAACCTTGAGTCACAAACATGTGATCAAATAAGTCTAGTGTTTTTAGAGAATTAATCAAATGCAAATTATCTCGTAGAAATAATTTAATCGCACTTAAAAACAATCAACATGGTTAGTAGGTGTACAAGGTACAAATACCATTGTCGTTCGTGAGTCGGTTCAGTCACAGTACATGTACCGATTTGTAAACATTTAACCAAACCAAGTTCCAGAGTTAAGAGAACTATTTAGGTATGCGTACCGGTTTGGAAACCTTAAGAGGAGTTCACAAAACTAAATTGGTTTGTGTGCCGGTTTGGATACACAGCCGAGTTCGCGAACACATAACAGTTTTAGTTTGCGTACCGGTTTCGATACTAATCTCGGTTCCATAACCATAGTTCCAAAATGGTTTGCATAGAGTATGCATACCGATCCAGTTCACGAGTTAAACATATTTTCACATGATGTGCATAAGAATATGCGTATCACAAAACTGTAAGTTGATATATAGCTACTCCGCTATGTGTATGAGTACATGTATAACGGGTTCAGACTTATAACAGTTTTCCCAGTTTGTAAGACTGATAACACTATCTTGTATCTGAATCTATAGTAGTTCTATATTTCTCTCTAAATTGATTCGAAACATTCCCGAATAGCATCAATGACACATATCACTGTTCCAGGCTATATTCGAACGATAAAACTTGAATCATGATTTTGATTCCGAACAATAAATTGTCCTTAACAAAAATTCATCAAGTATGAACAAATTTTCATTAAGCTTAGTCATTATATTTAGAGAACTAATTACCAAGATAAACTTGACTCGAAATTCTTGTCTATGCATAATAGTCTAATTAGTTATGCGACATCGTCTCAAATGATAGAAAAGTGAATATAACTTGAGATATAGGTGGTTCAATCTTCACTTACGTTTTGTTGATGAAGTTCTCCAAAATATTCGGTTGATCTTCGCCTTCAAATGGTAGAACGCAATGATGACTGCCGTGATCCACTGTTTCTCAACTACATTTCTATCCTAGTCCGAGACTTAACTAATTGTAGGCTAGAAATCAAGATATAATTTTGACAAATAAATTTGACAACAAGCTTGAGATAGCAACACTTGTGAGCTCAACCGAGCAATACTCTAACAATCTCCCCCTTGGTCAATTTTAGTGACAAAACTATCAATACATATGGATAAAAAATAAAGCTTTGACAACTCCTCAAATCCATCATGTCTTGATTTCCTTGACTTCTTCAACTCCTTGAACTTTTCGTAATTTCAAGCTGTAATGATTCTGAACGTGTTCAACTTAGCATCATTGTTGTTGAAGAACCGATTCCATAGCGATAACAACTTTTGGAAACAAATATTCTCAATCATCGTTATACAAAATCATAGTATTATTCCTTCTCCAGAGTTAAATTGTATCCCAACTCTGAAGTAATACTACGGTGATATGTTTCTTCTCCTTAATCAATACTTACAAATTTTGCATAATAGGTGAAACCTATAGATTATTGTTGATGGTGGATTTTCGACAAAGGATAAAATAGTAAAATCATGATACTGCATGTTTCTGACCCGTCTTCAAAAATGTATGTGAAATTCATATTTTATGAGTTATGAACAATTTCACGATATCTGACTGAGCGAACATCCACTTAGAGCTATGATGAATATGTTCCTCGAAAAACCTCTCAGCTGAGATTTCGAGTCTTTGCACATTTCATCATCACCTCTACGTAGAATCAAAATGATTGGACGGCTCCTAGACATATTGCATGCTAGTATAGAGCGCTAACGTCTTCAGGACGTCACACTGTTTGTTGTTCCCTGACTATGTAGAGAGAATGTGTATAGAATCTCTTAACGATTGGACGGCTCCTAGACATATTGCATGCTAGTATAGAGCGCTAACGTCTTCACGACGTCACACTGTTTGTTGTTCCCTGACTATACACCCCCAATATTCAGAACGAGTATGATGCTTCCATTATCTCATACCTCGATTCTCGAATAAACCCGCTCCTAGACATATCGCATGCTAGTGTAGAGCAATTCATTGATTAATTCTAGCGTGTCATTCATCAACTGAATTCCTAGAAAATAATATATTTATCTCATTACTCCATTCCATGGCTGATCCTCAGCTGGATTCCATGGATTAGTAATAGATAATCATTTTATCTCGTTACTCCGTTCCATGGCTGATCCTCAATTGGATTCCATGGATTAGTAATAGATAATCATTCCATCTCATTAATCCGTTTCATGGCTGATTCTCAGCTGAATTTCATGGATTAGTAATAGATACTCAATTTATTTTATTACTCCGTTTCATGACTGATTCTCAACTGAATTCCATGAATTAGTAATAAATATTCACTGATCGGACATCTGGGCCACCACCGAGTACTCCCCGAGAAGATGGTGTGAGTGTACTTAGCAATAATGCACGGACAAGCACCCTAGTGCACGAACGAGCACTCAAAAATATGGACAAACGAGGAAACCTATGCAAAATAAGGAAGAAAAATAATATTAATAAAATAATAAAGAGGCGCCCAGGGGGACCGGGCCCACCGGCCGGCCGGTCATGCCGCCTGGCCGGTCCCATGCCTCTTCCTTTTATTTTACCTTATTTCATTATTTTTCCTAATCTCATGAAAACTCCTTCATTTGAGCAAACTCACTCGTTTGAGCAAAACTCTCAGTTTCTCCATATTTCCTTCACACGAGGAAAAATAATTAAAAATAGGGAAAGGTGTCACGGGACCGAGCCTACTAGCCGGTCGGCCATGCCCTATCCGTGGACGGTCCCACACCTTATGATCCCTTTTTTTTTTTTTTTTATTATTATTTCTTTTATCTCATGAAACTCCTCCGTTTGAGCAAAAACCCTGGCTTTTCCATATTTTCTCAAATATTGCTCAAACTATCAAAAGGCCAAAAGTCAAATGGTCACATGACCGACTAGGCTCCTCACGAAAAATATTATTATTTTAATATTTTCAAAATATTGATCGCACGAGCAAAGTTCTACTTGCTCATTCGAGCAAAATCGAGAGTTTCAGTCAAGATCAAACTCTTATGAAAATCCAAAATATTGCTCGAACGCGCGTCAGAAAATATCAAAATTCTCAGAATTGAGACACGGACAATATGGTGACACTGGCATGCCACCTTGACCGACCAAGGTCGGCCCTTAGGCTTGCAAGGAGCCGGTCCCACATACTTTCACAATTTTGACCTAATTAATCTTCTATGGTTCATATTGGGTTCAAACTCTTTCCAACAAACTTGGAACTTGTTCAATTGACCACCAGCTAGTCCCACGACAACCAAGGTCCGTTTTCATACCCCTTGGTCGGTCCCTCATCTCTCCATAATTAGGTTTTATTACCTAATGCTCAGACAAGCACTATTCCAATAAATGATTAAACCAGCATTTAATCATCCTTTCACCAACTGGTTTACAAAGGACTCTGGTGCATGCTCACTTGAGCACCTGGGAGTTACATGGTCGGCCATCATCCCATGTAGCCGGTCCCTCTCTCACTTAGTAATTGATTTTCAGTAAATCATCAATTGACCAACAATCGATCAAAAATTAGGGTTTTGAAATGAATACTCTGCAAATCATAATTCTGAGCAAGTTCAAGCACTAATAAATTTTTGTTGATCTAGCAATCAACATCTTGATTAATTATATAATATTCGATCCAGCTGCCAATATTTTAGATTTATATTTTATTCAGTCATACTACTAATAATTGTTCAAACGACCAATATTTGCTCAGATAAGTAATATTTGCTTAGACTATCAATATTGATTCAGCTATCAATATTAAGTAATCCATCAAATGAGCAATATTTTCTCTCATGGAACTAGTAGTATTATTCAATTATCAACGTTTGATACTTCATTAATCGAGCAATATTCGCTCAAGCGAGTAATATTCTCTCAGATGAGCAGTATTTGCTTAGACTATCAATATTCATCTTGTTGATTCAATTATTAACATGCATTCGAGAGCTATACATACGTCCCAGCAGACAAGTTCAATCCATGTATCATAGAGCATTCGTCAATCACGCTCGATTAAACAAAACTTTGACTCATCCTCTAATCAAGTCAACAACTGACTAATTAAATACACGTCTGCCTTGTAGACTCCACGTTCATGAGACATCAATCATGTCACATGGGGGGATATTAATTAAGGTTTTGGTCTGGCGGCCTACGATATGTGTGTTCATCCACGATGACAAATGTGAGCAAGACGTGCAAGCAGTTGAGGGAGTTAGCAAAGTAGTGGGTGGACAATCAACCAAGTTTCCGCACGACCTGGAATTGGTTTAACCACGATTTTCCACTTTCCCACTCTTTCACTCGAGCAACCGTCACACTTATTGGGATCAACGTGTCTACTATTCTTGCAATATAAATAAGTTTATGAATCCACGATTGAACAACCAAGAACCATCGTCTACAGAAGAATTCTCATCCGAGCAATCACTCTCAAGAATTAAACCAATCAACCAGAACTTATTCGAACCCAGCAGTTCATTTGCAGAACTTACAACACATTCACAATCCTTGATCACCATTGATCTCACACACTTCTCAGCTTCCCTCCTACAGATTGACCCTCTTCCCTCTTTGTGACCGAATTGACTCTGGAATGACCATTGTCTTGGTTTAGGCCGGAGTCCTACAGATTGATCTCTCGAACTCAAAAGCACTCTCGTGCAGTGCATCTGATTGAGGTTAAGCAGTTTGCTCGGTCAAGGAGTCTCGTCCGTACGGTCGTCTCATCACTTTTCCTAAAAAGCCAGCAAATCGTTTTTCCCCATCAACAGATTGGCGACCACAGTGGGAGATTAATCTCTCGGTTGCAACCTTAATTCGTCAAAATGGTTGATCTTAGGTCAGGTTCAGTTACAAATCCTAACCCAAACGGTGCTAGCACTAGTAACAACAATGGTGGTACTCCAGTCACTTCGGCTTCCAACAGTGACGCTACTGATACCACCCCTCCTCAAACCAACATCGGAAATAATCCTCTCTTCGTCCGGTCTCCCGAAGAAATCAGATAAAATTTGCCTACCATAGCTGATCTCATGAAGGTTTAGGAAGTTCTCGCTAAAAATCAGACTGACATGGCCGCAACACAGAAGGAGTTATGCACTTATCTCAAAACTCTCACAGAAAAAATGTCAGAGAAAACTTAGGACGGGTCGGAGAAAGGAAAAGCCAAAGAAATATCCCCGGCTGTTGATCCTGAAATCTCTCCAATTCACGTGGTGGATGATGATGAAGTCCACAAAGCTGCAGATAACCCACCAGCGAAGGAGTCTGCAGGTTTCATCACTCGTGAAGACCTGGAAAGCTTTCTGGAGGATAAAGAAAAAACAAAATCATTTGTCCATCGTCACCAACCTCCATATCCCGCTGCTGTTGATAGTGGATTTTCGACAAAGGTCAAAATCGTAAAATCATGATACTGCATGTTTCTGACCCGGCTTCAGGAACGCATGTGACGATTCATGTTTTACGATCCGTGAACCGTTTCATGATCTCTGACTAAGTGAGCATTCCTCTCAGAGCCATGATGAATATGTTTCTCGAAAGGCCTCCCCGGCTGAGCGTTCAATGCTGCACATTTCATCATGCCCTCTATGTAGAATAAAATGATTGGGCGGTCCTCTAGACATAATTGTTTGTCAGATGGCTTAACGCCTTCAGGACGTTGGCGATACTCGTTGTTCCCTGACTACATAGAGAGACCCACCTCTACATAGAATAATGATTGGGCGGTTCTCTAGACATAATTTTTTGTTAGAGGGCTTAACGCCTTCAGGACGTCGGCGATACTCGTTGTTCCCTGACTATGTAGAGAGACCGTGTATAGATTCAGGCGGCTCTCTAGACATAATTGTTTGCTGGAGGGCTAAACGCCTTCAAGACATCGATGCTGCACGTTGTTTCCTGACTATGAACTCTTCAGAACGAGTATGATGCTTCAACTATGTCATATCTCTTCTGCGATATATTAATTCTATTGTAACATTCACCGACTGAATTTCTAGAAAATAATCTATTTCATCTCATTACTCCGTTCCATGGCTGTCCCCTGCTGATTCCATGGATTAGTAATAAATAACCATTTTATCTCATTACTCCGTTCCCTGAATCCCCCGGCTCGATTCATGTATTAGTAATAGATACTCAATTCATTTTTATTACTCCGTTTCATGAATCATTCTCCGCTGAATTTAATGAATTAGTAATAATTACTCAACAATCGGGCATCTGGACTATCACCGAGTAAGCCCCAATAAAATGGTTTAAGTGTACTCAACGATGATGCACGAATGAGCACCCAAATGTACGAACGATCATTTGAAAGTATGGACAAACGAGGAATCCTACACAAAACAGAAGAGAGAGAATAATAATAATAAATAATAAAAGAGGCGCCTAGGGACCGGGACCACCGGCCGTCCGGTCACGCTGCCGCGTCCGGTCCCCCACGCCTCTTCTTTTATTTATTTTTATTTTGTCATTTTCACGAACTCATGAAGACTCCTTCATTCGAGAAACTTTCCTTGTTTGAGCAAAACTCACGGTTTCTTCATATTTTCACGGTTTCATGAAAAATAATAAAAATAGGGAAGGTGTCGTGGGACCGGGAAACCTAGCCGGCCGGCCATGCCCTGATCATCATTGATCCCACAATTCCCAGCTTCCCTCCTACAGATCAACCCATCTCCCTCTTTGTGACTGAATTGACTCTGGAACGGCCATTGACTTGGTTTAGGTCGGAGTCCTACAGATTGATCTCTCGAACTCAAAGCACTCCCGTGCAGTGAATCTGTGTGAGGTTAAGCAGTTTGCTCGGTTGAGGAGTCTCGTCCGAACGATCATCTCTTCACTTTCCTAAAAAAACAGCAAATCGTTTTTCCCCATCTACAGATTGGCGACCACAGTGGGAGATTAATCTCTTGGTTGCAATCTCAAATTCTCACAAAATGGTTGATCTTAGGTAAGGTTTAGTCACAAATCCTAACCCAAACAACGCTAGAACTAGCAACAATGGTGGTACTCCAGAAACTACTCATGTTTCCAACAACGGAACTGGCGATACCACTCCTCCGCTAACCAACATCGGAGACAATCCTCTATTCGGCAAGTCTCCTGAAGAAATCAAAAGAAATGCACCTACCATAGGTGATCTCATGAAGGTGCAAGAAACTCTTGCCAAAAATCAGATTGACATGGCTAACACTTAGAAGGAGTTATGCAATTATCTCAAGACTCTCACTGACAAGATGTTAGAGAAAACTCAGGAGAAGGGAAAGGCCAAAGAAACGTCTTCAGCTGATCCTAAAGTCACTCCGATCCATGTAGTAGATGATGATGAAGTCCACAAAGCTGCAGATAACCCACCAACAAAAGAACCTGCAGGCTTCATCACTCGTGAGGACCTGGAACGCTTCATGGAGGATCGAGGAAAAGACAAAGCGCCATCTATCACCATCATCAACCTCCGTATCATGCTGCTACGCAAAGAATTCCTCTCCCGAAGGGCTATACCTCCCCAACGTTCACACTGTACAATGGAACCGGGAACGCTCGAGAACATGTCTCTCAATTCCTGGAGGCACTAGGTGAGCACGAACACAACCATGTCGTCCGTCTGAAGGAATTCTCGAAATCCCAGGTCGAGCATACACATGGTACAACAACATTGCACCAGGGAGCATCGCTAGTTGGGGAGAGATGGTTAACGCTTTCTACCAGAAATACTTCTTCGTCTCAGAGCAGATTACTCTCTCTGACTTAGGAAGAACGTCTCAGAAGAACAATGAACATCCGAACGACTATGTGAAGAGGTTCAGAGTCCAAGATTTGGATTGTTATGACCCGAATGTCACTGAACAAAAACTGATGGACTTGTACATCAACGGAATGATCCCGGTCTAAAGAGCCTTGCTGGAAAATCTCCGGTTCCGGACCTTCTCAGAACTTCATGAAGCAGCCAAGCGATCAGCAACTACTGCTCCGGCCTTACTGGAAAGAACAAGATCTATAAAAAGTCGAAGAACCGCGAGAAACTCGAGGCAGTGCCAGACGCCTGATCAACAAGCAGTACAATCTCCAACCTTCCATGAATGTTGATTAAGGAAACAAAAGGAAAGCCGAAGGGCAGAAGCATTAGAGCGCTTCTCCAACATCCCAGGCTCCTCTGAAGGCACAAAGAAAAGATAACCAATCCTGAAATGCACAAACCTTGACCCGACATCAACAAACGGGAAATGATCAAATGAGGACTCAAACTTCCCTCTTCCCATTGAAGAAGTGATCATGTTACTGGAAGTCTGGGTTCAAGATGATGCAATCAAATTGTTGTTCATCAGGAGAGAGCTGAAGAAAAAATGGAGAATCCCAGGTACTGTCACCTTCATAGATTCATCAATCATCTAACAATTAACTGCAATATTTTGAAACACATCTTCAATGAGAAGGTTGATCCACAATAGCTTCAACTGGGGACTGAAGGAGTACACAAGAATCCTCTCCCAGTCAGAACCTTTACACTCTCTGAACAACCATTCAAAGAAGCAGTTCAATCGTTGATCGAGCATAACTGTGAAATTGCTCTATTTGTCTAAGACACAAAGGAAAGATATGTTCACAACACTGAATTACATTGTGTCAGACGTCTGTCCATCCCGGAGATACTTCTCGAGCCTTCATCCATAGACAAGGAGATGCACGACTGGGGACTTCTTACCACAGTCCATCTCAGAGGAAATGAATTTGGAAGAATGTTGATCGATGCTGACACCGCCATCAACAACATTCCACTGAAAACCCTCAGATCCGCAGGCATCACTCGACAAGAAGCTACTCGTGATCCCATCTCAATCAGAGACCTTGAAGGAACGCTCGGAAATACTTATGGCTACATCACTCTCAAAGTGAACATAAGCTCAACCAGGGCAGAAACCAAATTTCACATAATTAGGAAGATCCAGGATATGACATGTTCTTCAGACAAGCGTGGATCCACGCTGAAAAGATGGCTACTGACAAAGCGCCTTTGGTTGCACATCTCTCCAGCGAAGAAAGTTCTAATCCAGAAGATTTGGCGGACATTCCATCATCAGAGCACTTGGGGGAATTTCGAACTTTAACGAGGTTGAAGCAAGAACCTGCAAAAGATGCATAGACATTCATCAAGAGGTTCCACACTCAGGCAAGCCTCATTCATTTCATGTCTGTGTCATTTATTTCCTCACATGCTATCCTAGCATGGGGACTCAATTCTGCTAGCAACTCTGCAAGACGTTATGAATGGTAGCTTCACCGCATTAGTATTTTACCAAGTGGTTGAATCTGACATTTCTCCGAATCGAGCATTGAGACATTCATTACTGAGATGATGTCCAAGCATGGCAAAGAACACTTTGGGCATTTCTCCATAGCCTTGCAGGAGTGTCCATGTGTCCCACAAAATCAGAAATCTCTGATGTCTGCACAAGTGTTGAATCCCACTACCGCAACGAAAGGAATGCTGAATCAACAGAAGATACTCAGGGCCGAGACGATCAAACCTAAGACATTCGATGCTTAAGGAATATACGCTTCAACGCTCAAGCATCTAAGAATCCTTCAAATTGTACCCCCAATCAAATAGTACACCATCGATAATGACGCATCTGGCTTCAGCACAAATATCTCGACGATGACACACTGATTCAACAACAGCACGATCAAAGTGTAACTGAACTACAATCGATAAGTCTTCATTATCCCATGATAAGACTTCTGAAGCAGATGCAACATCATTCATCCATGGATGGCACAAACTCCTTCAACATACACTGGGGACTTGATCTTATTGGAAAGATAGATTCAAATCTATTTATTGCAACCTGATGTGATTCCATGAAACTTCATCAACGGGACCTCTCTACATTACAAACCCCTGCACGACTGAATAACTTCCTCTCTTCACCGATCGCATTCAGAATGAAGACTGCTGCTGCTATCTGCTGCAACAACATCAATTCCCTGACAAAACCACTTCACGGTAAAGTCATAATGTTCAGGAGAATTTTGGTTGAACTCCCAGTACACCTTCATCTTAAGAATGCTCAACCCATCAACTAGTTCGTGAATGTAAAGGCTCACTGGATGGAGGAGCAAAGACTATATCGATAATCATGGTTCTAGCCTTTTTGGTCTCTGGAGCAACTCCGACCATAGTATCGGCATCAACAAGGATATTTGGAGGAACTCTATCCATGGTCTCAGCATCAACAAGAATTTCTGGAGAGAATTCAATCGTGATCTCAGCATCAACAACAGTCTCAAACACAACATCCGGCTTCATCAACTGTCTATTCTATGAAGCGTTACTTGATGGATCGTATTTCTTCAATCCCTAATGATTCATATCAAGATTTTTAGACATGAAAACATGTTAACATGAACGTCTTCCCAAAGCTTGCATGACAGACGGGCACAAGCCAAAGTCTTCTACAAGATGTTCTCATCGCCTCTAAAAAGGAGATACAACACATTTCAGGCCATGGGTTTACAAAAACGTACCAATGGGTGAGTAATGGGGAAATGCTTCCTCAACGAAAGATATTCATCTATGTCTCTTCTACAACATACCAAAAGGGCGCATCAATCGGACATACGAGCTGAAAGATATGGCCTTTACCGTCAGGTCTACAAAATCTGAAAAATTTGTACGGGATTACAAATTACAAATGTGCACGATTCGTTGGTTGACCTCTACAAATCCAAATTGAGTGATTATTTTCTCATGTGATAACTTAGTCTCTTATCTTCAAAAGTTTGGGTCAAGTATCGAATTCCGACGTCGTATGAGGTTCCTACAGCTTCCAGAGCATACAACATGCAAGCAGCAATTCTTAGACAGGATTAATAACTTCCAAAGTCGATCAGTGTCCACCAGGACTTTCCACTAAGTCCTTCATCAAGGTACCTCCAACTTCGACCACCTAGGTATTTACATCAATTTTTATATGTGGGTCCCCTATCTAGATCTTACCAGAAGAAGGGAAAACGAAAAGGAGAGATTACTGGGGACTGACGGTCCACTGATCATGACGATCAGTTTCACAGTCCAAGACCCATGGCACCGGACTCTCACGTGCTAATAATTCATCATAAAAAGAATGCTACCTCTGGGACATGCAACCATGGTCTTTACATCATCCCCTCTTGAGAGCAACCTCAGTTATGGTCCCGTGACCAGGGTTTCAGAAGTGATATTTCTACGGCTGACAGAAACAAGATGGCACTGCAAGCACCATGCTCATGTATCAATCAAGGGATCCTGATCTCAAATGAATCAATGACATTAAATCCTTCACCAACCGTTCAAGACACAAACGAATGGTCTAAAGACACAACAGGAGTGTTTTACAACAAGCTCGTTTGAGATGATTTTACACTGTCCCGCACAAAGCAGCGATCTGGGAGAAATTGGTGAAGAATCTAGGGATGGGTCATATACCATTCTCTTCGTATGGATGTCCTCTACAACATATCCAAAATTCACATCAATTGGATGAAAGAGTAAAAATATGTAGCCAAAACTTTGGACTACATGACAGTTGAAAATTTTCTGAAAACCTCCTGGAAGTTTACTGTTTCGTCGATTTCGGCCCTTAAACGTGCTCAAAATCCGAAAAGCTTCTTTGTGAAAGCTTGGAAATTTTTTGAGGATGAAGAAACATCAGTAGATCACAAAATTCCGACATCAGACGAAGATTCTACAGCATTTTCAATGAAGACCTAACTTCTGAATTTTCTGATGACGAATTATGACGAAATTCTTCATTCATCCATGTCAGGAGCTACTCCATCAACGCAAGGCCGCACTTCATCTTCAGCTGATAGTCTCACTTGCTGAAGTCGACGGTGTTTCTGCTGATGAGATATGAGCTTTTCATCTTCAGCTCTTTTCTTCTGTGATATTTCATCACGTTCCTACTTTCCCTCCACATCTGCTAGTACCAAGAAAGCATATATATTAGCACGGACGACTCCTAGATGATCGAGAGACATACAATGTGTCATCTTTCCAGCGTCTCTGAAAGGTTGATTCACCTCGGCGTGAGCATCTGCAGAAGTCTTCATCTTCGATTTGATATTCTTGGAGCGTTCCACGGAAGAGCCAGAAAAGTGGTTGTAACCAGAAGTCACCACTATCTGAGGCGAAAGACATGGAGTCATGGATATACCAATAACAAACACGCAACAAAAATGGTAACCATCCAACTCTTACCTATTTACAATTTCACTAGCTGTAGTGATTATAACGTCATAATTTCGAAAACTTGCTCGTTCCTTCAAACCTGTAAAGAAGAGCATAATTCATTATTCAAAATCATGACTTGATTTTCATAAAACCGTGAATAACCCACGTGAATTTTAACATCCACTGGTTTTTCAAAAATTGAACAGACATCCATTCTACAATTGTGAAAACTCACATACAGACATTATTTCACCATGTATAATTGTCCACTTTCAACAGTTGTTCAAAATCAAAACATTGATTTTACAAAAAATATATTTTAACATGAAAATCACGTAAATTTGAAAATATTCTTTGCTCCCTCGCGCGAACATTCATCTTTGAAACGAGAGTATATTTTCAAAGATTTCTGAAAGCTCGAAGATAAAAAAAAAATTCATGAAACCTCATAAACAAAATTTTTATTACTAACAGACGCACGTCTATTTAAAAAAAAAAAAAACCTTTCTCTCGTACGAGAATCCACCTTTGAAACGAGAGTTTATTTCGTTTTGTGAAATCTCACATATTTAAAAAATAAAAAAATTGGTTTTCGTGAAAACTCATAGACAAAATTTTTATCATTAGACTCAGGTCTATTTTGTTTGTTTCTTAAACTAACAAACGAACGAACGTCTGTTCCTAAAACAAGGATTTCCTTTTTGGGCCGGGCTGCAAATGTTAAACCGACCAAACCAGGACGACCGATCGTCCAAATCAGCAGTGCATCGTCTCTCTGTACTCACGAGATGACACGCTGTCATACTAACATGATCCTTATCTAGGCATTTTCTCATACATGACACCATTGGGGCAAATCGAGGATTCTGAAAATACCTTTGTACGACTGAGTTCAACTGCTTGTCTCGTCAACTGGAAAATCACCATCTTATGCTTACTGCGGAACATGACTATCCCTCACTAAGCAGGGGACTTAATGTTGATGGTGGATTTTCGACAAAGGTCAAAATCATAAAATCATGATACTGCATGTTTCTGACCCGACTTCAGGAACGCATGTGACGATTCATGTTTTACGATCCGTGAACCGTTTCACGATCTCTGACTAAGTGAGCATTCCTCTCAGAGCCATGATGAATATGTTTCTCGAAAGGCCTCCCCGGCTGAGCGTTCGATGCTGCACATTTCATCATGCCCTTTATGTAGAATAAAATGATTGGGCGGTCCTCAAGACATAATTGTTTGTTAGAGGGCTTAACCCTTCAGGACATCGGCGATACTCGTTGTTCCCTGACTACATAGAGAGACCCACCTCTACATAGAATAATGATTGGGCGGTTCTCTAAACATAATTGTTTGTTAGAGGGCTTAACGCCTTCAGGACGTCGGCGATACTCGTTGTTCCCTGACTATGTAGAGAGACCGTGTATAGATTCAGGCGACTCTCTAGACATAATTGTTTGCTGGAGGGCTAAACGCCTTCAGGGCATCGACGCTGCACGTTATTTCCTGACTATGCACTCTTCAGAACGAGTATGATGCTTCAACTATCTCATATCTCTTCTGCAATAGATTAATTCTACCGTGACATTCACCGACTGAATTCCTAGAAAATAATCTATTTCATCTCATTACTCCGTTCCATGGTTGTCCCCGGCTGATTCCATGGATTAGTAATAGATAACCATTTTATCTCATTACTCCGTTCCCTGAATCCCCCGGCTGGATTCATGGATTAGTAATAGATACTCAATTCATTTTTATTACTCTGTTTCATGAATCATTCTCCGCTGAATTTCATGAATTAGTAATAATTACTCAACAATCGGGCATCTGGACTATCACCGAGTAAGCCCCAAGAAAATGGTGCAAGTATACTCAATGATGATGCAAGAACGAGCACCCAAATGCACGAACGAGCATTTGAAAGTATGGACAAACGAGGAATCCTACACAAAACAGGAGAGAGAAAATAATAAAAGAGGCGCCTAAGGACCGGGCCCACCGGCCGGCCGGTCCCCCACACCTCTTTTTCTTCTTTTTTTTTTTATTTTTTTTTTTGTTATTTTCATGAACTCATGAAGACTCCTTCATTCGAGCAACTTTCCTTGTTTGAGCAAAACTCACGGTTTCTTCATATTTTCACGGTTTCATGAAAAATAATAAAAATAAGGAAGGTGTCGTGGGACCGGGCTACCTAGCCGGCCGGCCATGCCCTAGCCGTGGCCGGTTCCACACCTTGCAATCCCTTGTTTTCATAATTATTATTTCCCTCATCTCATGAAACTCCTCCGTTTGAGCAAAAATCATGGTTTCTTCATATTTTCTCAAATATTGCTCAAACCATGAAAAAGCCAAAAGTTTAACGGTCACACGACCGACTAGGCTACTCACGCCAAATATTAAAATATTATTGTTTTAATATTCTCAAAATATTGATCAAATGAGCAAAGTTCTACTTGCTTATTCTAGCAAAATCAAGAATTTCAGTCAAAGATCAAACTCTTCTGAAAATCCAAAATAGTGCTCAAACGTTCACCGGAAAATACCAAAACTCTCAGGACTGAGACACGGGCATGCTTCCTTGACCGACCAAGGCCGTCCTTAAGGCTTGCAAGGAGCCGGTCCCGCACATCTCTATAATTTTGACCTAATTTGCTCAATTGCTCATATTGGGTCCAAATTCTTTCCAACCAACTTGGAATTTGCTCAAACGACCATCAGCTGGTCCCACGACAACCAAGGACCGGTCTCATGCCTTCTTGGTCGGTCCCTCACTTCTCCATAATTAGGTTTTATCACCTAATGCTCAGACGAGCACTATTCTAATAAGTGATTAAACCAGCATTTAATCATCCTTTCACCAACCAGCCAACAAAGGACTTTGGTGCACGCTCACTCGAGCACTTGGGCGCTACATGGTCGTCCATCATCCCATGTAGCCAGTCACTCCTTCACTCAGTGGCCTATTTTCAATAAATCATCAATTGATGAACAATTGATCAAATTAGGGTTTCGAACAAATGCTCTGCAAATCATGATGTTGAGCAATTTCAAACACTAATAAATTTATGTTGACCCGGCAATCAACATCTGGATTAATTATATAATATTTGGTAGGCTACCAATATTTTAATTAATATTTTATTGGGTCACGTTACCAATAATTCATCAAATTGAGCAATACTTGCTCAGTTGCTCGAATATTGATCCAACTATCAATATTCAGTAATTTATCAAATTGAGCAATACTTGCTCAGTTGCTCGAATATTGATCCAACTATCAATATTCAGCAATTTGTCGAATTGAGCAATACTCATATCAATATTCTGTCGAATATTGATTCAACTCCATATTCAACAATCCGTCGAATTTACAATATTTGCTCAGACGAGCAATATCAACATTATTCAAGGACTATACGTCTGACATGTTCAATCCATGAATCACTGAGCATTCGTCAATCATGCTCAATTCAACAAAACTTACTCATTGTCTAATCAAGTCAACTACTGACTAATCAAATACACGTTTGCTTTGCGGACTCCACGTTCGTGAGACATCAATCACGTCACATGGGGGATATCAATTAGGGTTTTGGTCTGGCGGCCTACAGCACGTGTGTTCATCCACTATGAGAAATGTGAGTAAGTCATGCAAACGGTTGAGGGAGTTAGCAAAGTAGTGGGTGGACGATCAACCAAGTCTCCACACGACATGGAACTAATTTTACCACGATCTCCTACTTTCCCACTATTTCACTCAAGAAACCGTCACACTTACTGGGATCAATGTGTTCACTATTCTGACAATATAAATAAGTCCAAAATCGATGACTGAGATAAGATTCGTCTACACACAATTCTCAAAACTTATTTGCAGAACTCTACAGTTCATATATTTGCAGAAACCTTCAACACATCCACAATCCCTGATCATCATTGATCCCACAATTCTCAGCTTCCCTCCTACAGATCAACCCATCTCCCTCTTTGTGACCGAATTGACTCTGGAACGGCCATTGACTTGGTTTAGGCCGGAGTCCTACAGATTGATCTCTAGAACTCAAAGCACTCCCGTGCAGTGCATCTGTGTGAGGTTAAACAGTTTGCTCGGTTGAGGAGTCTCGTCCGAACGATCATCTCTTCACTTTCCTAAAAAACCAGCAAATCGTTTTTCCCCATCTACAGCTGCCACACAGAGAATTCCTCTCCCAAAAGGCTACACTTCTCCAACGTTTACACTTTACAATGGAACAGTGAATGCTCGAGAGCATGTTTCTCAATTCCTGGAAGCATTAGGCGAACATGAACACAATCATGCTGACCGTCTCTGACAGACAGAGCATAGACCTGGTACAACAACATCACACCTGGAAGCATCACCAGTAGGGGAGAAATGGTTAATGCTTTCTACCGGAAATATTTCTTCGTCTCTGAACAAGTTACTCTCTCTAACCCGGGAAGGATATTCCAGAAGAACAACGAACATCCGAACAACTATGTGAAAAGGTTCAGAGTCCAAACTTTGGATTGCCATGATCCAAATGTCACTGAACAACAGCTGGTAGACTTATGTATCAACGAAATGATCCCAGTCTACAATGTCTTATTCTGGAACGGCACTTTCAAGTTGACTCTGATTTACGATACTTTCGAATTATCGCTAGGTACAACATTCAAGTTTCGTCATAGATTTGATTTATATTAATAACCGGCTATTCTAACAGGGTTGAAATAATTCTGATTCGAACTCAAATTACACTGACATTCAAATGACAGTATAAATTAAATCAATAAAATTCAAATGAAATTCAAATAATAAAAACCTGATTCATCCATACAAAATGACAATTCCATTAGATTAAATTGTATTCGCGAATTTCGTTCTAAATCATACAAAAAATGATTTCCTAAATATAATAAATTCAAGGTTTCTTAGAGAACTGCTACAAATCCTAAAGATTTCAACAACAATATGACCTGGGCAACAGCTTGCTTAGCTTAAGAGCAGAAGCACAACCCTTTCCAAGATCTCCATTTCTAGCAACAACAGCGATCTTAGCAGTGGTCATGACATCAGTGGCCCTCATGAGACCATCAGGAAGAGGGTGATGGCATCTATGAAGGTTAACGAACTACATTTAGAATAAGAGTGAAATGTCAGACCTTATATGCGGTTACCTCATTAGTCAAACATAATATGAAAATAACACAAGTAACTTCATGACAGTAGATAGCTCTCATCATCTCCCTCGTATCTAATTTCACCATCATAACAATTGAAAAAACTAGCTAGCAAAAAGATGGTGTAACCTACTGGACAGAATCCAACTATAGCAACTATGAAGTCGGAATACAAGAGCACTCAACACTGAATCAGTATAAGATTGTAGATGAGAGTAGCTTAGCTGCAGCTATTGTGCACTTAATAGCATCGCTAATCTAATGACCCAGAAACAGAAAGTAGTTGTGATGAGGAGTATGACTTACTAACCAGTGAATAAGTGATAGGTAGTGTCGCTCGTCACTTCCTTTAAATTAGACCCAAACTCCATGCCTAGAAGCTACAACAAATGATATATTAGCTACGCAAATGAATAGAGTCTACAGACCCGTCATTTCAAGATAACAACAACAGCAACAATTACATGGTGACTTCATTGCTTACCTAAATCAACATTGAGACGTTGTTTCAAACTTTACAAACAGAAACATGGCACTCAGCGGCGAATCTAGAAACTAGATTAAGGGGAAGCAAAATTTTATTAGGGGTAGCAAAAAAGCAAGATTAGGCTTGGAGGAAAATTTGTGCTTGAAAATTTAGGATTGGAGGAGAAATGTGGAGGGATAGCAAGTGCACACCCTTGCTACTAGTTGGATCCGCCACTGATGACACTGACAAACAAATGAAGTTCATAGTTCAGTTCAAGTATCCGTTGCAGAACACTGTAGTATGGAGTGTCATCATCGAAAAGGTTAGTACCTAAGGATCTTTCCAAACAACCCAATCTGCTCAAATGTAAACATGACAACAATAAGAAAGTGGCAGTCAACATACAGGAATACAGGATAATCCCTCACTGGTAATAAACTACTATAGAAATAAGCAACTGAACAAAAGCATTTCAATGCACAAGTGACGTATCAAAGCAAGTTATGGTATCCAACCTTGACCCTTCTCAAGATAGCCCACGCTGTGGAATACCATTGTTGTGCTGCTGGTTGATGCTTTCTAGAGAGAGGGAGGAAAGCACACAGTAAACAAGACTTAAATAAGAATATCTACCAATAATCCATGTAAAGCGTTACAGACATAAATATTAAAGCCAAAAATTTATACCATGATTGCCAAAATGTCTCTATGTCACCTGCATCCTTTGTCCCCATTAAGCTGAAATACAACCAGCTAACAACCATCAATAATCTGTTTTGATTACCCAAAGCACAACCATCAATAATACAACTCCACTTTTATTGAATGCTAAAGATTCCTTAAAAGAGAACCCCTGCATATCCTAAGTTGAATACTGATGCCATGGAAATATCATGTACCATGATACCATTTCCAGTCATACCAATGTCGGCATGTTCTTTACATGTCTAAGCACTTAAATGGAGTTAAAAAGGAACACCGTCAAACAAAAACTTAACTTTCGAGGAACTAATAGGTAAACAGGATCTGTAACTTGCCTTATTGTTGGCAATTGCACAGCTTGTGAACCTTCGAGGAATAGCACCAGATCCTTAGCATTGCTACTGAAGCGCAAATTGCAGTACATAAGCCATACATCTAGGTTACTGATGAGCAGAAAATCAAAAAAAAGTAAAATAAGGTGCGATAAAATTAGAGCATAGATTTTCATGAGAAAATACTAATAAAAGTGATTGTATCTCACCCTTCATTCATGATGCCAAACTTTGTTAGTGGTAGTGCAGATTACAGTATTAGGTAGCCCTGCACCTAATGGTGCTTGTCAAGCAAGAGCCTGGCCTGAATTTGCACTAAAAACACTACCAAAGAAGACCTATTCCATAAGAGCTAGATCATGTTCACCCTTTTCAGAGCCCTGTAAATTGACCACAAGATTATCTCAGATTGAAGAAGCCTCAAAATAACCATCATACATTAGAGATGTAGAAGGAAAAACTTACATAGTAGTGACTGCAACCGTTTTCCAGGCCCACCATCTGAAAGCAACCATAGTAAGATGAGCATCTTGAGATTTTCAAAACATAACACAACGAGATAAATATGCACCAAACACAAGGAGTTGAAGGAATAACCAAGCGAGAAGAGATCTGGATATCAAACAACTGCATTTAACTTCTTTGCAGTACAAACATAGTTGTACAACATAAGATTATAATCGATATCCACCAGTATCAGTAAGCTAAAGCTACCCATAGCAGAGCAGTTAAACCTCTTCCACGCATATAAGCAGATCTTAAAACAAAAAACAGAAATTCCATTTACCAAAAACATCCAATTGCTGTAGAGTTTTGGTGAACCAAGTTTCCAAAAAGCCTGTAATAGCAATAATTTTCAGTCACATATAGCCACTTCAACTGGCTCAAGTTTTAACTCACTAAACTCAAGTCATACCCATGAAACATAATCTATTATGAGCTTAGGAACAGGAATCGAACTCAGTCTAATAAACCTGACTCAATAACAGATATAACCCTTTACAATAGAAGAAGCAACTAATAACCTTGCTCTCCTTCTCCAAACACCCATTCACCACCACCAGTTCAGTCCATACAACCTCCACCACTACCAGCAAAAACCAAAAATTATCAATACAAGCCTACTAAAACTAACAAATCAAACCCAATTTCAGATTCATAAATACCACATAACTCATATTGTTTTGTTTGGCAAGAATTACAAATCCAACATCCAAAATCAGAATCCTTAAGAATACCCAATTTAGTTTGACAAAAATTCTAATTACTTCATTAGCACAAGAGTAACACCAAATCACTTCAAATAATTTCATTAACATCAAATCGATTGAAACAAGTAAAATCAAGGGAGAAGTTATACCTGATGGCTGAAAATCTTTTAAAAATAATGCAAGTGAAGATGTTGACTGTTCTTCGAAAAATTGCTACAATGAAAATTGAATGATAATTAAAACCCAGTCAACAAAATCAAACCTCTATGATGAAGAATAGGGAAAACTTAACCCCTAAGTTTTACCTGAAAAAGTTTGTAGAAAATCAAACCCCTAACTGCTAGCATGAAAAGGAAATGGTGAATAAAAAAAAATGGGTTTCTTTCAATCATGAAATTGGTTACAGAACAATAGAAAATGGGTTTGTTTTGAAGGTAACGGTTTCGAAAAAATGGTATGAGAAGAATGGTTGTTTTCCTTTCGGGTTCATAGTGGTTGGTTTTTAGGTCCATGAAGGTCGATTCGTTATGGTAATGAGCAACTGGATCCGGAGAGATGAAGAAGGTTACAAGAAGAAAATAGTTTATTTTTGGTTCTTAATAGAGAGCTGAAGATAAGTAGATCTGACAAAGTTAGGGTTCCATCTGGAGAGGGGAACGAGAGGAGGAGAAGAAAGAAAAAATAGATATAACTCTGAGATTTACACTGATTTAATAGTTAGTCTAAGAACTGAGAACATCTCCACACTGTGAACAACAAGGTGAATGAGAAGAAGAAAGGGAGACAAGAGAGTAGTGCTAGATGCGGAGAAGAATACGTTTTCTCTCTCTCCGTTGGGATGGATTAGGATGATATTTGACCCGAGAGCAAATCCCAACCATACAAGATGGAATATCCTACCACTGAAACAATACCATACGTATTGTAGTTATATAAGTCAACAAAAGTCTAGACACAATGGCATCTTGACTTTAGTCAGCTACGCAGTAAGTAAGTGTCATTGTGTAAGTCAAGAAAAGTCCTCATATAACGGCAATTTGACCTTAGTCAATGACACTTTCTGTATGCAGTTGAATCGTGAGATTTAATTTGTGTCGTTTCATTATGCCTCGGATAGACCATTTTCCACTAATGTACTGGAGAATCTGTGATTCCAGACTTTCTCGGAGCTTCATGAAGCAGCTAAACGGTCAGCAACCACTGCTCCAGCCTTACTGAAAAGAGCAAAAGCTACAAAGGTCGAAGAACAGTGAGAAACTCGAGGCAGCACCAGGCGCCTGATCAATAAGCAATACAATCTCCAACCCTCCACAAACGTTGTTGCTGAAGGGAACAAAAGAAAGGCTGATACACAGCACAAGAACGCTTCTCCAACATCCCAGGCCCCTGCAAAAGCATTGAGGAAGGATAACCAAACTCGAAATGCACAAGAACCAACTCAACGCCAGCAAAACGACCAACACCCAGACTTTCCTTTTCCCATTGAAGAGGTGATCGAGCTATTAGAGGTCTGTATCCAAGATGGTGCGATCAAATTGCCTCTTGTAAGGAAAGAACCAACTGAGGAGGAGATGGAGAATCAACGTTTTTTCCTCTTTCATAGATTTGTCAATCATCCAACAAGCGATTGCAAATTCTTAATCCTCAAAGAAAAGGTCGACTCAGGAGAACTGGGGATTGAAGGAGTGCACATAAATCCTCTCCCAATCAGGACTTTCACTCTCTCTGAACCACCCGTCAAAGAAGCAGCTCAATCATTGATCGAACATGTATGTGAATTGCTTTATCTGTCAAAGGCTCAGAGGAAAGACATGTTCATGGCTTTGAATCACATAGTGTCATGGAAACGCCTATCCATTCAAGAAACACTCCCTGAAGCTCCAGCTACAGACAAAGAAATTGAAAAGGTGGGGGTACAACAACCTCACCCAATATTTCGCTTAGCAATCTGTATGGACTAACTCCAATATACTTTTAAGAGAATAAACTAGACAGTCAGACTCAATCTTAATAAAAAGTATATCAAAGAGTTATATCTCACTTTCTCGATTCAATCCTTACTCAAACAAATAGAAATCTGTGAGCCTGATTGAATACAAGAGAAACAACTTGAACGGTACCAAAGACCAATGTTCAAGGATCAATCAATTTCAATCAACAACCAAAGGTTGGATTTACCAATTGATCGATACAACGCACAACCTGTGATATTTTAATTATATAACAAAATATAATGCGGAAAGGAAATAACACAGGCACCAGAAGTTTTGTTAACGAGGAAATCGCAAATGTAGAAAAACCCCGGGAACTAGTCCAGATTGAACACACACTGTATTAAGCCGATACAGACACTAGCCTACTACAAACTAACTTCGGTCTGGACTGTAGTTGAACCCCAATCAATCTCACACTGATCCAAGGTACAGTTGAGCTCCTTACGTATCTGATCCCAGCAGGATACTACGCACTTGATTCCCTTAGCTGATCTCACCCACAACTAAGAGTTGCTACGACCCAAAGTCGAAGACTTTAATAAACAAATCTGTCTCATACAGAAATAACACAGACACCAGAAGTTTTGTTAACGAGGAAACCACAAATGCATAAAAACCCCGGGACCTAGTCCAGATTGAACACACACTGTATTAAGCCGCTACAGACACTAACCTACTACAAACTAACTTCGGTATGGACTATAGTTGAACCCCAATCAATCTCACACTGATCCAAGGTACAGTTGCGCTCCTTACGTATCTGATCCTAGCAGGATACTACACGTCTCTTATCCCAGCAGGATACTACGCACTTGATTCCCTTAGCTGATCTCACCCACAACTAAGAGTTGCTATGACCCAAAGTCGAAGACTTTAATAAACAAATCTGTCTCACACAGAAGAGTCTATGGGAATAGATAAATCTGTCTCCCACAGAAAATACCTACGAGTTTTGTTCCGTCTTTTGATAAATCAAGGTGAACAGGAACCAATCGATAACCCGGACTTATATTCCCGAAAAACAGCCTAGAATTATCAATCACCTCACAATAATCCTAATCGACTAGCGAAACAAGATATTGCGGAATCACAAACGATGAGACGGAGATATTTGTGACTACTTTTCTATCTTGCCTATCGGAGAAATTAATCTCAAGCCAATCTTACGATTGTACTCAAATACGATAGAAACAGCAAGATCAGATCACGCAACTACAAAGAAATTAGTTGGGTCTGTCTTCACAATCCCAATGAAGTCTTCAAGTCGTTAACCTACAAGGTCTTGATAGAAACCTAAGGTTAAAGGAGAATCGACTCTAGCTTATACAACTAATATCACATAGGAGGTGTGGGGATTAGGTTTCCCAGTTGCTAGAGTTCTCCTTTATATAGTCTCCAAATCAGGGTTTGCAATCTAAGTTACCTTGGTAACAAAGCATTTTAATATTCACCGTAAGATGAAAACTTGATTAGATTCAAGCTAATATATTTTAACCGTTAGATCAAACTTAGCTTGTCATACACAAATGAAATACACGTTCATCTAGGTTTGGGTAACCGTACCTAAGCGTGTACACATAGTTGGTTCAACAATAGTTAACCAATGGTTAGCAATATGAGCACTTTCATATCAACCTTATTCATCTTCACCATAACTAGTTCAAATGACTCAAAAGAACTAGTTAGAGAGTTGTTCAATTGCTTAGATCTCATAGAAGTATACAAGACACAATCGAAGCAAAAACGATTTTGATTCACTCGAATCGATTCATGAACATTATAGCCACGGTTTGCAAACATGCATTCCTTTATAAATGTCTTAGTTCATGAATAAACCGTTTTTAGAAAAATAACTCACTTAAGTATGCATACGGGTACGCATACTTAAGTACCCGGATTGAGCTTGTTTTTAGTTCACAAACTCCAGCAGAAATTCACGGGATGTGAACTTCCGACAGTATGCGTACAGGTACGCGGACTTAGCTCCGGTCATCCTAAACCAGCAAAGTACGCATACTTTGGTTCAAGGATTTTGGACTTACACAAGTATGAGTTATCATACAATGTTTATATCCATTCAAGGTTATATATTCTAAACTCTCATTTCAATCATTGAAACATTCTTAGAGGATGTTATATAGTGGGTTTTCACACACTATTTTTCATCAAAGCGATTTTCAAGAGATTGGAACAATCAACATGACTTTCGTCACGAGTAAAGATGAACTTTTCCAAAGCGAAATCTCACCAACACATATTTCGAGAAATAGATAAGCGAGATAAACTCGTCTCGAAATAGCAAATGTGTATAATCGAAGTCTATATAGCAATACGACTTTTGTCTCAAGATAAGAGATAGAATAAATAGACTTTTGAGTGATAGATAAGTTCAAGTCTCCACATACCTTTTTGTCGATGAAGTTCCACCCATTCCTTGAGTAGTTCTTCGTCTTTGTATGACGAACACCGTGGAGTCTAGAGCTCAACTATACTTACTATCCTAGTCCGAGACTTAGCTATAAGTAGACTAGAAATCAAGACTTATAGTTTTTGCAACTAAATTTGACAACAAGCTTGAGATAGCAACTTTTGCGAGTTCGACCGAGCAGTGCTCTAACAATCTCCCCATTTGTCAATTTTAGTGACAAAACTATCAATACAAAATAAATAAACTTTGCAGCTTCTCTTCCACATGCTTGATCTCCTTGGTTCTTCAACATTACTCGAAATCTTCGTCACTTCCAAGTACTCCAATGATTCCAAAGATATTCAAATCAGCATCACCGTTGTTGTAGATCCGTAGCCATAACAATGACAAAACAATAGCTCTCAATCATTTTTACACAGTGTCATAGTATTATTACACATCATCAAAGTTCAATTGTATCACAACTTTGACAACAATACTATGGTGATATGTATCACTCCGCCTTAGTCAATACTCCATATTCACATGGAAACCACTCCCCCTTACATGATGATCTAAAAGCCATATGTATTTGTAGTGTGAACTACACATTAATTCTCCCCCTTTTTGTCAATAAAATTGGCAAAGGTACGAAAACTAGTGGGATCCTAATGAAATTTCCATAGAGACACTTCATGACCAAAAGAAATTACATATCAACTTTTTAGATGCAATCATATAGCCGAAACTAAATGCATTCATCAAGGAGTTTATAAAGATACAAGATAACCTCTATAATATTCCACAGCCGCACTCCCCATAAAGATGTTGCAATTAAGTACAAGTTCAATTAAGAACTCTTCCCCATAAAATGTCATTCCCAAAAGAACAACAAGAGCGACCTTACTTTCACAGGAAAAGAAGGATTTCTTTGAAAAACAACACTAAGATACTCAACAGAAATTCAATTACTGAAACAAATGCAGAATTGAAGTAACACTTACTGGAGTTCCAAACTCAATTGCCCAACCGATCGAGATAAGTGCAGGGGCAAGAGTTTAGGAACGACTAATGAACCAAAACAACACCAATAGACTGCCGTAAGTATTGAAATGTAGCAGTATCTAATGGTTTGGTGAGAATATCAGTCAATTGTTATTCGGAAGGCACAAATTCCATACTTATGATACCATTTTCATACAGATCTTGAATAAAATGGTACCTTATATTAATGTGCTTAGTTCTTGAGTGCTCAACGGGATTCTCAGTGATTCGAATCGCACTAGAGTTGTCACAAAAGATCTTCATTACTCCAGTATCAATTCCATAATCAGCAAGCATTTGTTTCATCCAGAGAAGTTGAGTACAACATGAGCCTGCAACAATGTATTCTGCCTCACATGTAGACAGGGATTGTGAATTTTGTTTCTTGCTATGCCAAGCCACAAGATTCAATCCTACATAGTATAAACCCCCTGATGTACTTTTTCTGCCTTCCACACATCCTGCCCAATCAGCATCTGAATAGGCACAAAGATCAGTGTTAGTATCAAAAGTGTAAGATAGACCATACCCGACCGTGTGATTGACATATCGTATGATCCTTTTCACAACTGCAAGATGAGATTCCTTTGGATTTGCCTGAAACCTAGCACAACAACCAATACTAAAAGCAATATCAGGTCTAGTAGGTGTAAGATATAAAAGGCTACCAATGGTAGATCGATAAAGTTTTTGATCCACTTTTACTCCTTTCTCATCTCTAAGTAGTTTACCAGTGGTGGGCATAGGTGTCAGTTTTGGAGTTGACTTATCCAGACCGAACCTTGAGACAAGATCCTTAGCATATTTTTCTTGAGATAAGTAAATTCCATCCTTATGTTACTGAATTTGTAATCCTAAAAAGAATTTTAATTCACCAACATTGCTCATTTCAAATTCTTTGCCAAGAGAAACTTGAAAATATTTTGCAAGTTTCTCAGAAGTTAAACCATAGATGATATCATCTACACAGACTTGAGCAATGACAACATCTTTCCCACTCAATTTGGTAAACAAGGTTTTATCAGCTCCACCTCTCGAAAAACCTTTCCTAAGAAGAGAAGTAGTTATTTTTTTGAACCAGGCACGAGGTGCTTGTTTTAACCCATATAATGCCTTTTTAAGTTTAAGGACATGATCTGGGAAATCAGGATTTTCAAAACCCTTAGGTTGAGCGACTTAGGCTTCTTCCTTTAAATTTTCGTTTAGGAACGCGGATTTTATGTCCATTTGAAACAGCTTAACCTTAAGAAAACAAGCATGAGCTAATAACAACCGAATTGACTCAAGATGTGCCACAGGAGCAAAGGTTTCATCAAAGTTGATACCCTCAATCTGTGAATACCCTTGAGCGACAAGTCTGGCTTTATTTCTTACAATCGTACCAAATTCGTCAGACTTATTCTTGAATATCCATTTGGTACCAACAATATTGATATTGGAGGGACAAGGTACTAGTTCCATACATCTTGTCTTTGAAATTTATTTAACTCTTCATGTATTGCATTCACCCAAAAGGGATCGCTAAGAGCTTCGTCAATATTTCTCGGTTCTACTTGTGAAAGATAACAACCAAAATTGCAAATATTTTGAAGTTGTCCTCTCGTCTTAGAAGTAGAATCTCTTCCTCCAATAATACTGTTGGGATCATGATTCCTTTGAACCCATAGGTGTCATGGAGGCACACGTTCTTGTTCAACGGGAGTAGCTTGATCAGTGCTCTTCTCCTCGTCACTAGAAATATTAGGATCAGTAATAGTTGGAACGACTTCAACTGATTCTGGGATTTCCTTGACTTTCTCAATTGTCTCAATTGGAGGCAATTCAGCAGGAGGATTATCATGATGAAAATTACTAATATCATCAATGATAACATTAGCAGATTCCATCATAACTTGGGTTCTGAGATTAAAAACTCGAAAACCACGACTATCAGAAGCATAGCCAAGAAAGATACCTTCATCACTTTTAGTATCAAATTTCCCTCTCTGATCTCTATCTTTTAGAATGTAGCACTTACTTCCGAACACTCTGAGATAGTGTAAGTTGGGTTTCCTACCGTACCACAACTCATAAGGAGTGTTTATGGTTTTAGACCGTAGACAGACACAGTTGATCAAATAACATGCTGTGAAAACAGCTTCTCCCCAAAACCTTAAAGGTAAGTTTTTGTTATGGAGCATTACCCTGGCCATTTCCTGAATGCTCATATTCTTTCTTTCTGCAACTCCATTAACTTGAGGAGTAATAGGTGGTGAGTAGTATTGAATAATCCCCAGTTTGTCACAAAATTCAAACACCTTAGTGTCCTTGAATTCAGTTCCACGGACGCTTCTAATTTTCTTTAGTTTGCGACCTTGTTCATTCTGGATTCTATTAACAATAATCTTGAATTCATCAAGGGTTTCATTCTTATGAGTTAGAAATGCTACCCAAGTGAATCTGGTGTAATCATCTACCATAACTAAAGCATACTTCTTACCTGCAACCGTAGGTTGTTGAATAGGTCCGAAAAGATCCATATGAATTAAATCAAGTGGAGCTTTAGTGAGAATATCTCGAGATGATTTATGGTGAACTTTCGTTTGTTTACCCTTTAACAGGCACCACATACACCATCAATTTTTGCATTGATTTGGGAACGCCTCTAACAAATTTTTTGTTAATGATCTTAGTTAGAAGACGATAATTGATGTGACCAAAACGCTCATGCCAAAGATGTGTAGATTCCACCTTAGACAAATTGCAACAGTTACTAAACTGAGTATCAAGAAGATAACAGTTATTTTTACCACGAGTTCCCTGAAAAATTACTTTTCTAGTTTTGTCTACAATGTCACATCCATTCGCATTGAAGACGACTCTATGGCCTTTGTCACAATTTTGACTAATAGAAAGAAGGTTTGCAGTCATACCTTTAACGTATACTATATCATGGATTTCAGGAATGCCAGGAAGTTTGATCGTCCCCTTCTTGCTTATGTAGCAGCAACTCCCATCTACGAATGTTCCAGGACCTCCTTCAAAGTCGCTTGAAGTTACCATGAGAGATCACCAATCATGTGTCGGCTACATCCACTATCAAGAAACCATGGAAAGGGCGATGTTGATTTTAGAGCAAAAGCTCTCATACTAACACTATTATCCTGTTTAGGATTTCTTGTTAGTTTTGTACATCCTTTAAGAGAAGTAAACAGGTGTTCAGCTTTCTTATAAAGATTACTAGCAACCTGTAAACTTTTCCGAATAGATATACACGTATGTTGGAAGTGACAGTAGGAGTCATAGATCATACATGGACCAACATCTTTAATCTTGTCTGAGTAGTTCTGAGTCACGTCAGGTTTCACAAAGCCTAAACCTCGTTTATCATCTGACTTGCGACCATTCTTCAGAGAAGAATAAAAGGAGTTATTAAAATCCATTGAAGAAATTTTGACAGATTTCAAATCCTTAAGCATTGCAATTTCTGCAATAAGATCAGAGTTGATCTGGATTTGTTCATCCAACTTTTTCTGGAGAATAACAAGTTTTTCAGAACTTTCTCTAAGATCAGAATTCAATCCTGATGAAGCGTTTATAGAGACTTTACTGTCCATAGAGTAAGATTGCTACAAACACAGACTTATGAGGTCTTTAAACGTGTTTGCCTGCTCTAATACCAATTGAAAAAGTGGGGGTACAACAACCTCACCCAATATTTCGCTTAGCAATCTGTATGGACTAACTCCAATATACTTTTAAGAGAATCAACTAGACAGTCAGACTCAATCTTAATAAAAAAGTATATCAAAGAGTTATATCTCACTTTCTCGATTCAATCCTTACTCAAACAAATAGAAATCTGCGAGCCTGATTGAATACAAGAGAAACAACTTGAACGGTACCAAAGACCAATGTTAAAGGATCAATCAATTTCAATCAACAACCAAAGGTTGGACTTACCAATTGATCGATACAACGCACGACCTGTGATATTTCAATTATATAACAAAATATAATGCGGAAAAGAAATAACACAGACACCAGAAGTTTTGTTAACGAGGAAACCACAAATGCAGAAAACCCCCGAGACCTAGTCCAGATTGAACACACACTGTATTAAGCCGCTACAGACACTAGCCTACTACAAACTAACTTCGGTATGGACTATAGTTGAACCCCAATCAATCTCACACTGATCCAAGGTACAGTTGCGCTCCTTACGTATCTGATCCTAGCAGGATACTACACGTCTCTTATCCCAGCAGGATACTACGCACTTGATTCCCTTAGCTGATCTCACCCACAACTAAGAGTTGCTATGACCCAAAGTCGAAGACTTTAATAAACAAATCTGTCTCACACAGAAGAGTCTATGGGAATAGATAAATCTGTCTCCCACAGAAAATACCTACGAGTTTTGTTCCGTCTTTTGATAAATCAAGGTGAAAAGGAACCAATCGATAACCCGGACTTATATTCCCGAAGAACAACCTAGAATTATCAATCACCTCACAATAATCTTAATCGACTAGAGAAACAAGATATTGCGGAATCACAAACGATGAGACGAAGATGTTGGTGACTACTTTTCTATCTTGCCTATCAGGGAAATTAATCTCAAGCCAATCTTACAATTATATTAAAATACGATAGAAACAGCAAAATCAGATCACGCAACTACAAAGAAAATAGTTGGGTCTGGCTTCACAATCCTAATGAAGTCTTCAAGTCGTTAACCTACAGGGTCTCGAAACTTAAGGTTAAAGGAGAATCGACTCTAGCTTATACAACTAGTATCACACAGGAGGTGTGGGGATTAGGTTTCCCAGTTACTAGAGTTCTCCTTTATATAGTCTCCAAATCAGGGTTTGCAATCTAAGTTACCTTGGTCACAAAGCATTTTAATATTCACCGTAAGATGAAAACCTGATTAGATTCAAGCTAATATCTTTTAACCGTTAGATCAAACTTAGCTTGTCATACACAAATGAAATACACGTTCATCTAGGTTTGGGTAACCGTACCTAAGCGTGTATACATAGTTGGTTCAACAATAGTTAACCAATGGTTAGCAATATGAGCACTTTCATATCAACCTTATTCATCTTCACCATAACTAGTTCAAATGACTCAAAAGAACTAGTTAGAGAGTTGTTCAATTGCTTAGATCTCATAGAAGTATACAAGTCACAATCGAAGCAAAAACTATTTTGATTCACTCGAATCGATTCATGAACATTATAGCCACGGTTTGCAAACATGCATTCCTTAATTTATAAATGTCTTAGTTCATGAATAAACCGTTTTTAGAAAATAACCCACTTAAGTACGCAATATATGAAAGACTTAACTTTTGACCATGTATGGGACAATCACAGTTCACGGACACAAACACACATATCCCATAACAAGTTGCAATATATAAAACCATAAAGATTAATACTGCAAAATCATCTTCCATATAAACTTTACAATTTAAATAAATAAATCTAAAAACATTACAAGATGAAAATCGTTGGAAATAGCCATGTGTACTCACAATAATTGCTATTCCAAACCCTAGTTATCCTTTTTAAAACACAAGAATAAATTCTCATAAGAAGTTTCCTAGACATCAAGACAAACTCGTAATGCACATATAAGATGGTTTGTCCTTAGTGGGTAGAATCAATCTTTTTCGCATGGATTTACACCAAGAATAGCTACCAAAAGCGTATAAAAATATTTTCTTAACAAAGAAGAACATATAAAGTCATTAATGACCATGCACCATAGTTCACATAAGATGATTGTGAACATTCAAGAATCACATAGCAATGCGTAATACTTCCCATTCTTGAACTTCCTTCTTTGTGATTCACCAATACATTCTTGTAAAAGCTACAAATGAGCTTAGAAGAGTGGTACTCCAAGAATCCAAGTGCCCAAGTCCAAGAGAAGTTGAATAAGTGCGACGAAACGGAGCAAAACACTCAAAAACAAGAGACGGGACAAAGACCAATCTTAACTCATCCAAATTCAAAAATTCTCATCTCCATTTTGAAGGGAATTCAAAAAGAAAGAGAATACAAAAAGAATGAGGTAATTCTGAGTTCGGACGAAGAAGTTACGGCCAAAACAAGTTTACTGAATATCGACGTCTACGGTCAAGTATGCATACCGGTTTGCATAAGAATTTTCATGCCCTGGAGCAGTATGCAAACAGGTATGCGTACTAAAATCCCTGGATTTTGATTTTAAATGATGGTATGCATACTTGGTATGTGTACCATGAAGTCCAAACATCCCGAACTACTATTTTCAAACCTAAACACTTAAGAACCTTAAACACAGATCAAGTTAGGTAGAAATGAACGATAAGCAAGATACATGGATCATTATAAGTACTCTAAGCAAATAAAAACACAAAGATTGCTCAAGTTTATAGACATACCTTTTTAGAAGAATCCAATCGAATTCTACAGCTTTACCGAATATAATTTGTGTGCCCCAATTCTTGTGCTTCCCTCACCGTATACATAGCAGGGCATTTGTTGGTGAGGATGCACTTTCAACACAAACAAGTTGTGTTGAGGTGAATAATGTCTTGCTCACCATGGCACCAAGAAAGAGTTTCTTTCCAACTACTTTTGCATTCGACAGAGTTGAGAAACATCCAAGAATCTGTTTTTACAAGTTTTACAAAAGACTTTAGAGAGACACCAGAAAATTTGAGTCCCTGATGTCCCATTTTAAAACTTAATAAAAACAGTGTCTGCAGATAATGTTTAGTACTGCGTAGGGAAACTCTTTTGATAAAAAGAGACGTCCTAACTTTTTCATAAAAGAAGACAATACTATTATCTTGAGTGGGTGTACCAGGAATTGACCAAAGAGATGAATCATGCTTTGAGATGATGCAGTCAGAAGACTGAGATTTAAACTCCTCTTGTAATTTCGTTTAGTTTGTCACAACCAAATGGATTACCCAGAGGAGGAGCATTGCTCTTACTAATTAGTAAATCAAGATCAACCTCAACATGAATATTATTCATCATAACTTGGTTAAGCTTATCAAGGGATTCTTGCTCTTTCTGGATGTATAACTCAACATGAAGAGATAAGATCTCAAGCTTCTTTTCAAGCCTTGAAAACACTTCAAGGGATTTTAAACCAGGTGGAGGTTTAGATAGAATTTCTTCTACAGATTTTATTAAATCAGTCATGGAAGAGAATTCAGAAATCCCTGGATCTGGAGGTGCGTTTATAGAGATAGCACTTCTGTCCGTAGAGTCAGATCGCTACAAACACAGACTTATGAGGTCTTAAACGTGTTTGTCTGCTCTGATACCAATTGAAAAAGTGGGGGTATAACAACCACACCCAGTATTTCGCTTAGCAATCTGTATGGACTAACTCCAATATACTTTTAAGAGAATCAACTAGACAGTCAGACTCAATCTTAATAAAAGTATTTCAAAAAGTTATATCTCAATTTCTCGATTTAATCCACACCCAAACAAATAGGAATTTGCGAGCCTGATTGAATACAAGAGAAATATCTTTAACGGTACTAAAGACCATTGTTCAAGGATCAATCAATTTCAATCAACAACCAAAGGTTGGATTTACCAATTGATCGATTCAAAGCACAACCTGTGATATTTCAATTATATAACAAAATATAATGCGGAAAAGAAATAACATAGGCACCAGAAGTTTTATTAACGAGGAAACCGCAAATGCAGAAAACCCCCGGGACCTAGTCAATATTTGAACACCACACTGTATTAAGCCACTACAGACACTAGCCTATTACGAACTAACTTTGGTCTGGATTGTAGTTGAACCCTAATAAATCTCACACTGATTCAAGGTACAGTTGCGTTCCTTACATCTCTGATCCCAGCAGGATACTACGCACTTGATTCCTACCCACAACCAAGAGTTGCTACGACCAAAAGTCGAAGACTTGATAAACAAATCTGTCTCACACAGAAAAGTCTACAGGAATAGATAAATCTGTCTCCTAAAGAAATACCTACGAGTTTTGTTCCGTATTTTGATAAATCAAGGTGAACATGAACCAATCGATAACCCAGACTTATATTCCTGAAGAACAGCCTAGAATTATCAATCACCTCACAATAATCTTAATCGACTATCGAAACAAGATATTGTAGAACCACAAACGATGAGATGAAGATGTTTGTTACTACTTTTCTATCTTGCCTATCGGATAAATTAATCCCAAGCCAATATTACGATTGTACTCAAATACAATAGAAATAGCAAGATCAGATCACGCAACTACAGAGAAAATAGTTGGGTCTGGCTTCACAATCCCAATGAAGTCTTCAAGTCGTTAACCTACAGGGTCTCGAGAGAAACCTAAGGTTAAAGGAGAATCGACTCTAGCTTATACAACTAGTATCACACAAGAGGTGTGGGGATTAGGTTTCCCAGTTGCTAGAGTTCTCCTTTATATAGTCTCCAAATCAGGGTTTGCAATCTAAGTTACCTTGGTAACAAAGCATTCAATATTCACCGTTAGATGAAAACCTGATTAGATTCAAGCTAATATCTTTCATCCGTTAGATCGAACTTAGCTTGTCATACACAAATGAAATGCACGTTCATTTAGGTTTTGGGTAACCGTACCTAAACGTGTACACCTAGTTGGTTCAACAATAGTTAACCAATGGTTAGCCATATGATCACTTTCATATCAACCTTATTCATCTTCACCATAACTAGTTCAAGTGACTCAAATGAACTAGTTAAAGAGTTGTTCAATTGCTTAGATCTCATAGAAGTATACAAGACACAATCGAAGCAAAAACGATTTTGATTCACTCGAATCGATTTATGAACATTATAGCCACGGTTTGCAAATATGCATTCCTTAATTTATAAATGTCTTAGTTCATGAATAAACCGTTTTTAGAAAATAACCCACTTAAGTATGCATACGGGTACGCATACTTAAGTACTCGGATTGAGCTTGTTTTCATTTTACAAACTCTAACAGAAATTCACAAGATGTGAACTTCCGACAGTACGCGTACAGGTACGCGGACTTAGCTCCGGTCATCTTAAACCAGCAAAGTACGCATACTTTGGTTTTCATCAAAGCGATTTTCAAGAGATTGAAACAATCAACATGATTTTCGTCACGAGTAAAGATGAACTTGGCCAAAGCGAAAGCTTACCAACACATATTTCGAGAAATAGATAAGCGAGATAAACTCGGCTCGAAATAACAAATGTGTATAATCGAAGTCTATATAGCAATACGACTTTTGTCTCAAGATAGGAGATATAGTAGATAGACTTTTGAGTGATAGATAAGTTCAAGTCTCCACATACCTTTTTGTAGATGAAGTTCCACCTGTTCCTTGAGTAGTTCTTCGTCTTTGTATGATTAACGCCGTGGAGTCTAGAGCTCAACTACACTTACTATCCTAGTCCGAGACTTAGCTATAAGTAGACTAGAAATCAATACTTATAGTTTTGGCAACTAAACTTGACAAACAAGCTTGAGATAGCAATTCTTGCGAGTTCGACCGAGCAGTGCTCTAACAATAAGAATCATTGGAATCCCATCTTCTGAAATTAGGTATGCCAGACACACCCTTATTAACAATGAGACCACCAACATCAGAGTTGTTGTAGGACACAACATTATGAAAGTCAATGTTCCTACGGATATTTTGAGAGGAGTGACCCCTGTAACCCCCTTTATAAGAATTCTGGCTTTCTGCAGGAAGAAATTCCATTGTAGCTGCTGTCAGACTATTTACTTCGTTAACTGCAAAGAGAAGCAAATTTTGAATATCAGTAAATTTGTTTCTTTCTAGCATAACAATGTAGAACACTATGATTCTTCTTCCCGTAGAATGAACAGATTCGTGGATGAGAAATCTTTGATAATTCCCAGTTTTGACTCATAGTCTTTTCGGATATCAGCAAGTTACGTAA
This sequence comes from Papaver atlanticum, assembly GCA_023531105.1. NCBI lineage: Eukaryota > Viridiplantae > Streptophyta > Magnoliopsida > Ranunculales > Papaveraceae > Papaver > Papaver atlanticum. The sequence goes on along the minus strand of JAJJMB010006426.1, from coordinate 1,044,474 downwards.
CCGTTTCTTAACGGATATTTCCTTAGGAGTAATTTTCTCCATGCTAGATAATACTACATGAGTAGTAACATCAGGAACTGAAGAAGACTTGCTCACTAAAACAGAGTTTTCCCTTTTCAGGGAATTGCACTGTTCATGGGATAACATAAGAGATGCAACCAGTTTCTCATTTTCAACATGACAACTATTCAATTCAGAAGAATGAGCCTTTATTAAACGTTCTTCTCTTATTGAGTCTTCTTTAATAGTATTTTCAAGCATACTAATCTTGTCACGCTGTAGAGTAGTTTCTTGAACAAGGTTTTCGATATTGTTTTGAAAAAGACTTAATAATGCAACAAAGTTCTCGTTATCTATCAAGAGACTTCTCAAGATCATCAGTGAACCGAGCATATTTTTCTTCAAGAATTCTAATTTTAGAAGCTTGAAAATCAAAAATCTTAGCAGATTTTTGTAAACTTCTGGTAAGTTCCAACTCAGATTCTGACATCAAGCCATCTGTCAATTTAAAGGGAATGTTATCAGAACCTGATAGCAAAAGATTTTTACCTCGGTATTCGGAAGAATCTGCTAAGGAGTTATCCTTTGAGGTAGGCCCCAAACATTTGGCATAATCAAAGTCTTTGGTTGTCATGACTATGTACATTCATTTGAGATAAACTTCTATCCACAAAAATCAGATTGCTACAAACACATACTTATGAGGTCTTAGCGTGTTTGCCTGCTCTGATACCAATTGAAAACGCGGGGGTACAACAACCACACCCAACTTTTTCTTTCGGCAATCTATATGGACTAAACTCCAATATAATTCCGAGAGTATCAACTTAATGAAACTCAATCAAGAAAGATGTCAAACAGCTTTATCTCTTTCTCAACATAATCATTGAAATAAACAAATATGAATTAGTGAACCTGATTTTTATTAGAATAACTCGGATGGTACCAAAGACCAATCTTCAAGTGTCAATCAAGTTTTATCCAACAAACAAGGTCGAATTTATCAATTGTGATTGAAAAACGCACAACCTGTGATATTTCTAATATATAATGAAAATATAATGTGAAAAAGAAATAACACATACACCATAAATTTCGTTAACGAGGAAACTGCAAATGCAGAAAACCCCCGGACCTAGTCCAGACTTGAACACCACATTGTATTAAGCCGCTACAGACTCTAGCCTCCTACAAGTTAACTTTGAATGGAATGTAGTTGAGCCCTAACCAAGTCTCACACCGATTAAGGTACAGTTGCATTCCTTACGCCTCTTGAATCTTGCAAGACTCTGCGCACTAGATTCCCCTAGTTGACATCCTTTACAGCCTAGAAGTTGCAACGACCCAAAGTCGAAGACTTATAAAAAAAATATGTCTCCCACTGTTAGTACCTAAAAATTACTTCCAGGTAAAACAAATGTACTGCTGTGGTACTTTCTGTTTAGGTTCGAAAATAAAAATCGAACAGGACAAGCCTAAACCACGATAGCAGCCGTTCCGTCCTGCTTCGGTCACGATGGAGAGGAAGATGGGTTGATCTTAAGGGAGGGAAGCAAAAAAGTTTGAGAAATTGACAATGGTATTGAATTGTATGTGTTGGGTATTGAAAACTAGGAAGAATACAGAGCTTTTAGGTATGAAACCTTGTTATGTTTTCTGAATAGGCTAAGTGGCATATTTATATTAGTTTAGAATGCGCAATGCCAATCTCGTGAGTAGTGGAGGTAGTGAGGTTGTGGAGAGATGAATAATATGAGGATGATGGGTATCATGTGAGATAAACTAGGGAAGTTTCTGGAAACATCTTTTCTCACGAATCCATGATCTCTCCAACCATTTGCAACCGTCACCACTACTCTAACTTTTCACATGGGGTGTTACCACGCTACATGTTGCTGTAAACCACCAGACCAATACCCCATGAAGAATCCCCCCATGTGATGTATTTTGATATTTCTTAGGTATTTTTGATGAATCATAAATCTCATCTTACTTGGGCTAAATCGTAGCCATTGGTATGTTATTCGTCTTATGGACGTGTTAAACTAAAGTTGTTGTGAAAACAATTTATCCAAAGCCATCCGTGGGATTAGGGCGAAATCGTGCCTTGTTGCGGCATAAGCTATCATGGCCGAAAATAGTGCACAGAGTCTTTCCGTGGCTTTAGCCACAGCTATGATGGCCGAGAATGGCGCGCGGCATTTGATGGGATTTTAATTTTACCGCAAGTATACGACTATCGATAAGATAGTATATAAAAGGGATCGTTCCACTGGGACTAATAAATTGCTACTTTCAGTTTACAATAACAATATGGTCTAAAAATATAAAATAAGAAATAAGAGAAGGTCTAGGGTTTCGGATTTCGGATTTCACTAATTAATTATAAGAAATATTTAAGTAATCTCTAAATATGTCCATGAGGCTAGGTTACCCATGAGGCTCGCTGGTAGGCTAGCACATCAACCTGTTCAATTAATGTAGTAGTATGTTGTTGGAGCTTAGCTTGTTAGGCTTCCAACTAGTTAATGTAATACTCTTGTAAAAATATATATATATATATATATATTCATGTTATAACTCAAGACAATATTGAAAACAATCTCATGTCTCGGAATATATTACGATTAAAATAATAATTACAACTTTTGTTGTTGACCAAAAAGATATAACTTCCTTCGCTTATAAAAGATCAATAATCGAAGATTATTCAAAACAATTTTAAAAACAAAGCTTTTATTACAAAGAAAAATAAATAAAATAAAATCTAAAAACTATTGTTGGCTCTCGGCTCTTGGCCCTCCCCCTTTTCCATCTGCTTCCACCAATATATATATAGTTTTCAAAGGAAACCACTTTCCTTTATCATTTCTACTACCACATCATCATCCAATGAAAGTATGCCACGTGTCAAATAATATAAAAATCCTCCAATCAAAATGCGCCATGTGTCAAATACTGCAATAAATATTTTAATTATTATTTAGAACCATAAAGAATAATATTCTTTCCCAAATCTTCATATATTCCATTACTCCTCATCATAAAGAAATATTTTATTCATTAAACAAAATATCTTCAAATATCCGTTATCGTAATTAATATCTTGCACATGGTCTCCACACGCCGTGGCACATTTCTACACACGCCCATATCCAAATAATTGACCAAATAATTCTTCATGTTTACTTTTGGGCTTAACCCAAATCACTTCATTTCTACAGCAGAATTCCGCATTTTAGTCCATAGAGCTTTATTTTCTAAAAACTGCAAAAATAAATAAAATCATCAAATATGTACAAAATAAAGAACTAAATAAATGTAAATTTGAGTAGTAAATATGTAAGAATTAAGCACTTATCACACCCCCAAACCTACATTTTGCTGGTCCTCGAGCAAAACTAAAGAAAAATAAGAATCCTAACTCATTGTCGCAGGCATCGCGATTGCACTTGGCGTGAGAAACAAGCCTTTAAATCCCTAGGTGGCCCTAGTGGCCGAGTTATAGTCTTGGGAGGGTTTACAAGAGGTGTACCCACAAAAACTTTTACTCCAAACCCTAGCTACCTGTGAAGAATTCGGAAATGACACTAAAGAATCTCCTTGGTTGACATACTCTCATTGATCATAGGAGGAAGTACCATGATGTGAATCATATTCATATATAGGTGACAGAGCTCTACTCAGATAGTCGCACTATGGACATCAATAATCGGAATCACATAAATCAGATAGAGATGGATAGTTTAAAATGATGTTGACTTAGGTGAACGGTGTTTCCCATATCTGTCTGAAGGCCACCGCCAAAATGAACCTATGAATCCTAATGGATTGAGATACTGGTCTGGACTAATATCAACACAGCTGGTATATACAAGGGAACCAGCGGTCGATAATCTTATTTCTAGATCAACTCAGCTGGCATATACAAGGGAACCAACGGTCGATTTTATATAACAACAATCAACTTTTAACATTTTTTTAACAACATGATTAGATCTTTCGTATCCAAGCGCATGTTTCTTGTCAGCAGATTACATGCTAATTCCCATTGATCATGCGTTCCACGCTTGTTTAGGCGACGGAGACAGGGAGAACACACACATATTGCTATCCAAGTGTTAATTTTTTTTTTTGAATATTCCGTTTGGTCTGATTGGTCTGGTCTCTTTATTATTTTAGTAACTCAATCACTCTATTACATCCTGACAGTGGTAACAATTCGATGTGTGGGCCCCACCAAATCACTTGGAGAAACATATAAGTTTTCAAATAAAATAAAATAAAAACAGAATATAGTGTGATGATTCCATTCTAACACATGAACTCTGTCTTTTCATGAATAGACTCTGTTATTGGGTTCCTTAACTCCTACAACCAAAATGTTTCCATCCACTTAGATTGGTTAGTGTCAGCCTGAATTGGCACAAGTTTCTAGGTTCTGGAGTTTCAAAATGCAACTAAAAAGTTTCTCCCATACCCCCAAACCTAAATCTAACATTGTCCTCAATGTTCTAAAGATGAAATTAAAAGCATGAACAAGGAGAAACTGTTACCACTTGAAGCAAAGGAAATAAGGAAGGATATTACCGTGTCGCATGAGCATGAGTTACCTCCCAAGAAGTGCTAAGTTTAAAGTGTTTAGCCAGACATCGGAAGAATTAGGCTCCACATAAAATCATAAAGTAGTAGCCGGAACAACTGTGGGTCATCTCAATCAAATAATGTTATCACAAATAGAAGAAAACTGCAGCAGACCAAGAAAGTGAACCAACCAAATACACCTTTATCAAGTTTTCTATTTAAGACAACTTTATCTAGTTGTGGTTCAGGTTCAGGTTCTATAAAAGGGTCTAGATAAAATATTTTCATCGGCCGAGTTTCCTCATTGGCAGGATCCAGAGGATCAGGTTGTAGAGTCTGGAAAAACTTAAATAAGAACTGAGAAGCACATAATAATAACCTGAATAACTGGGGATCCTTTACTTCAATCAGATTTGACTCACATAACTGACCACGATGAAAGTGGTGGTCATTCTTAAGAAGATGTGTCGACGATTCTAATTTCCTAAAATTAGGTTTAGTTCTAAAAACTATATAATGACACATTTCAAATTGAGATACTCCCACATTTGGTAAATAAAATCTTGGCGGGACAACAAAGTCCATTATGGTATCATGGACCAGATTAACCACATCACCCATAGGATGTGTTTCTATCAACTGAGTTTCGTTCTGGACATAACTAGGTTCAGGAAAATGTGCATGAAGATAGTCTCTTAAGATGGTAGAGGCAAATATGTCAAGTCCCAAGTTTGGGACCTTTATAAGAGTCGAAGGTAAACCACAGAGAGAATGATATTCACCCCCAAACCTAGTTGTCAATATCCTTGGATAAACTAGTCATAATTTCCTTAATTTCTATATTATCAAATTTATGAAAATGGTCTTTTATTTCTTATAGGTTGTAATCATGTGGTTCTACATTTCTATCCTCAGCAAAGATTATTGTTTCCAAATCGCTAGACTCTAAAGCACTAGTCTCAGGATAAAATCTTTCCTCCAAACCCTCATCACAATCATATAAATGATTATTAGAGAAAGTTTCTAGCAAGGGTTCATCAACTAAGGTGTTAATCATAGTTACTTCCTCCGATTCATTGAAAGGTTCATAAAATAATGGATTGTCAAACATATTACAGGTCAAAGGATCACAAACTAATACTTTATCGTCTAAAACAGTGGTATCCCTAGTTAAATCCTCATCCTTTTGAATAGGTGAATAATCATTAAAATTATTAGGATTTGAACCAGAGATAATATTTTCATCATGATGCTCAATTGGAGTAACAAATTTTCGATCACTATGCCTGCATGTTTCATTTTCTTCTTTAGCACTAACCTCATCATCATATATATCATCATAATAGTATGAAGACGGCTGAACCTCGGCTAAAAAACTGGTGTTACCAATCCTAACCTCGTCATCTCGATCATGTGAATAACTATTCTCATTTTTAAGGATAAATTGGCAATCAAGCTTATTCCGAACAATTAAATACACGTCTGCCTTGCAGACTCCACAAATCATGAGACATCAATCATGTCACATGGGGGGATATTAATTAGGGTTTTGGTCTGGCGGCCTACGGCACGTGAGTAAGTCGAGCAAGCAATTGAGGGAGTTAGCAAAGTAGTGGGTGGACAATCAACCAAGTCTCCGCACGACCTGGAACTGGTTAAACCACGATTTCCCATTCTTTCACTCGAGCAACCGTCACACTTACTGGAGATCAATGTGTCTACATTCTAGTAATATAAATAAGTTTCTGAATCAACGATTGAGAAGACAAGACCGGTTTTGAAAACAACACTCATCTAACCAAGAATTCTCATCAACTCTCAACATAGCAGAATTCAATCAATCCATCAGAACTTATTCGAACCCAACAGTTCATTTGCAGAAACCTACAACATATTCACAATCCTTGATCACCATTGATCTAACATACTTCCCAGCTTCCCTTTTACAGATCAACCCTCTTCCCTCTTTGTGACCGAATTGACTATGGAACGACCATTTCTTGGTCTAGGACGGAGTCATACAGATTGATTTCTCGAACTTAAAGCACTCCCGTGCAGTGCATCTGTCTGAGGTTAAGAAGTTTGCTTGGGGTAGGAGTCCTGTCCGCACTGTCGTCTCTTCACTTCCCTAAAAAACCAGTAAATTGTTTTTCCCCATCAACAAATTGGTGACCGCAGTGGGAGATTAATCTCTCGGTTGCAATCTTAATTCATCAAAATGGTTGATCTTAGGTCAGGTTCAGTTACAAATCCTAACCCAAAGAATGCTAGCACTAGCAATAGTGGTGGTACTCCAGAAACTACTCCCGCTTCCAACAACGGTGCTGGTGATTACACACCTTCTCAAACCAACTACTCGAGGAAAAGACAAGACACCATCTGTTCACCACCGCCAACCTCCGTACCCTGCTGCTACACAGAGGATTCCTCTCCCGAAGGGCTATACTTCTCAAACGTTCACACTCTACAATGGAATAGAGAATACCCAAGTACATGTTTCTCGATTCCTGGAAGCATTAGGAGAACATGAACACAACCATGTCGTCCGCTTAAAGGAATTCTCAAAGTCTCTGACCGGCCAAGCATATACATTGTACAATAACATCGCACCAGGAGCATCACTAGTTGGGGAGAAATGGTTAATGCTTTCTACCGAAAATATTTCTTCGTCTCAGAGCAGATTACTCTCTCTGATTTAGGAAGAATGTCTCAGAAGAACAGTGAACATCCGAACGACTATGTGAAAAGGTTCAGAGTCCAAGCTCTGGATTGTCATGACCCGAATGTCACTGAACAACAATTGGTGGACTTGTGCATCAACGGAATGATCCCAGTCTATAGAGCCTTGCTGAAAAATCTCCGGTCCATACTTTCTCAAAACTTCATGAAGCAGCCAAGCGATCAGCAACTACTGCTCTGTCCTTACTGGAAAGAACAAGATCTACAAAAGTCGAGGAACCGCGAGAAACTCAAGGCAGTGCCAGGCGCCTGATCAACAAGCAATATTATCTCCAACCTTCCATGAATGTTGTTGAAGGAAGCAAGAGAAAAGCCGAGGCGTAGCAGCATAAGAACGTTCCTCCAGCATCCCATCCTACAAAAGCATTAAGAAAGGACAACCAAACTCGAAATACACAAGCACCGACTCAGCGTCAACAGAATGACCAGGTAGAACCATATTTTCCTTTCCCCATTGAAGAGGTGATCGAGCTATTGGAAGTTTGGATCCAAGATGGTGTAATCAAACTACCTCATGTTAGGAGAGAGCCAACAGAGGAGGAAATTGAGAATCCGTGCTACTGCCGCTTTCATAGGTTTGCCAATCATCCAACAAGTGATTGCAGAATTTTGAAAACCAAATTCAAAGATAAGGCCGATTCAGGAGAACTGGTGACTGAAGGAGTACACAAGAATCCTCTCCCAAAATAGAACCTTTACACTCTCTGAACAACCAGTCAAAGAAGCAGTTCAATCGTTGATCGAGCACATTTGTGAATTGCTTTATTTGTCCAAGGCTCAAAGGAAGGACATGTTCGTGGGTTTGAATCATATAGTGTTTGGGAAACGTCTGTCCATTCCAAAAACGCTCTCTGAGCCTCCCGTCACTAACAAAGAGATGTATGACTGGGGACTTCTTACCACAGTCAATCTCAAAGGAAATGAATTCAAGAGAGCGTTGGTGGATGTTGGCATAGCTACCAATATTATTCCTTTGAAGACTCTCAGAGCTGCAGGCATCACTCGACAGGAGGCCACTTATGCTCCAATCTCAGTCATAGATCACGAAGGAATACCCAGGGATGCGTATGGCTACATCATTCTCAAAATGAAAATTGGTACAACCTGGGCGGAAACCAAGTTTCACATAATCAGGGAAGATCCAGGATATGATATGATCCTCGAACGGACGTGGATTCATGCTGAAAAGGTAACTACAACACCTTTAATAGCACATTTCTATGTTGAAGAAAGCTCTGATTCGGAAGAAATAGAGGATACTCCATTGTTCGAGCACCTGGAGGAAATTAAAGCCTTGATGGAGCTAACACAAAAACCTGAAGAAAATGCGCATGCATTCGTCAAAAGGTTCCGCACTCAGGCAAGTCTTATTCCCCCCCATGCGTCCATATTATCAACTTTCAAACATGCTTCCTTGGTCCGGGGACTCAATCTTTCTCACAACCTAGCTATTACCAAATGTTATGAGTGGGTAGTCTCGCCTCAACAATATTTTACTAAATGGTTGAATGTGGAACCTCTTCAAACTGAGCATCTCACCGAAAAATTTGTTGCTGAGATGATGAACAAGTGCAACAAAGGGTATCTTGGATATCCTCCTGTAATTTTGCACGAGTGTCCATATATACCGCAAGAACAGAAAGTTTCAATGGCCGTTGTGAATATCAATATTCTGCGGAGAATATGTCACGGTTTCAGTGGTCGCGTGCAGGATAACTGTGTAGCCCTCACTACACATAGGAATCTGAGTAGCAGAAGAAACCTTCATAGATCTACTTTATCCCATCTCAAGAAGGGATACCTCGACGGCTAAGATGGAAAAGTAGAACCTAGCCTAGAGAGAGGCAGCTAGAAAATGGACAGAGGTAGATGACATATCCAATCAGCATTTAATGCGAAGATCTCTTATCTACACGCTTAACCAAAGCACGTGGAGAGAGATGAGGTGGCAGAGTCTGACTGGCGAAGGCTAGCGGTGAATGAAGGTACAATCTGTATTGAGGCTGGGTAGTTCCCGAAGGAACGTGGGTCAGCTGAGGTGGCAGAGTCCGACTGGAGAAAGCGTGCGGTGAATGAAGGTACCATTTGTACATAAGATATATCAGGGAACGATGGACCCAAAGACAGCAAAGATATATCTGGAGCAGAAGGGGCTATAAATATCAAGCTTCACCAACAAACAAAGGCATTCAATACCCAGGAGAAGAAGATCTATTCTTAAGCTTATACCTCTTTAATGTTTAGAACTTAAGTATTTACTCCAACTTGAGTTCTCTCTATTACTTTGGGAAGCATTTAAGATCTTTGTAACCACCACAACTTAATACAAACAATCACTCATTATCCCGTGGACGTAGACAAATGTCGAACCACGTAATCTCTTGTGTCGGATGATAACTTAGTAGTATTTACATTATACTTGTGTTCTTCGTTATTATTGTGATCTCAAATACCCTTTATTACTTAGCATTATCAGTTCAACTGAGACATCAATACTACTTAGTATTAGATTCTCCTAGATGTATACATTACGCAGACTATGGGAAAATTAATAGTCACAGTTTGGTGCTAGAAGGATTTGCTCACCATCTTGAGTTTTTATGTTCCTTTATTTTATTTTATTTAACTTACGCGTCTTCTTTAACGAAGAGATTTGAGTTTAACAACGGCGGGTCTCACATCCTAGTGATCCATTCGGCTGTTATTTACATAAGTTCTTTGAGTTCATAGCCTCTAAAGACTTACAACCTTAAAGATCTACAAAGTTTTCTGCAAAAATGCATTCACAAAACGTTAAAACTTTTGTTTGGTACTAAAACAATTTTTTTCCGACAGAGTATCCTTTGGATCTGAGTACCTCTGAGTACTAAGGAATCTCAGTGACAATTTAAGGAGAAAAGATCTTTCAAAGCATTTAATAACCCCTTTTTCGTGGGAGATCTGACACCTTTTTTTAGTTGTTTTCAACATTTAAGTTTTTTTTTTCCAAGGGTGTCATAAGAAATTAAATACCCATCTTTTCAGACGTCATTCTCGTACTTTTTCTGAAAAAGCTGCTTAGCCGTCTTCTATGTCAGAGCATTAACTGCTACTTTTAGCAAAGGCACCCAAGTAGCAAAAACTTTCATTTTTTCTGTGACCTCAGGATAACAAAATACCGAAGGCATGCAGAAACTAAGTGACGTACCAACAAGTTCACGACCAGCGGTTACAAGAGGAAGATCTCAAAAACCATCTCAAGCGAATCAACGAAATGAAGCAGAGGACGGGTAAAGCGAAATAACATGAAGAAAAGTTGCTAACAAACCACCTACCCCTGCTGAAGGGATAGGGCAAACATCAGGAGCACAACCACTTTACGGCATGCCGTTACCGGAGCATCCCCATGTTACGAAGCCACCTGCGGCTAACGAAGGGATAACCATAACCTTAGCTCCTACGGGACGAGGGTTGGGAAACCTAACTCCTATCCAGATAGATCCTGATGCTCCGGTCATAGAAGAAGGAGTGGATGGCTCTGAGGATCCGGCCAACAGCACTCCTTAGGGTGGTGGAATCCACAATGAAGAACAAATGGCAGCGCAAGTATCAGCTTTGCTACTCCGAAACAAGGAGCACGGGGATACAATGCACGTGATGGCCCAGGAAAACCAGAACCTGAAAGATATGCTGGATGTGCAGATCAAAGGTTCCCAAACTCACCCTCCGTTAAAGAGGCGTGAGCGCGGATCTATCTCAGGAAAACGAAGGGCAGATCTTAACCCACCAAAAGCTAACCTACCAGGGGGAGCCAGGAACACACGGCACGATCCAGATGAGATGGATCCAACTTACAAGCCCTCTCAGTCCTATTATGATGAGGCTTTTTACAGAGATGCACACAATGTGGGCATGGTCATGGAACAAATGGAGAAAATGCGAAAAGAAATACAAAGATTGAAGACTGGCCACGCAGGAGCAAAGCTATAAGAAGTACTCCAAGAAGCGACAACATCTCCATTGTCTTTTCGCATTTTGAGGGAGCCTATCCCTTCGAAATGCCTAGTACCTACGTTTCAGGCATACAATGGTACCTCGGATCCCGCAGCCCACCTACGGTACTACACTCGTGTCCTTTCCCATTGGGAAAGAGATGAGATTGTACTTTGTAGGTACTTCCCTGCAAGCTTGACAGGATCAGCATTGGCATGGTATGATAATTTACCAGCAAACTCAATTGACTCTTTCGAGCAATTGTCTACGGTGTTCTTGGAGATATACATGTATAACAAATCAACAAAGGCAGGGTTAGATAGGCTATTTGCTTTAGCTATCGGACCCAGGGAAACATTGATGCAGTACACATACAAGTGGCAAAAGACGTGCCAAGCAATCGGAAAAGTCAATCCAGAAATTAGTATTAATTTCTATAAGTACGGACTTGACAAAACCTCAGCTATCTTCGTGGAGCTTCACAACCGAGCCCTTGATTCCGAAGGAGAGCTTCGGGTTGTCCAAGATCGCTACATCATACTTGAAGAAATCCAGAAGGACAACCCCAGAGCACAAACAAAGACAACAACGGCTCCGCAACGAACGAATTCTCTGGAACCAATTCCGGAGATACCTAAGAGGCAAAACGAAGCCGGGGGCAGAACCAGCTAACGGGATAAAAGATCAAAGTACGGAGATGACAAAGGCATAGGAAAAGAAAGGGAGGACTTTGTAGATAAAGTCTACACAAATCTAAACACAACATACTCACACATCCTAAGAAGGAAGGGAGCGAAGCCAGACTTCCCCTATCCTAACACTAGGGGAAAGCATCCAGATAAAACAAAGGATGCTAAGGAGTACTGTGCATACCACCTGTACTACGGGCATACAACTGACACATGATACCACCTGAGGAACACAATTCAGAGGTTCATACACGAAGGAAAATTCATGGAGTGTGTGCAGATACAACCTGCTGGTACTGAGGTAGCCCCCAAGAAAAGGGTGGAGTTACCACAGGATGGCAAATACATTAACATGATCACTTTCTCAAACGGAGGCCAAGAGGAGCTACTCGAAGATATCCTCGAGCTAGCTCGAAACAGAAGAAAGCTAGAAGCCCACGAGGTATTCAAGCTAAGTGGACCGCCAACTAGCACTTGGGAAGAATGGATGGCTACGCCATTAACGTTCTCAACAAAGGACATCAACCAAGAAGTCAAGATGCACAACGATCCACTTGTGATCACTCTTCCAATACATGTATGGAATGTTACGAAGGTCCTCATTGATTGGGGGAGCTCATTAAATGTGATGTTCTATTAACCCTACTTACGTATGGGCTTAACAGCTGATCAAATGGATTCTTCCACTTGCACAATATATGGTTTCAACGGAGCAATATCCAGACCAAAAGGAGAAATTATCTTGCAGGTACGCACAGGACCCTTAGTAACCAATACAAGGTTCTTTGTTGTGTAGGAACCTTCGCCATACAACGTCATTATGGGACGACTGTGGGTCCATTGTTTAAGAGGCACGACCTCGACCTATCACCAGTACCTTCGATTCCTAACACCCATGGGTGAAATGGAAATCAAAGAAGATCAACAAGACACAAGGCTATGCAATCTAGCGGAGGTCATACTCAACAAAGAAAGAGCTGCTGCACAACAACATGAAAGGAAAAGATGAAGGGAGAATACCAACGAAGTAAAGAACGGAGGCTTCAAAGTTCCCGAAGCCCCCTCAGCTCAGGAAGTAAGCACCTCCGCTACTCCAGTAGCGGACAATGCTTCTAAATGACAATTACAGAAATCCACTCCTCTACAACCTCAGAAACCAACCTTTTCACCGGTGGAGCCCACAAAGAACATCAGCATTGGAACGGAGAAAGAGCCAAAGATGATCACCATCGGAACTTTACTAGAAGAGGACGAGGAGATGCAACTACAAAGGCTAATACGGGACTACGCAGATGTCTTCGTATGGTCAATGGAAGACATGCCAGGAATTGACCCAAATTTGGTCTCCCACCACCTTCGGCTCAAACCAGAAATGGCACCATTTAAGCAACGTATCCGCAAGGTGGCAGATATCTACCACGAAGCAGCGGAAAGGTAGTTGCAAAACCTCCTAGCAGCGGGATTCATACGAGAAGTCAAGTATCCCACGTGGATATCCAACATGGTGATTGTACCTAAGAAGAACGGAGGCATGCGTATCTGCATCGACTTTAACAATCTCAATAAAGCATGCCCCAACGATAACTATCTGCTACCTAATATTGACCAACTGGTCAATGCAATCGAAGGTCACCAGAGGCTATCCTTCATAGATGGTTACTCCGGTTATAACCAAATCGCACTTGCAGAAGAAGATCAGGAGCATACTGCGTTTTTTACCCCCACGAGGCTTGTATTGCTATACAAGGATGCCTTTTGGACTAAAGAACGCGGGGGCAACATACCAGCGATTGGTAGACAAAATCTTTAAGCCATGGATAGGTAAGATACTAGTGGTCTACGTAGACGACATGCTTGTCAAAAGCAAGGAGGCGACAAATCACCTATCAGACCTAAGAGAGATATTCGAAGCCATGAGAAACTTTCACATGAAGGTCAATCCGGAGAAATGTATGTTCGGAGTAACCTCAGGAAAATTCCTAGGGTACTTGGTAACTAAGCGAGGAATAGAACTGGGCCCCGAAAGGGTCAGAGCAATAATGGAGATGCCATCTCCAAAAACGCTGAAGGGAGTACAAAAATTAAACGTAATCTTAGCATCCATGGTTAGATTCATAGCAAGATCATCAGACAAATGCAAAGCATTTTTCGATACGCTAAATAAAGAAAGTAGGTTCATGTGGACTACGGAATGCGAACAAGCTTTCCAAAAAATTAAGGAGTACCTGGCCTCAGTTTATGTTCTACAGAAACCGAAGCCAGATGAAATACTCACTCTATACTTAGCAGTAACAAGCTACGCTGTAAGTGCAGTATTGGTACGAGACCAAGGGCAAGGAGAAAAACCCATCTACTACATCAGCAAGACACTCAGTCCAGCGGAGCGTAACTACACCAAGGTGGAGCAACTCATATATGCATTAGTAGTGGCAACACAAAAACTAAGGATATATTTTGACGCACATACCATCCGAGTCATCACAAAGGCTCAGATGTGTCAAATTCTCGATAGCACAGAGAAAATTGGAAGGGTGGCAAAATGGAATGCCATGATCAAACAGTTCCAAATAATTTTCGAAACAAGGAAGGCTGAGAAATCACAAATCTTAACAGACTTTCTGGCAGACCTACCTCTCAGCGATGAAGCAGAAATAGACGACATCCCAAGAATGGAGGAGATAAGCAAGAACCGGAGGACATACTCGGACCTCAGAACTCACGAAGGTGGGAAATATTCATAGACGTCCTCCAATGGAGAAGGCGCAGGCATAGGGATTGTAATAACAACCCCTACCGGAGACCGACTCATCTATGCATTCAGGTTAGAATTCGAACAATGTACCAATAACATCACAGAATACGAGGCGGTCATACATGGTTTACACTTGGCACGGGAGCTCGGCCTGACAGATGTTCGATTGACTAGCGACTCTCAGCTGGTCATTAGACAAATCGAGCTCAAATACCAAACTTTGGACCCGGTGCTATCTTCGTACTTGAAGCTAGCCCAGGAGCATGCGTCCAATATCAACAACATAGCATTCAGACATGTGTGCAGAAAGGATAACAGAAACGCAGATGCCTTAGCATTCATATCTTTTATGCTAAGGGACAGAAGCACCACCGCCATACAAATTGGAAGGATATACAAACCTTCGATAAAAGGACCTATCTCAGGCACTGAGAAGGCTTTTGCAGTTCAAACTCGGGCCATGAGAGAAGCAGACAAAAGAGAAGCAAGCAAAGAAATGATAGAATCAGATGAAGAAGCGAAAGAGTCTGACAAAGATCAATCCATATCAGACGAGGGCAACGAAAACGAAGCAGAAGATGATTGGAGAATTCCAATCCACCAGTACCTTGACAAAGGTACGTTACCAGCCAATGTTAAAGAAGCCCGGAAACTCGAATCAAAAGCAGCAATGTACAGTCTTCGTGACGGAATACTGTATAGGAGTTCATTTCTCGAACCCCTAATGCGGTGCCTCTCACGAACTGAAGGAAGGAAAATACTCCATGATATACACAGCGGAGATGCCGGCAACCATAGTGGAAGAAGATCCTTGGCGGTTAAAGCCAAAATGCAAGGATACTACTGGCTAAGCATGGACGAAGATTCGAAAAACGTGGCTAAGCGATGTGAAAGATGCCAACGCTTTGCCAGGAAGATCAAAGCACCAGCAACAGAGCTTAACTCCGTTATCATCCCTTGGCCATTTGTCAAATGGGGGGTTGATATTGTTGGACCCTTGATAAAGGGAACATCAAAAAGAAAATACCTTATCGTGGCTACGGATTACTTCACCAAGTGGGTGGAAGCAAAGCCTTTGGCAAGAATTAGGGACACATATGTCTTTAAATTCTTGTTTGAGCAAATCATATGCAGGTTTGGGATACCAGTCGCCATAGTCTCAGACAATGGCAAACAACTACAAGGAAAGAACATCGACATGTTGTTTGATACCTTCAACATTCACAAGAACAAGTCGACTCCAATATATCCTAAGAGAAATGGACAAGCGGAGGCAACCAACAAAACCATAGCAATGAACTTGAAGAAGAAGCTAGGAATATACAAAAAGAGGTGGTGTGAACAGCTACACAACGTCCTATGGGCTTATCGAACTACAAGAAGGTAATCTACGGGAGAAACTCCATTCTTGTTGACCTACGGAACCGAAGCAATCATCCCAACGGAGGTTATAATCCCAACAACAAAAACGGAGGCTTGGGAGAAAAATCTAACAACATACTTGATGTTAGAGAAGCTGGATGACCTTGAAGAAAGAAGGGAGGTAGCCTTGCAAAAGATGGTGAACTATCAACGAAGGTTAGCTCGGGAATACAACAAAAGGGTCATCCCTCAGAACTTTGTGGCTGAGGAATACGTGCTACGTCAAATAATGCTATATCAAAGAAAGAAGAAGTGGGGCAAGCTAGCTCCGACATGGGATGGGCCCTACATCATACACGATATCGCCGGAAAAGGGTCTTACTACCTAAGAACCCTCAAAGGTGAAGTACTGCAGCACCCTTGGAATGAAATGTACCTAAAAAAGTACTACCCATAAGAGAATGGTGATAACTCAGGAGAAGAAAGGAACGGGCAATAGCCCACCATGTTCTATCCCTGACCAAAGGTATTATAGACCTTGCTAATCAATGAAAGAAACTTTTTGCTAAAAAAAATAAATAAAATAAACTTTGATTAATACAATTGGGTTAGAATAGACACCCTCCGTCAGGAGTGACGATGAGGCAAGGCAAGGCATAACTGCGCATATGTCAATCTCGGATCCTCAGAGTGATGGCTCCTTTCATGAGGCATAAGGGAAAAAAAAGATATCCCCTATAGAGATACCCTGTCGAAGTAAAGTAGTCTCCACGCTGAACGCGTAGGGTTACAGGAAAATTATTGCCCACGTAGGGAACTTAGCCACCAAGATACCTTTTGGCCAAAGGATATTCGGGTAGGACGTTGAATGTTCCACCAAAGGTTAAGCATACCTTAGCACCTTGTGATAACTTGACTGTGCGACCAATTAGACACATTACGTCTGAACAAAATATTCTTGCAATAACATAAAGTGAAATGATAATTTTACCAAAATATGTCTAACATTTCTTAAAAGTTGCATGGAAGATAAAAAGGTTCTAAGCCATCAGAAAGCATTGTTTCAAATAAAGGAGACATCTCAGCTAAAAAAGACACCTCAGTTGAGAACATAAACAACAAACAGGAGTTCATTTAAACAAGGTCGAGACAATAAGATCAAGGGTAAAAAAGACACCTCAGGTTGGGAAAGACAACTCCGTCAGCTTGGAGTTCAGCTTCAGCAAAGGCATTGTTGATATAGTCAATAGCCGAACGCTCGAACTGCACCTTCATCTGAGAGGACTGGACCTCCAGATCCGAGGCTAATTTCCGATGAAGCTCGATTATCTGAGCGCTAAGTTGGGTTGGCCTGCTGAAGTGCCTCAGCTTTAAACTTTGCAGCAATATCAAACTGACGGGTTATCTCCAACGAAGATACTTGGCTCTCGAGATGGAGGACCTTAGCGTTCACACCTACAAGCTGCTCCTGGAGACCTGCGGATAGAGAAGGAATAAGTAGAGAACGAAGGCAATACGGGGCATGAAGAATGCTCCGAAAATAAGGAAAAAATCCTAAGCTACCTTTGGCATGGCTAAGGGACTCTTCTAAACTATGCTGGGCTTCGGCAAGATCCACCTCAGTAGCATCAAGATCCCCCATAAGGGTATCACATTCGGTACGGAGATCTTCTACATTTATCCGAAGTGAAGCATTCTCAGAGGATAAGGCCTGGTAAACATCCTCTAACTCTTCCAATCTCTTAACCATAGAGGCATGAGACATGGAGGAAGGCATTGAAGAAACCTCACTAAGACTGTTCTTAAAGGAGCAGACTTCTAAGGATAATACGTTACGCTCTGCGGTAACCTTAGCTAAGGAAGCGCAGGCATCTTCGAAATCTGCATAGTACTTTTTGCGGATAATCTCTTGAGCTGAGAGACGTTTCTCAACTAAGGAAATATCCTCCTTTTGCTTTAAAATAATATCCTATTTCCACTTAAGGGTCTCGTCACATTCTTTACGAAGCAAGGCCATCTTCTTCACAAGGTCTGAGTTATGGGCAGACTCAAGGGAGATTTGGGCCTCATTATGGACAGTTACGTTCATCAACCTATCAGACTTCTTCTGATAATACCAAACATCGGAAGTCAACTTGGCTACTTATTCTCGAAGATGTCTAAGCTCACCGGAGCTACCAGCTGGCAGGCGTAGGTTCTCTCAGGATTATACTACCAGATAAAAATGAAAACAAAGCTAAAGGAAATGAGGAACTAACCTACGACTTTGGAGGATTCAGCAGCCAAAACAGAATCAGCAGCCTTGCGTCCCTCCTCAACAACCTTCGCAGCATTATTAGCTCTCTCAAGAGCCAACAAACAAGCTTCTAGGGACCTCTGAGTCTTCCTAAGTTCACTCTCTAACAAAGGTTCCTTGGTGGCAGGAGCAACATCACTGGAAGAAGGCTGTTGTACGCTAACAAAAGGATAATCTTGACGAGCACGCTCTAGCAGAGCACTCAAGTGAGTACACTTAGCCCTATACAAATTGAACAAGGTACACCCAACATCGATTTGTTTGCAAAGCTGCAAACAACGGAGCATAAGAACAAACGAAGGTTCAAAGCAATGCGCAAAACAATAAGGTAATAACCACTTACTGAGAACAAGGAGAGACAGGGGAGGAAATCAGCGTAAGTATCCATGAAGGTCTCCATCTCTTGGATGCCTCCCACGCAGATTTCACCAAAGCTCTGACTAGAGCGAAGGCAGTATGGGTCAAAGAATAGATCCTTGACCACTTGATACTGAGCAGTCAAAGTATCCAACCTTGAAGCAACCTCCAAAGAATCAGTCAGCTGATGACGATCAACCTCAGCAGAAAAGGGACCCTTCGAATCCCGCAGTATGGCTTCGAGGATGGCATCGTCAGAACTACCAAGGCTCAAGTTCTCAGGCAACTTACCCTTCCCAAGATCCGTAAGAACCCCACCAGTCGCTTGAGAATGAGCATGGGGCACAAGTACTAAATCCTCACCATGATGAAGAGACGGCATGGTGGATGAGCTGGGAACGGAAGAAAATACTTGACTAGAAGTACCACCTAAGTCCATATCACCAGAAGAAGGAAGATTACCCAGTACGGTCCAATCTGGTGACGAAGGTGGAGGTACAACAACCTTGCTAGCAGGGGAAGTAGAAACAGACTGAGCGCTTCCCAAAGAAGTAGGCGTAACATTGAAGGAGAAGCTGGCAAGTGAAATCACAACCTTCTTCTTCGGCTGAGAGTCTGTACTACTAACCCTCACCACAGGAGAACCACCCTTCGAAAACGAACCACTCGAGTGGAGCTAAGTAGCAGGAGAAGTCGGAAGGCTCTTAGAAGATATCACCATAGCACTAGTAGTAGTTGAGGCAACAGGTTGCAAATCACCAGGAGAAAAAAATGAGGGTACCCTTGGCAGCAAAGCAGGAGTTGCAACTTGAGCACTAACTGGGCTCACCAACAAAGAGCCACCATCAACTTGGAGGTTATCACCTTCCACAGAACTGGCACGAAGGGGACTAGGGATATCTTTGGAAAAATCTTCCTCAATGTCATCCAAGTGGGGACTAAGGGCGGTATCCTCGACGTCATCCATATCCTCGTCATCTTGTTCTTCCTCAGCAGCCTTGGGATCCTCATCGGATTCTTCAACATCGATCACAACCTTCAACTTGCCTTTCTTCTTGGAAGACTATAGAAGAACACATGCGCCAACTAAGGATCAGGGGAAAAATACTAAGGAATCTACGAACACTAAGGTATGGTTATAATCCTTACCTCCGCAGGTGTTGGCTTAGCTGATTCAATCGAAGCCTTCCTTTTCCTGGTCCTGGTAGCTACGGAGTTACCATCAGATCCCGGAGTAGTCCCAGCAGAAGAAGTAGGGGCAGGCTGCAAAGGAACCACCAGAGTACTAAGCAAAGGCCACAAAACAAATATGAAAAATAAAAAACTTCTGTGACAAACGAAGGTTACCTCATGAGAAGTAACAGGGTTGAAAACCCAAGGCTCATACCCATCATACTTAGTAGGCAGAGAGAAAGCTGTACGAGGGACGTTGGGATCTGCGGTAGTAAAACCAAAGGCCCAGGGACCCACCACATGAAGAGGAGTATGCGCCCAACGATCATCATGGTCCAGACGAATGCGATCAGGCTTATGCAAGAAAAGCTTAGAAGAGTAGGGGATAACAGTCAACCCAGTCTTGTCAATCTCCTCCAACAAACGAAGGCTATTGCCTTCCCTAATCTACTTAGCAGTAACATGGATACGACGGGGGACAACACACCAAGGAAGAAGGTTGCTTTTCTGAATGGCATCAACATAGGTAGCATTGTAGTTGGAAGGGGTATAATCCTCCTGCTTAGACCTACCAGGAGCAAAAGGGTCATAAGACTTCAAAGTAGTCTTACCCTTACTACGGTACCAACACTCACGAAGGGCGCCCCAATAATTGCCAGTGTATTGCATAATCCCTCGGACCTGAGTTTTGTTCACCGGGTCATCCCTGGTAGACAAAAAATCATAGTAGAAAGGATCCTTTCTACTAACAAAGGCAGGAGCATACCTGCAGCCAACTGAACAACACTGATCAAGAGGTTGTTCTCATCATAAGGGAAGCTTCGGATTAAGGATTCAGTGAGAACATCAAGGTCATCATCAAAAGAGATGTCAAACTTATGCATGCGAAAATACTTGGAGATCTCAGACAAGGATAAATGAGAGTAGCTATCCTTGTCATGCAACTGCAACCTTTGGAGATCATAGTGGGGTGAAGGAGGAGGAAGATCTTCAACAGCAACCTCTTCAGCCTCAACTTCCACAACCATCCCAGTTTCCTCAGGTGTCTCAGTATCCTTAGGGGGTGGAGAGGGCGTAGCATCAGGATGATCCATCCACGGAGGTGGCTCAGTGGACGATCTAGGCCTCGGATCATTCCGCGCAGGCTTCTTCGGAAGTCTCATAAATCCTAACATCAGCAGGAAGAACAATCCTTCAATAATGGCGGATGATATTTGCAGATGACTCAAAAACATATTTGGGGCAAAAACAAACATACTTTGGGAATGGGTTTATCTAAACCAACCAAAGGAAACAACTTAATTCTTCCACGGAACGAAACGGAGGATTATTAACCGCCATAATCGAAGTTGCAGACAATGAAGAGTCATGGCATATTTATGATGAAATCACGAAATGGAAAGTAACCCATGCTTTCAAATAGCATGAAGAAGCATAAAGAAACATAAATCGATACATGCAAGAATGGAAGCAACATCAACAACCAAAAAGCCAAGCATGGAGAATACGAGAAGCAACAGTGAAATTAAAAAAGCAATGTTTACTAACCTGCTGATGATGAACGAGCGTGAGCTTTTGGGAGTCAAGAAGAAAACCAACAGTTAGAAGAGAAGGAGACGAGAAAATCTATGAGAAAGGGATAGAGAGCGACAGTTCGTGAAGAAAGGGGAGAGTTAATGAAATTCCCACTTTTATTCTTTTCTTATAGGCGGCTAGAGAATCCATAAATTTGGATGTCCCAAAATTCAAGGGGAAGTTATTGCATGAAAGGACACATGGGGACCACCCAACCAGTATGTGCAAAAATGGCGCGTTGTGGAATTTTTTTCTTCCAATCCTACCAAACGGTAGAATATGAAAGAAAAGGGGAAAACTGTGAATATCAATATTCTGCGGAGCACGTGTCACGGTTTCGGTGGTCGCATGCAGAATAACTGTGTATCCCTCGCTACACATAGGAATCTGAGTTGCAGAAGACACCTTTGTAGATCTACTTTATCCCATCTCAAGAAGGGATACCTCGACGGCTAAGATGGAAAATTAGAACCTAGCCTACTTACGTATACATTACGTAGACTATGGGAAAATTAGTAGTCACAGCCGCATGAGCATGGAATTCCACTATAAGAGGAATGCCGAACCAATAAAAGATTTTTAGAGCAAGAGCAATCAAGCCTAACAAGTTTCATGAAGGAGATTTAGTTCTCAAAGCAACTAAGCGCAATATTTATTCTGCAAAGAACTCTAACTGGGAAGAACCTTTCATGATCGCTAAGTCCGTGGTTGGTGGATACTACAAATTGATCAACATGGATGGAAAGACAAGCGTGGCAATAATACACGAGAATTGGCTCAAAACCTTTGACGTCTGAAATATTCCGCGTTTGAGGTGTTGGACGTTCGCACAAACACCAAGGCTGCTTAAGTTTGCATTTCTATGATTTTCTAACCTATATTTTCAATTCCTTCAAAACGTATGCAATACTTGCATTCAGTATTTGAATTCAACAATTAATCAAAGTTCATTTACTTAAAAGAAAATCTCTATCAAATCTAAAAGAAAATCCTCAATCATCTACTTATCCAAAATCAATCAAAACCAAAATAAAACCTTACACCTCTCAGAAGTTCGGAGTTCAAGAGATTATGGAAAGGAAACTAAAGGAAATCAGCAAAGAAATATTTTTGCTCCTCTGCAATCTTCAGGTCTCGCAAGGCTGCTTTCTCCAGCTCCAATTCTTCAGTCAACTGGGGATCTTAGCCTCCTTCTTCATCACAGCGCCACTTGTCATGGGTACATTCTTCTCGACTGCTTCTTTAATGGCTTCAATTCTCTCACGAAGCCATCCCATATTGAAACCCAGCTCCTCTGAACGGTCCAAGTTGTACTCCAAATCAAAGAGTACATCTGGAGTAACAACACTTCTATCTCTGGTTCGTATATCATTTATAACCCGTAGGATAACTCCTACTTGCATTTTCAAGAAGTAACTTCGTTTGGGGTCTTTGGTAACGACGATATGACCATATCTCTTCCCTAACTCCTCATATATGCCGGTATATACAGTAGGAACGCTAAATCCACCAACTAGTTCATGATACGAGAGTAACTCACCAAATAGAGGAAGGAAAGCAATCTCTGCATTAGAATATTTATGAACCACCATGCGAGTCTCAGTTATGGGAGCAGCTTCTCCTATCACTGGAGTAATTTTTTCTATCGATGGAGAAGGAGCGGTTTCTTCTATCATAGTTTCTTTTATTCCCGACACGGTTTTTTCCATCTCTGAAGTGATGACGACTTGAGCATCGTTTTCCTCAACAACTTCAGTAGCAACATTCTTAAAACCCTGAGGTGCGGAAATGGTAACATCATCATCTTGATTCGCCATATGGTTTGAATCATCATTGGCTCCATTATTCTCAACTTCAACATTTGGCACCAAATATGAGAATTACACGGGATTAGGATGCTCCAAGCATGGAAATCAAAAGCAATCATCAAATTTAGAATGTAAGTGATCTAAAATCATTAAAGTTCTTCATTATGCATTCAAGACATGAGAAAATAGTTTAAAAGTCATAAAAAGACGTTTTGCAATTGATAAGGAATCTAAGGTTGAGTTATATGTAATTCTTTTTGTACGGATGTTCTCTACAATATATCCAAAATTCACAGCAATTGGATAAATGAGCAAAACGATGTGGTCAAAACTTTGGACTACATGACAGCTGAAAATTTTCTGAAAGTTTACTATTTCATCGATTTCGGAACCTAAACATGCTCAAAACACAAAAAGCTTCTTTGGAAAAAGCTAGGACATTTCCTGGGCATAAGAAAACTTGGGTAGACCGCGAAAATCCGACACCGGACTAAGATTTTACATCGTTTTTGCTAAAAGACGGAGTTCTGAATTTTCTGGTGACGTATTTCGGAGCGTCACCAGAAATTTGCTAAGATTTTGTAAAACTTCTCATTCATTCACATGGGTTCTCATTCATTCTTTCGAAAATCAGTAATTTCATACTTATATGGAGAAAGTACAAGATGGATACTTACCTGAGTGGTCTCTAAATTGTTCGAGGGGTTGATATCGCCGGCGTCACCATTAGGAGTGTCATCACCTTCATTCGACTCCGCCTCTTGAGAATTTTCTTCATTACCATCCTACGAAGACGAATGGGCATCATCAATGCTTTCTTTATCCATGATGAGCTCCTCCTGGATATATTAACAATAATCATTATTATCTTATTCAAGAAATACCATAAATGGCTATGCGAAGAAATACTTACATCAACTTCTTATTCACTAGAATCAGGAGCCGCCTGTCCAGCAGCAGTGAATTGAAGACCGTCAATACTCGATGGAGCAAAGTTCTGAAATGAAATAAAAAACATTGGTTTTGTGATCCTAATTTCACGGATAAGAAAAAGTCATGGTGGAAGAAGCGCTAACGACTCACCAAAGAAATGGCTGGGGACTTTACAGTATTCGGTATCATCCTGTAATCCTTACTTCTGGATTCTCCACCCCGAAGGCTTACTGCCATTTTCGAAAAATCCACCTCAATCCGAGGTCTCACAGCACGACCATCCTGTGATAAAGTTAACGAAATGATTAAGATATAATTATTATGTCTTTAAAAAATCATAAGAAGAATACTTACTGGGGAACACCTTGGAAGTGTTTTTCGTTTATCACCGCCAGAAGGATATTTCAATCTCGGCCGAGCAGAGACCATCTCAACAGTAGGAGGTTCTTGTGACGGAGTTTGAACAACCATCACAAACTCATGGAGGCGCTCAAGTTGCTGGGTCCATAAGCTTATATAACCCAGAGTTCCATATGTGGCTCGGTCAGAGTAAGGAAACAGATACCCACGTTCATTCAAGTATGTGCAATCCAACGAGTTTTAAGTTGCTCAACTGACGGTTTGTTCTTTCTATGTTCGGAACACACTGGTCAAGACCCATTTGGCGTGCTGCTCTGTCAATATTATATTTTTTTTATAAGGAGTTCTCCATGTATTATCGATACTAAATAACCAGGAGTGCAACTCAGCATGAAAGATCTTTCACCAATACTCAGGTCCGTACCAGACACCAAAGTAGTATTTTCTCCAGCAGCATTGGAAGTAATTAACTGAGAAACATGAGGAGGTACTGCTATCCATGGACAAAAATTAAACTCAGACTCGTTATCTAACATATCAATAAGGCGTGTCTTGAGCCGAGGCTGTTTTGTGGACCAACGCATAATCCTGGCATTGTCCTTCTCAGAGAGAGCATGACGAGTATCAACATTCGGTCCTTGCAAGATGCTATGAGGAATCGGTGCATAATTCTTGAAGCGTTCCCACATTAAGGCTTGAAGAAACATTGAATTGACATAAGATTCAATTTTCATAAAACCATTAGAGATGCTGGAGTCTACAACTAAGGAGTCTAAATTGGAGTATAGCGAACCCAAGAACAGACTACCGATGGGAATTCTCTCACCTTGAGCCATCTTAATAGGAAAAGGAATCACAAATTCCTTCAAAAAGTTTCCACTATCTTCAAGTACATCTCTGGAAAGCCACAAGCACAAGAAAGCCGTAATGGTTAATGTACCATCGACAGGCCAGTCAGGAATCCTATATCTTGGCCACCAATACTTCAACCGTTAAGCATAATAAAATTTGTTGGATAATTGATTAAGGTCGTCCATCTTAGCTGTCAAGATGTTAGACATTTTAGTCTCCTCTGCTGAAAGTACTTCAGGAAGATTACCCGTAACTGGAAGGTTCAACAAAGCAACCACATCCTCCAAAGTGATGGTAAACTCTCCCCATCTACATATAAAAGTTTGAGTAGGAATACACCAGCGAGCAAGCAAAGCTACCATACCTCTCACATCGTGATAAATGAACAAGTTTCCAGCTGCTTGGATATCTCTTGTCACTTGTGCACGATCCAACATGGCTCGGACATGATTGTAACCTAGCATATGTCTCGCCCATCCAGAAAATTCTGCTAAAGATCTTCGAGAAAGCTTAAACTCTATAAGTGAAGCAGAATAGTGTCCTCCGTGCAGACAGAATCGAATTATCGCTCGAGGGAATACTAATTTCTTCTGAGTGATGTCCCTGGGGTTGACAAGAAGACGAAATGAAGAGCCCGGAAGACGTTTTTCGGGTCTATATTAAATCACAAAAAATTCGTCATTCGTGTTTGGAGTATTCTTGATCACAGGTTCTTCCTCTTAATCAATTGAAGCAGTGTCATCCATGTTTGGATTGCTCTTAGTCACCGCTTCTTCCTCTTCATCAATCGAAGAAGTCTTATAACCATCGTTTAACATCTCTGCAAAGTAGCTGTGACATCCATACAACATTTCTACTTCAATATATCATCTGTAGATGCAAATTTTATCAAAGCAGTGGAATTAAAGCACAACAAATAATAAAGATGCTCACATCAGCGTCTACAAAAATGGTAACTCTTCAACTCTTACCTGTTTACAATTTCACTAGCTGTAGTGACTATAACCCAAAATTTCGAAAACTTGTTCGTTCCTTCAAACCTGCAAAGACGAGCAAATTTTCAAATTTCAAAATCATAACTTGATTTTTCATAAAACTGTAGGCAATTCATGAAATCTCCATTATGTGAGAAATTCACATAATTTTCACCGTGTGAGCGATTTCCACCGAGTGAACATTCATTGATTTTCGTGCATATGCTATTAAATCACAAAATTCATGAAAACATTATTTCACTACAAATAATGGTTTCCTTTCAACAATTGTTTAAAATCAAAATATGTTTTTACAAAAATTTCAAATATTGTGAATAACTCACGCAAACAAAATTTTTTTTTTACCGTGAATAATTCATGCTTAATTTTTTTCTTCTTTCACTCGAACGAGTGTTCGCCTATCAAACGAAGGTCTTCTCTATTTTTGTGAAAGTTCACACATTCAAAATAAAATTATGTTTTCATGAAAGTTCATAGACAAAATTTTAACCACTACAACTAGATAATGTCTATTCCAAAAATACATATATATATCTTTCACATTAGGGATTATTATTCGTTTCTTAACCGACGGATGGACAAACATCCGTTTCCGAAAACAAATTTTCATAAATTTTTTACGCATACATGTGAACATATGAGACTTTTACTTTAAAGAACAACTTATGAACCTTGAATTTTTTTTTTACTCACCTGGTCGGTGCCGTTGGCCGGAATTTGGCTGGCGGTGATCAACGGCTGTCGGTGGCGGGAGCGCCGACAGATTTTTTTTCCTTTTCCTTGCTGACATCAGGAATATGAAAAAGGATGGTCGGTCGGTCAGGGAAAAAAAAAAATTAGGGTTTCTTCCCTTTTATAACAATTATATTTCCAAAAACCTAATCAAACAAGGATTTCCTTTTTTGGGCCCGGGCCCGTGAACGCTAAACGGACCAAAATTGGACGTCTGATCGTCCAAATCAGCAGTGCTTCATCTCTCCGTGCTCACGTGATGAAACTATATCATACTGTCAGAGTCCTTATCCAGGCATTTGCTTGTACATAACATCATTGAAGCGAATCGGGGATTCTGGAAATGCCTTTGTGCTAATAAGTTCAACTACTTATCTCGTTTACTGGAAAATCACCATCTAGTGCTTATTGCGGAACATGACAATCCCTCACTAAGCAGGGGACTCAATGTTGATGGTGGATTTTCGACAAAGGCTAAAATCATAAAATCATGATACTGCATGTTTCTAGCCCGGCTTCAGGAATGTATGTGACAATTCATATTTTATGATCCGTGAACCATTTCACGATCTCTGACTGAGCGAACTTCCTCTCAGAGTTATGATGAATATGTTTCTCGAAAGGCCTCTCAGCTAAGCTTTTGATGCTTTATGCATTTCATCATCACCTCTACATAGAATCAAAATGATTGGGCGGCACCTAGACATATTGCATGCTAGTATAGAGCCTAACGCCTTCAGGACGTCACGCTGCTCGTTGTTCCCTGACTACGTAGAGAGACCGTGTATAGAATCTCTTAATGATTGGGCGGATCCTGGACATATTGCATGCTAGTATAAAGCCTAACGCCTTCAGGACGTCACGTTATTCGTTGTTCCCTGACTATATACCCCCCTCAGAACGAATATGATGTTTCCTGCAAATAGGTAATTCTAGCGTGTCATTCATCAATTGAATTCTTAGAAGATAATATATTTATCTCATTACTCCGTTCAATGGCTGATCCTCAGCTGGATTCCATGGATTAGTAATAGATAATCATTCTATCTCATTACTCTGTTCCATGGTTGATTCTCAGCTGAATTCCATGGATTAGTAATAGATGCTCAATTTATTTTATTATTCTGTTTCATGACTGGTTCTTTGCTAAATTTCATCAATTAGTAATGAATATTCACTGATCGGGCATTTGGGCCACCACCGAGTAAGCCCCGAGGAAATGGTGCGAGTTTACTTAGCAATAATGCACAAACGAGCACCCGAATGCACGAACGAGCATTCAAAAATATGGATGAATGAGGAAACCTATGCAAAATAAGAGAAAAAAATAATATTAATAAAATAATAAAAGAGGTGCCTAGGGGATCTGGCCCACCGGTCATGCCTAGGTGCCTAGGGGATCTCTCCCATTATTTTATTATTTTTCCTAATCTCATGGAAACTCCTTCATTTGAGCAAATTTCCTTGTTTGACCAAAACTCTTAGTTTCTCCATATTTTCCTTCAAACGATGAAAAAATAATAAAAAATAGGGAAGGGAGTCACGGGACCGGGCCACCTAGCCGTCCGGCCATGCCCTAGCCTTGGCCGGTCCCACACCCTATTATCCCATATTTTCTTATTATTATTATTTCCTTCATCTCATGAAACTCCTTCGTTTGAGCAAAAAACCTAGTTTTGCATATTTTTTTCAAATATTGCTCAAACCATCAAAAGGCCAAAAAGTCAAATGGTCACATGACCGACTAGGCTATTCATGGTAAATATTAAAATATTATTATTTTAATATTCTCCAAATATTAGTCGCACGAGCAAAGTTCTACTTGTTCATTCAAGCAAAATCGAGAATTTCAGTCAAGATCAAACTCTTCTGAAAATCCAAAATATTGCTCAAACGCGCACCAGAAAATACCAAAATTCTCAGGACTACGACACGGACAATATGGTGACATGGGCATGCCACCTTGACCGACCAAGGTCGGCCCTTATGCTTGCAAGGAGCCGGTCCCATACTCTTTCATAATTTTGACCTAATTAGCTCTCAACAGTTCATATTGGGCCCAAACTCTTTCCAACCAACTTGGAATTTGCTCAATCGACCACCATCTGGTCCCACGACCACCAAGGTCCAGTCCCATGACCCCTTGGCCGGTCCTCATCTCTCCATAATTAGGTTTTATCACCTAACGCTCAGACGAGCACTATTTTAATAAATGATTAAACCAGCATTTAATCATCCTTTCACCAACTGGTCAACAAAGGACTTTGGTGCGTACTCACTCGATCCCCTGGGATCTACATGGTCGGCCATCATCCCATGTAGCCGGTCCCTACTTCACTCAGTGATTTATTTTTAGTAAATCATAAGTTGATCAGCAATTGATCAAAATTAGGGTTTCGAACTGAATGCTCTGCAAATCATAATTCTGAACAAGTTTAAACACTAATATTTTTATGTTGATCCAACAATCAACATCTCAAATTAATCATATAATATTCGGTCCAGCTACCAATATTTTAATTAATATTTTATTTGGTCATGCTACCAATAATTCATCAAACGAGCAATATTGATTCAACTATCAATATTCAATGATCTATCAAATGAGCAATATCGATTCAACTATCAATATTCAGTAATTTATCAGATGAGCAATATTTGCTCAGTCGAGGAATATTGATTTAACTATCAATATTCAGTAATTTACTAAATGAGCAATATTTGCTCAGACGAGCAATATTTATTCAGACGAGGAATATGGATTCAACCATTAATATTCAGTAATTTATCAAATGAGCAATATTTGCTCAGACTATCAACACCATTATGTTGATTCAATTATCAACATCATTCATTCGAGAACTATACGTCTCAGCAGAGATGTTCAATCCATGAATCATAGAACATTCGACAATCATGCTTTACTGAACGATACCTAGACTCATCGTCTACTCAAGTCAATAACCGATTAATTAAATACACGTCTGCCTTGCAGACTCCACAAATCATGAGACATCAATCATGTCACATGGGGGGATATTAATTAGGGTTTTGGTTTGGCGGCCTACGACACGTGACTATGTCGTGCAAGCAGTTGAGGGAGTTAGCAAAGTAGTGGGTGGTCAATCAACCAAGTCTTCGCACGACCTGGAACTGGTTAAACCACGATTTCCCACTTTCCCACTCTTTCACTCGAGCAACTGTCACACTTACTGGAGATCAATGTGTCTACATTCTAGCAATATAAATAAGTTTCTGAATCCACTATTGAGAAGACAAAACTGGTTTTGAAAACAACACTCGTCTAACCAAGCATTCTCATGAACTCTCAACAGAGAAGAATTCAATCAATCCATCAGAACTTATTCGAACCCAGCAGTTCATTTGCAGAAACCTACAACATATTCATAATCCTTGATCACCATTGATCTCACATACTTCTCAGCTTCCCTCCTACAGATCAACCCTCTTTGTGACCGAATTGACTCTAAACCAGCCATTTCTTGGTTTAGGCCGGAGTCCTACAGATTGATCTCTCGAACTCAAATCACTCCCGTACAGTGCATCTGTTTGAGGTTAAGCAGTTTGCTCGGTTGAGAAGTCCCGTCCGCACGATCATCTCTTCACATTCCTAAAAAACCAGTAAATCATTTTTCCCAATCAACAATTACCCAATCTCATGGTCTCGTTTCTCGTGCCATTGTCAGATGCGGCTTGCAAAGATGAGAGTTTAAATCTTCTTTCGTCAAATTCAAAGATGCTCTAAATCCTTTGTGAAGCTGGGCGGAATGGTCCAAAGTAATGTTGAATAATCCTTGTGTTCGATCAACCTTGGAAAGTGCAAAGATTTTTCATGTCGTACGAGTCTTTGAGACACTGAAGATCAATAAAGATATGCGAGGTTTACTGACTTTTATTTTTCGTTAGTGTGAGTCTGGACATTTCGTAGTATGTGCTTGGGGTGAAATTCCGATTACTTTGGAAGAAATGGCTATCTTACTACTACTCCCTATTGTCGGTGTTATTCCGGCTGAATGGTCCATCCAAGAGCAGCAATATGGTGAAGTACTTCATAACAAGATAAAGGAACTACAAGAGTTGAACTTGAATGCCAATACAAACTATATATCGCCTGGGTCGAATATTGGTGGAGCGGAGGTATGAGAAAAAATGGCCTGGATGCTGATCACCGTATATGCATAGCTGCATTTCTCATTCTTTGGCTCTCCAGAGACGTATTTGAAGACTTTCCAGGGGGAAGGCTAAAATTCTAGCTTGTTCCCATTATTGTAGGCCTCGCCAATGGTAGAGTACTCCCTCTTGGCAGTTTATTCTTGGGCACCCTGTATTCCTACCTAGACACCTTTGCTCGTGACATGAAGATTTCTAATGGTTATGCCAGGGTCGAATCTTTCATCCATATTGCATTCTTACAGGCCTGGCTTTGGGAACATTTTCCAGAATATTTCTCAAAAGACAAATCTTCATTTCCATGTGGTGACAGTGAACATGGTCGGATATTGTATTGGAGTGAGAAAACACCCACTTCTGTAACTCTCACTGACTGGTTAGATAATAAAAAAGAGGTGAACTTCAGACCTTGGATTTCGAAATTCTCCCACATTATTTCGTCTGGAACTTTTGCTGAGAAACCCGGAGTTGTTTTACGTTCAGGTGGTGACGGAAACATTATGACAGATGGTGAGGCGATTTTCGCGAACAATTGCGTCCCAAGATACCTGCTGGCTATTAATCGTGGCACTTATACCACCCAAGGTTATTATGTTAATAGAGCATCTCGGCAGATGGGGTTCGATCAGTGTATTCCCTACTGTCTTCTGAAGGTGCCTTCCATAAGATTTTTGATGGAACATATGGATATTCAGGCCATCTCCGGAAAGTATGTCCACTTCCGCCAGGCTGGAAGAATAGCATATACCACAGATAAGTATGCACAATACTGGAGTAAGCAATTCCATTTGCTTATAAGCTTCATGTCTCAAGCTCCAATACTGGCGCACGACATGCCTTCTAGGGAAGAATTGAGTATGCGTCCGAATCTGAAGGTGATTTCGGAGACTAATCATGAGCCGATTGTCAAAATGATGCAGGTAATGATTATTGCCTTCACTTCTTGCTCTTGAAATATTCCTCTTTCCTGATATATTTTTTACTTAATAGTCATGGTTGGCAAAATATCCATGTCCTCCTCCCTCCAAGTCGTTGTTGGACACCACAAGCAGTCCCCGGTCCGGGGATAAAAGGCCACGGATGAAACTTCCTGGAAGTGTTGATCGTCCTCAGAAGAAGGTATGTATTATGAATTTGGTGTCTCATTTCATAATTTTCTTATTTTAATAAAACGTCATCATCTCTTATAGCTTGGAAAGTATGGACCCCATGTTGTGTCGATTCCTCATTCTTCCGAATTTGGTAAACCATCCATCCTTGGAATGTCTGCTTCTCAAATTGTAAGTGAAATCCTACTTATTTTGTCGCACATTTGATATCAATTTCCATGTAAACTAATAAACCATGATCTTTCAGACTCCTGCAGATAAGTGCGCATCACAGGATCTTGTTATCTCGGAGGACAACAAAGGCGAGGTAGTCGAGGTAGATATCTCTCATGTTGAATCCAAAGAGACTGACGACGCATGGATGGCTGAGTCTTATGAAAAGATAATACCCGTTACTGAAGGTCTTTTGCTCGAGAGTGGATCCATGAGCCAGCTAGTCTCCAATTCGGAAGAAATTATGCTTGATACCGCAGCAGAAGGCTCCCTTATTCATGGTGATCCGGTGGAAAATACAACCAATGTTGCTGCAGCATCCACTAAGTACCCAGGTGCTGGAGTAGTCCACAACTTCAATTTTGACCGAATTCTTCCTAATTATGAATGCATTGACGGTTTCACGGTCCCTTCTCTCTATGCTGACTTGTATTCCAAAATATGGAAGAAATTTGGTCATTTCTTCGTGGGCGATTATGGCAGGTATCGTTCCTTGGAAGAGAAGGTGTCCATGTTATTGTCGATGGTTCAAGAAATGGTGTTCCTTCATTGCCAAGATATTTCTGATGTAGTGCTCCAGGATTGGAATACATCCTTGGATGAAGCTG
Organism: Papaver atlanticum; assembly: GCA_023531105.1. Classification (NCBI taxonomy): domain Eukaryota; kingdom Viridiplantae; phylum Streptophyta; class Magnoliopsida; order Ranunculales; family Papaveraceae; genus Papaver; species Papaver atlanticum. The sequence goes on along the minus strand of JAJJMB010006426.1, from coordinate 1,011,174 downwards.
AGGCGACTAGGCTGGATGTCGTATAGTTGCGTGACTTCCTTGCAGGCGCACAAAAGAAGCTGAGTATGGCGGGTACCTTTTCTGGTCCGGAGGAGGTCGAGAAAATTGTTCCATACCCTTGAACATCATCCGTTGATAACAAGCTTGGAAAAAAAAAGGTGAGGCAAGTACTTCAGATAAGGTTTGACTATAACATTAACTGGTCTCAATTTTCACTTAATTCGTTCAAAAGGTTAACATTGTACCTTTGGTGAGACGAATGGTGTATGTCTTTTTTGTTTGGCTTTTCATTGATGGGATTATGATTCCATCTGCATCATACTCCTTGTCAGCTATTTCAAAAGCAGATAGCTTTCTTTTATTGATATTAGAAGCTTCTTTATCTTTTGCTCTATCATGTTTTTGAGTCGCCTCTTTTGGCCTACCCTTCGGAGGTACCTGATACTTATTTGGTTCAAGGGCTATTGTGGTTTCAGGGTGCACAATGACTTTTAATTGATGAATCATAATCTTGTACTGAGTCTCATTTTCCGTCGATAACTTTGCAAAAAGTTCTATCAATATCTCTGAATCCTTAAAATTTTCTCTCGGAACATCTTTCTGAAGAGGTTGAAAAGATATGACGCCAAAATGGATTAATAGCCGATAGAGGGATCACACCATAAAACTTAGCAATCATATGACGACATGGTAGTCCCAATGTCGCTATACGTGTACAAAAACACAGATCTGAATTGATTCCAAATTTTTGTTCAAACCAATTTCTTTTACCAAATGATTAATCACCAAGTGCAACACGTTGTAGGTAATTCCACGCAACATCGGTTGTTTCCCAAACCGAAGGAGAAACTTAGTTGAATTCGATTGGAATCTTTCGATAATCTTCATAAACTCCATTCAGAAATATCTTTGGAAAGCTTTCAATAGAATTGGGAATGTACCTTGACAACCATTCATCCACTTCTTAATTCTCCTATGAGCAGCCTCCGCAATTCTTGTGGCCTGGTTGGTATAGTGTTTTACTTTGTTAGCCCATGCAGCTATGAACTTCTCTTTGTGCGGATCCAACCATTGCGTACAACAATAAGACACATCTTGACAATAATTCTCGTTCCACCGGTTGCAAAAACAAACATATTCATCCTTAAACACTTCCTTCATGCACGACCAAATCAACCCCTCTCAATCCTTTGCAAAACTCAACCATCTGGCATGGCTCTATTTCTTTCCTCCTTCGTAAGCTTTGACATTCTATCTTGTTCTTCTTTTGACCGTTTCCCCTTCTTTGCCCGAGCCAAGTTAAGAATGGTTCTACAATTGAGTCAGACGTTAGAGTGTATGTGAAATATACAGAGAAAATAGGTTGCAGTAGGAAAAATAATGGCAATAGCTTTGAGTAATGCTTTATCCGCATCAAATAAGATAACTGCCGCTATTGCATTGCCCCGTTAAAGCTTCTTTGCACACTATAATGCCCAAACATAACATTTTTCATCTTCCGAAGAAAAAAAATAGAGCCCCTGATGTAAATTTTAAGTTGTTGTAAAAATTGATAAGTAGAGTTCGTTCAACTCGGGCTTGTGAAGGATTTTCGAAAATTAAATAAAGTTGTTTCAACAATAATAAGAAAACACCGAGACTGGATTCCACCATTAACCAATTAAGTGATATAATCTAATCAATATTCATGCAA
>JAJJMB010006426.1:994044-1009471 GCA_023531105.1 Papaver atlanticum | reverse complement strand
TCTTTACGTTTAAAGTGATTCTAATATTTTGCAAAAGTAGATTTTTGGAATAACAAGTGTATTTCGAAAGCATAGAATATCAAAAACATAAGTCTAAGCATAATCTATCAAGAGAAATCACAATTGTTTAAGAAAAATCATTCAATCAATTCTCAATCAAAGCAAATAATAATATAAGAAATTGCAAAAATAATTAAAATAGAATTATACCACTTTTCATGGAACAATGGCTTCCTCCGTCGCCTCGGCTAAGGGGTTTAGCTCCTCATATTAATCACTTGCTCAAAGTACATATTTATAGCTCAAAAGTTGATTAAAAGAGTATAAGAATACACTGTAGTCGCTGAAAGTCTAAAACAGAAGACTGAATCGTTGCTGAAAGGCTTTCTGTGACTGCAGGAAACTGTTTGTAAACGATACTCAGCTGCTGCAGTTGAACTACGATACTTGTATGCGACGGTTCTATGTGGGTCGTATGTTCTTCTTCGTCTTCTCCGGCAATAGCAGCAACAGCAGAACGCGTTTTCCTGCAAGTTAATTTTTTCGGCTCTGTGGTGTTCTAAACTTTCCCTAAAGTCTTCCTCCCTTTTTGTGACTCCTAGCAACCCTTTTTATATCCAACAAAATCCCTAAAACTCGATTTAATTCCTTCCTTTCTTCGGCAGAAAGTCTCGGACTTCTCCACTTTCCAAATTCCTCTCTACGCGTTTCTAAGCCGTACAGGTCATTCCAGTCCCTCTATTAGATTGATACGAATCTCTGGAAAGGTTATCTTGCCTTAAATCTCCCGTAACTGCCAAATATAGTCAACAGAAATTCCAAAACTTCCATCACCTCTGTTTCGATTCTATCGGGTTATCTAACCCAATTCAATCGATCCAAACCCACATACCAAGCCTGTCTATCCTTATCATGGTAAACCCAACGAAAATAAGCCCTTGAATCTCCTTAAAAGTCGATCAACAATCCAACCCTAAATTCTGCTGTGAAAAGACTTTTTTTTCCCGCCAGTTTCTGTTTTTGAAAATGTGAAGAAATGTGACCTCCCCCTATCCAGTCTCGGTATGTGCTTAGCAGCTGCTTGGAAATGGGTTACCCCTTATCCAAAATGAGAGTCCGAATAACAAATGTCCTCCCAGGTACCTTTAACAACTTTTCGAGCCAATTTTGCCTCAAAAGCCTATTCCTCCAAAAACACCTACAAAGGGATAAAATACCAAAATTAGTACAGAAATGGGTACTAACAGTATACACAAAAGAGATGAAAATAGACACATAAATGCGTCTATCAGCCCCACTGTGAACGACTGTTTGGTCGAAGTATGCGAAACCAGGTGGAACAACGACATACCATACATGTTCTTCTTATAAGTCGAGTCTACAATAAGAAACTGATAAAAGGATTGAGTTAACCCAAAAGTAAGAGATCAATAACATTTTCTGCTTCTTATCTTGTTCTTATAGAATAATTATGATATGTAGCCAACCACATGAAGTCCCGGAGTACCATACTACCATCAGAGACCTCCTATTTTATCTTTTTCCTTCATGTTTATATTATACTCAAACAAGATGCTTTATTTGGGTTATTTTCTTTGATTTCTTTAAGGATGATCTTTGGTCAGAGACCTTGGTCGGTGCCTAAAATCTCTTATTTTTGTTGCGTAGAACCTTTAACTTGAAGAGGCACATAGTTTTCCTAGTTGGTCTCTGACACATCTTTCCATTTTTATTTTTAACGGTAAATACTATACCGTTACGGTAGGGAAGATACCTCCATTTATCTTACACACCAATTCCACCATTGCAGCGCCACGATGATGGTTTCCATCAATCACGCATCTCATGCCCCTACCAGTTTCGACAATCCATTTACTTGCTTCATCTCTGGTTTTGAAGGTCTACAAGTCGGTTAAAAAAGGCCAACATTAGATGTTATAAGTATATAATATTTTAAAACACTACCTACTGATAAATTTCTTTCTTGGTGCGATAGTTTTGGGACGTTGTAGTAGGGTAAAAAATGATTCCGCTGGAAATGGTAAATTGGGTATGCCGCCGAGAAACGAATCTAAACCCTAAAAAAATGTACTGCACATGAGTACTTTAGATTCGAGAGATCAATCTGTACAATTCTGGCATAACCAAGAAATGACCGTTCCATTCTTGCTTCGGTCACAAAATGAAGGAGAATAGTTGATCTTAGGGAGGGAAGCGAAGAAGGTGTTGAGATTAGAATGATGAACTATGAAGGTGTGGTTGTTTTATGACTTGTATCAGAATATGGAACTTGCTTGCAGAATGTAAGCTATAAGTTCTTGGTGTTTTCTGGATACTTGTGTTGATAAATTTGTCTTGTTGAAATAGATTGAAAATCTATTTATATTAGTCATAGCCTAACCCCCTGATCTCATAGGAAGTGGAAGTAGTTGTGTGATGGAGAAGTGGGGATCGTGTAGAATGGTGAAAACCACGTCCCTATTATGAGGGGAAGACTGGTTGGTTTTACTCCACTACTTCTCTACCATTACTAACTGTCCACCTTTCCTGACACTTTCTTATAATGGGCGTGTAACACGCCGCACGCTGTAGACCGCCAGACCAATACCCTGATGAACATCCCACGGTTTGTGACATGTTTGATGTATCGAGTATTTTGTAGAAAAATATGTAGTAAGTTGTTGAGTGGGTCTTGTCTACAAGACCTAATTATTTTGACCAATCACGCGCAAACTCGGCGGCGGGCGGTCATATGCTACAAGTCAAGTTATGAGACTTGCCGTAAGAAATAACATGTAATGTTCTAGGGTTAAATAATTAAATTACTTATAAAATCGTTATTTATAAAATATTGATTGTAATTGATGCATATAAATCATCGCTTTTAAGCAAGCAGCTCAAAATAATTGATTCATATGAAGCATCGTCGTATAGAGCCGGTCCTGGTTGGTCACGGAACCTAATGTCTTAAAAGGAGCATGACCGGCTATCTTCGGGAAGCTACTAGGAGCCGTATGGGTAGGCTGAGGATTGGCCGACCAGTTCTCATAGAAAAGGGGCTGCTGGCGATCGCGGCGGCATCTCATTGGTTTCCCGAAATCAGATCTAGACCGGTCGATTCAGCTGGAGAAGTTTAATGGCTGAGATTGCTTTGCGGAAGTTATACGCTGCCGTTGGTCGACCTTGAGGCTTTTAAGGCCATGCGGCCAACTTACTTTGAGCTAACGGTTTTAGGTGTTAGCCGCAGGCTAGGAGCATTTCGAATGGCCAGGGCTAAAGGCGAGTCGCCGGTGAGCATACCGACACTTCATTGGCCGCCTAAAATTGGATCTGGGCCGGTCGATTTGGCTAACCAAGTTGGACGGCCGAGATCATTTTGCGACAGTAATGTGCAACCGCTAACATAAATTAGGGTTTTCAAAACCGCGCATCCAACCTACTTTGAGTGATCGATTTGATATACTGCTGGCAGGTCGTGAGCAACATGATTGGCTAAGGCTAAAGGCGAGTCGCCGGTGAGCATACCGGTACTTCATTGGTCGCCCAAAACAAAATCTAAGCCATCCAACTAGGCTGGCTAAGTTGGATGGCCGCGATGAATTTGAGACTGCCATGGCAAGTCTTAACTCGTTAAACCTATTTTTCAATAACGCGACTAGCCTACTTTTGGCTAGTGATTATGATTGTTGCTGGCGGGTTAGGAGAATTCTGATTGGTTGGAATAGTAGTGGGCCCGCCGGTGAACACCATGGAGCTTGTTTAGTTACGCTGGGAGAAGCCCAAGCTCGTTAGATCGGCCGGCCAAATCGTGCGGCCGTGATTGTTTTAAGACTGACATGGACAGTCTAGATTTAGTTTATTAAGGAATTTAAGAGTGTCGACCAGCCAACTTCCACCTTTAATTAAAAGCGTAGGCTGAGCATTGAGAGCGATTTGATTGGTCGGTGGGAAAGAGGGGCCGGCAGGCAACAATTTGGGCATGGCCGGCTGATGGTATGGCAGCACAAGCTCGGGTGAACCAGCCGACGAAGTGGCGCGGCCACGTCTCTTTTGCTATTACTTTCATGTGCCGCAATTCCTCTTTATTTCTTATTTTTCGACTTTTGGTAGGATTTGTTCCTACTAGTTCCATGATGGATTAATTTCCTAGCTTGCCTAGGTTTGGTCTCAATCAATAGGGTTCGAGATATTGCGCAGGTTGCAAAAACCTAATTTTTGCAAATTGATAGAATTAGGTTAAAAAATTGAATTTTGCAAGATGCCACAAAATCAATCAATTTTGGTGAATTTTGCGCATTGATACAAAATCATTAATTTTTATCTCAGAGGGAAGCATAACTTTGCGTGTCTCTGATTGAGTACTTCCATGCACATCTTAATCCCGACACTTCTGGAAATTAATGCTACTCAGCTTCGAGCGAACATTAATTGTCATGTCATGTCAATACCAAGAGTTCAGCTGTGGAACATAGCATAGAATAAATACTCGACAGACCATGCATTAGTGAATAATGCAGGTGGAAGATTAATAAAATTTATAGAATATTTGGGATTGTTGCTACATGCACCATTCTGGATAAATTTTATATATGAGTATACTGAATTTCTCAATACATATGTAAGTAAAGAGGCCTAGGCACTCGCTCTGTTTTTTTTGCAGAATGACGGCACATTAAATATAGGGTTTCACAATTTTTGCCCTGAACTAAAAACCACCATAAACAGATACTCAGCAGGCCGACATTAGTGAATAATGCAGCTAGGAGCTTAAATACTCATTAGGCTCTATACAAGTGAACAATCCATCTATGAGCTTGAGTTTCAATACAATATGAAGAGCGGCATAGGCACTCATCAGATTTTAATATATTCTTCAGATTCCTTGCGGAATATAGACATATCAAGGTTTACTATTTCTGATACCGGGTAAGTTAGACAGACTTTTACAGTTTTCTCCCTAAACTAAAAACCACCATCAACATTAAGTCCCCTGCTTAGCACGTAACAGTGACATTGTTGCGGGGTAAGCACTAGATGGTGACAAATGAAAAATAAAATTAATAAGCTGAAGTAGATAGATGTTACCAGAGAGATATCAGTTGGTTTGAACTTCCTTGGCAGTCGTACTAGTGAAGCAGCTATCAATCAGGGGCTGCTAACAAATTACCGCTCATCGAACATCAATGGTATGAAAAAGAAATCGAGCATGTAAAGTCAAGGCCTTGGAGCTCAACCGGGTTCTCCTAATCCCGTACATGCGAGCGAGAGGAAGAAGCCCTTTCCAGATTTAGAAATTCGTCGGGTATAAAGGAGCTTCTGCTCTTTCTAGTTTTGCATGAACAGCTGACCAACCCCATCTTCGTGTACGCCAACCGGCAGCAAGGTAAGTTCATCTCGTCTTCGTATTCTAGCTGTGAGTGTAATATTCACGAATAGTTGATCAAACTCGAACATTTAGTTCGGTGTGAATGACTTTCTTTGTTAGCAGCGGTAGAGCGAGCGTCAACGACAACAAAGCAATCCCCATTAGTTATGATCAGCAGCAATGCGAGAAAGGAGAACTCAAGGTAGGTGCTCTTTTCTCTTTTGCACCTTGTAGCCACCCAACAGTAACTAGGAGCGTGTTTTTTTTTGGATAAGCCAGGAGGAATTAATGATTCCAAAAACATGTCAAATATAGATGATGACTTCTTCGAAATGTCCTATACGACTGTTAAGACTCATCTTAATCACGTGATGGTTTTTCTTCCTAGACCAGAGGGTGTAGAAGCTGTACCATCGATCTTCTCCGGAATGTGTAATAAGGTTCTATCTCAAGAATAATGAGTATCTAGCCTCTCCAGTGGATTTCAAAATTTTACAAACTCCACTGCGCTCCTGGTATGGATGGATGAGATATATGTTCGGCAATGATCATGTCAGGGCTTATCTTGGAGAATGTAGTTGCGTTGTTGATCCTTATGATTGCAAGAGGCCTTGACTTCAAATTGTTTGGTGGGCGTCTGAGTGGTATCCTCTAGACAAGGTGGAGGTAGTCCCCAGGAGAAATAGGTTAGGTCAGTGAGGATTGGAGGTGGCACTCGAGCAGCTACAGTGATCTTCAATTCTTCAGATGTATGGATATGTACATGTTTTGCTCTGTTTGACTGGCTGAATTATCTGGGTAACTTTGAGCTAATCTTGCTCAACTTCTTTCGTAGTTTTAGTGCTTTGGGAAGATGAATGCATTTGTTAGACTTGCGCTAGCTGCAGGTAGCCAGGATGACGATGCATTCAAGACACCTCCAGAAGAAAAAAGAGAAATCTGGGGATACCAGACCTGGGGAGAATTCTCCAAAACATCGTTTCCATAGAGAATTGAATGGTTCTCTATGATTTTGACCGAGTCTCTTCCATATGACGACGATGAAAACCGAACAAATTCAGGATCCAATGGAAACGAAAGCAGCACTCTCCATTATTTTGGATGATGTTGCAGGAAGGACCGAGAGATAATCCATGGATGGAGGCGACCAATGATGTTGAGGATGTGACTGCACCCTCAACCCTCAATTTGATGCTCCTCTTGAAGATCATATGTTAATTAGAGGGTTCAGCGTGTCAACTAAGTATGCCGAGTTGTACACCCGAATATGAAATAAGTATGGACATATTGCCACGACCAAATGTGTGGTATGACCAGGCATGCTGCTTCTGAATGATTGATCGAGAATTGAGAGTATCATCAAGACATGTGTGTAGACTTCGGGTTTAATGTTTCCTGGTTATGTGAAGGGCTTTCCGAAATCCAAAATTCGCAAACTGAAATGGATTGGCTTCTTTCCATGAATCTCATTAATCATAAAGAATCGGAAATTGAGAAGCTGTCTTAGGAGTTGAAGTTGAAACAGGCTGCTCTTTAGGGTATGAAAAGTGTTTTCTCTAAAAAAGATGAACTGTTGCCGAATAATTTCCCTTGAATTCCTTAATTTCCTTCCCAGAACTTTTCCCTTTAGGTGTTTTAGAAAGATGAGACGTTTCTTTGTGGTTTGATTTGGTTTTGAACAGGTAGGCGGCTGCTCTTGAAAGAATAGAGGTTTTTGTTTGGTGAAAGAAATGATGTTTCACTTGGTTAATAGACTGAAATCCTAACTATGAATGCAAATTGGTGCAAACATTTTGTAGGAATTGTAAACATTGTATGAAAACAAGGGAAATACTAGGGAAATGACAATATAACGTTTTAGGCACTGACGGGAGCTATATAGCGTGTATTGCTACTCCTTCCAGCTTGTCAGTACCAAGGAGCTTGCAATAGTCACCTTGTATGATTTCGGAAACTAGGTACGGCTCCTGCTACTTGACCTCCATACTTCTTATCCTCGATCGAGACTTCTTCTAAACATTTGATAAAATATTGACAGGGACCAGCTTCCTCTTCACATCGCCTAGTCTCAGTTGGGTTGATGATCGGATCAAGTCCCCAGTTCTTGATGAGATGAGGATTAGCCGGCTGTAAAAGAGGTTGTTCGATAAGACTTACTTATGCTTGGAGCCTCTGGATGTACGATCTTACATTTTCAAGAGTGGTGCAGATGTAGGCGCTTCTGGACTTCCCTTCGTAGTCCCTGACTATGTTTGGACAGCGAGTAACTCCCCGCTTTAGAATACCTGCAGCCTTCAGAGTCTGGATAGTGACAACATTGAGATCAGTGCCTGCGTCAATTAGCGTTTTTCCCAACTCGACATCTCTAAGATAAGCAGTGGTTAAGAGTCTCCAGCCGCATATGCCAATCATGTCTTCCAGAAGAGATTTAGGCTTGGGGGCAGCTTCATCGATCGAAGGTAGTCGCTTGGCCGATACAACATAATTTAGAGCGGCAAAGATATCTTGACGTTGTGCCTTGGAGAAATAGAGAATTTCACACACATGTTCTATGGTTGACTGTACAGTTTTGTAGACGGAGTCCCCAGAAAGCATGCAACAGCTTCTAATAGGAAGATGGTCTGTGTATACCCCTTCAATGCCCAGTTGAAGTTTCTCTGAGTCGATCTTCTCCTAGAAGATGCGCTTCAATCTTTTGCAGTCACTTGTAGGGTGGTTGACGAACCTATGGAGGTGGAAGTACTTGGGATCTTCCATTTCTTGTTTGGTTGGAGGACATTTGACACGAGGTAGCTTGATGGCGCCATCTTGTATCCAGACCTCCAAGAGTTCAATCACCTCTTCCACTGGAAAAAGAAAATTTGGGAATGATGGAATCTCATTTGACCTATGTGAAATGGGAGTCGGACGCTTAGATTGTTGATAGTTGTTCCCCAGATGCTTTCTCTTTCCACCTTTACTAGTGATTAATTGGAGGTTGGATCTTTTATTGGAAGGACGCCTGCTTTCCTTAACATCTTTACGAGCTTCTTCATTCTTTTCATCGCAAAGACTCTGATGAGGACGTGATAAATTCCACGAGTTTTCTTTCTGAGTTTGAGGAAACATTTCTTGATCTTCATGAGCAGACAAGTTAGGTTGGTAGTTACCTTTCCGTTTAGCATGAGCATAGACTTCATCTTCCTCACCAGGAATATGAATCTTGGAAGAAGGACTACTACCATCAGTCTTGATCCAAAATGAATTGTTGATAGCATTTCCTCCAGAATGAATACGTGCTGGTTCCTTTAATAGTTGATCCGTAAGGACTTTCAAAAGCGTAAATACTCCATCTTGCGTCTTGACAATAATAGCTTGATCCCCGACAATATCATTAAGGATTTTCATCAAATCGTGAATAGTTGTTAAATATTGAGACTCCATAGCCTCGCCAAGGGTTTTGAATGAAAGAACGGATTCAGGAATAACATGTGAAGTATTGTCAGTGCTGGGAGAAGTAAAATTGGGATTAAGGGTTTCTGAACCATTCCTAAGATCAACCATCTTGAGAAATTTAGAAAATCGAAAAATGAAATTGGGAAAATGATTTTTTGCAACCGAGAGATTAATCTCCCACTGTGGTCGCCAATTTGTAGTAGGGTAAAAAATGATTCTCCTAGAAATGGTAAATTGGGTGTTCTACCGAGAAACGAATCTAAACCCTAAACAAATGTACTGCACATGAGTACTTTAGATTCGAGAGATCAATCTGTACAATTCTGGCCTAAACCAAGAAATGGTCGTTCTAGTCTTGCTTCGGTCACAAAATAAAGGAGAAGGGTTGATATTAGGGAGGGAAGCGAAGAAGGTGTTGAGATCAGAATGATGAACTATGAAGGTGTGGCTGTTTTATGACTCGTATCAGAATATGGAACTTGCTTGCGGAATGTAAGCTATAAGTTCTTGGTGTTTACTGGATACTTGTGTTATAACTCTGTCTTGTTGAAATAGATTTAAAATATATATACAAGTCATAGCCGAACCCCCTGATTTCATAGGAAATGGAAGTAGTTGAGTGATGGATAAGTGGGGATCGTGTAGAATGATGAAAACCATGTCCCTATTATGAGGGCAAGACTGGTTGGTTTTATTCCCACTACTCTCTACCATCACTAATTGTCCGCCTTTCCTGACACTTTCTTATAATGTGCGTGTAGTATGCCGCACGCTGTAGACCGCCAGACCAATACCCTGATGAACAACTCCCAGTTTATGACATGTTTGATGTCTCGAGTATTTTGTAGAAAAATATGTAGCAAGTTGCTGAGTGGGTCTTTTCTGCAAGACCTAATTATTTTGACCAATCACGCGTAAGCTAGGAGGCGGGCGATCATATGCTACAAGTCAAGTTGTGAGACTATTCGTAAGAAATAACATGTAATGCTCTAGGGTTAAATAATTAAACAACTTATAAAATCGTTATTTATAAAATATCGATTGTAATTGATGCATACAAAGCATCGCTTTTAAGAAAGCAGCTCTAAATAATTGATGAATATGAAACATCGTTGTATAGAGCCTGTCTTCGTTGGTCGCGGAACCTAATGTCTTTAAAGGAGAATGACCAACCATCTTCGGGAAGCTGCTAGGAGCCGATGGGTAGACTGAGGATTGTCCGACCAGTTCTCATGGAAGAGGGGCTGCTGGCGATCACGACGGCATCTCATTGGTTCCCCGAAATCATATCTAGGCCGGTCGATTCGGCTGGCGAAGTTGAATGACTGAGATTGCTTTGCGGAAGTTATACGCTGCCGTTGGTCGACCTTGAGGATTTTAAGGACGTGCGGCCAACCTACTTTGAGCTAACGGTTTTAGGTGTTAGCTGCAGTCTGGGAGCAATTCAATTTTCCATGGATAAAGGCGAGTCGCTGGCGAGCATACATGCACTTCATTGGCCGCCTAAAATTGGATCTGGGCTGGTCGATTTGGCTAACCAAGTTGGACGGGCCGAGATCGTTTTGCGATAGTAATGTGCAGCCGCTAACATAAATTAGGGTTTTCAAAACCGCGCATCCAACCTACTTTGAGTGATAGGTTTGATATGATGCTGGCAGGTCGTGAGCAACATGATTGGCCAAGGCTAAAGGAGAGTCGCCGGTGAGCATACCGGTACTTCATTGGTCGCCCAAAACAAAATCTAAGCCATCCAACTAGGCTGGCTAAGTTGGACGACCGCGATGAATTTGAGACTGCCATGGCGAGTCTTAACTCGTTAAACCTCTTTTTTCAATAGCGCGACTAGCCTACTTTTGGCTAGCGATTATGATTGTTGCCTCCGGGCTAGGAGAATTCCGATTGGTTGGAATAGTAGTGGGCCCGCCGGTGAACACCATGGAGCTTGTTTAGTTACGCTGGGAGAAGGCCAAGCTCGTTAGATCGGCCGACCAAATCGTGCGGACCTTATTGTTTTAAGACTGACATGGACAGTCTTGATTCAGTTTATTAAGGAATTTAAAAGTTTCGACCAGCCAACTTCCACCTTTAATTAAAAGCGTAGGCTGCGCATTTAGAGCGATTTGATTGGTCGATGGGAAATAGGGGCCGGAAGGAAACAATTTGGGCATGGTCGACCGATGGTACGGCAGGGCAAGCTCGCGTGAACCGGCCGACGAAGTGGCGCGGCCGCGTCTCTTTTGCTACTGCTTTCATGTGCCGCAATTCCTCTTTATTTCTTATTTTTCGACTTTTGGTAGGATTTTTTCCTACTAGTTCCATGATGGGTCAATTTCCTAGCTTGCCTAGGTTTGGTCTCGATCAATAGGGTTCGAGATATTGTGCAGGTTGCAAAAACCTAATTTTTGCAAATTGATAGAATTAGGTTAAAAAATTGAATTTTGTAAGCTGCCACAAAATCAATCAATTTTGGTGAATTTTGCGCATTGATACAAAATCACTAATTTTTATCTCAAAGGGCAGTATAACTTTGCGTGCCTATGATTGAGTACTTCCATGCACATCTTAATCCTGACACTTTTGGAAATTCATACTACTCAGCTGCGAGCGAACACTAATTGTCATGTCATGTCAATATCAAGAGTTCATCTGGGGAGCATAGCATAGAATAAATACTCGACAGACCATGCATTAGTGAACAATGCATGTGGAAGATTAATACAATTTATAGAATATTTGGGATTGTTGCTACATGCACCATTCTGGATAAATTTTATATATGAGTATACTGAATTGCTCAATACATATGTAAGTAAAGAGGCCTAGGCACTCATCACTTTTAAATGGCTCTGTTTCTTTACAGAATAACGGCACATTAAATACAGGGTTTCACAATTTTAGCCATGAACTAAAAGCCACCATCAACAGATACTCAGCAGGCCTACATTAGTGAATAATGCAGCTAGGATCTTATTATGCGGAAGGCCCCGACATTAGTGAATAATGCATCTAGGAGCTTAAATACTCATTAGGCTCTATACTAGTGAACAATTCATCTAGGATCTTGAGTTTCAATTCAATATGAAGAGCGGCATAGACACTCATCAGATTTTAATATATTCTTCAGATTCCTTGCGGAATATAGACATATCAAGGTCTACTATTTCTGATACCGGGTTAGTTAGACAGATTTTTACAGTTTTCGCCCTAAACTAAAAGCCACCATCAACAGACGTGTCGGGGAAAATTTTGTTGGGAGGTTGGAAACTATCAGGGTCCCCCTCATCTGGAGAATGATTTATTAACATCAACTACGCCAACTGTTAGAGCACTTCTCGGTCAAACTTGCAAGCGTTGATATCTCAAGCTTGTTTGTCAAGTTTAGTTGATCAAAACTATATCTTGATTTCCAGTCTACTTATAACTATCTCGAATTAGGATAGAAGTGTGTAGTTGAACATTAGACTTTACGGCGTTCACCAATTGAAGAAGAAGATCAACTGAAGAGCTTGAAGGAACTTCAACGACAAAAGGTATGTGGAGACTAAAACTTATCTATCACTCAGAAGTCTATTCAATTCTATCTTCTAATGAGACTAAGTCGTATATCTATATAGACTTTGTGTTATCCACATTTGAAGTTTCGAGTCGAGTTTATCTTGTTTATATAATTCTCGAAATATGAGTTTAAAGCTTAGAATGCTTCATCGTCTACTTGACAACTTTAGTTGTAAATAATTCATTTGTTGGAAACTAAATATTAAGTCAAGTTGATTATGTAAAAATTACCTTGAACATCTTACATGATTTGTGTGAGACAACCATTTGATGTTAACTCGGGATGTTTCGTATTAACCAAATAATCATTTGAAAATTACTTGAAGCTAGTGGTATGTGTAAGATTACCATTGTCGTCTTCTAAGGATGTTTCAAATCAATTGAACGAGAGTTTTAGAACTACTACCAATGTCTGGATACAGCAAAATATGCGTACCCTGTATGCAAACTGTGAAGTACTAGCTCGGGTTCGGAACTCTTGTTTGCGAACGAGTTTATCTGTGATGGGTCCGGAACTGTGGTTTGCGAACAGTGTTTGCAAACGGCAAAACTAGACAAGGTCCGTAACAGTAGTTTGCGAAATCAGTGGTTAGGTTCTAAAATTGGTAAGTATGACAACTTGTTCACATACTCTGTACGCTAACTATTGTCTATACTCGTGAACTCAGGATTGTTTGTGAACTCTGTTTGAGAAATGAAGTCCCTGATTCTTAATGCTTTAAGGTATGCGAATTTAGTTTGGAAACCATGGCATTATGTTCATGAATTTTTTCTTGTATAAGTACTTTGTATACTTTCAAACCAAGCCGAATATGTTTCAGATGCTTCATGAATATTTCTATGAGATAGTGAACATTTGAAAAATTCTCTTAAAAAACACATTTAGATACGTTTGATTATCTATCGTGATTGGTTGATTATGAGATTGAGTCTAGAAGTGTTAGATGAATATAGCTAAACTAAAAGTGTTCATATGGCTAACTTCGATTAACTATTACTGAGCCAACTTGTTATACACGTTTAGGTATGGTTCATCCATATCTGAATATAGGTATATTTCATTTGTGTGTATCAAGCTAAACCATCTAACGGTGGAGATTGATTGCTTATTTTCTAAGCAAACTTAGCTTGAATCTTAAATCAGGAGTTCATCTGACGGTGAATATTAATTACTTTGTTACTAAGCTATCCTAGCTTGATTGTAAGCAACCCTGATTTGAAAGACTATATAAGGAGAAGCTCTGGCATCTGGGAAATCTAATCCCGACACTTTCGTGTGTCCTAGTTGCAAACTAGAATCGATTCTCTCTTAACCTAGGTTTCCAGTTGTTCTTAAAAACCATTACTAGGTTTAACTATTTTCTTGGGATTCATGTAGCCAGGTCCAACTATTTTCTTTGTAGTTGCGTATCCTGATCTTAATTTTTCAATCGTATTGAGTTTAATCTTCTCTAAGAGTTTCTCGAGATTTATCTCCGATAGGTAAGATATAAAAAGTAATCACAACAGTTTCTTCGTCTCAGACTCTTGTGATTCCGTAATAACTTCTTCTGTTAATCAGTTAGGTTATTGTGAGGTGACTAATATTCTAGGCCACTCTCTGGGAGTATAAGACCGGATTATTAGTTGAGTTTCCTGTTTCACCTTGATCTTTATCTTAAGATGGAAACAACAAATAGAATAGACATATCTGTGGGAGTTGATGTTGAGTTTTTTGACAAGAGCATTTGTAGTAAATTAGCCATGATCGAGTTGTATAAATAATCCCTGGCCCGGCACTAGGATTATTGAATATGCATAAATATAATGTGTATTCCATAAGAGAATCAAAAAACTGTATTTAGTTAACGGGCTTGGCAGTTCTAAAGCTATTTTGAAAGTGTATACTTATGCCAAATTTCAGGGCTTTCCCCATCAAAAACCTTGTTATTTCATGGACTATAGTTGAACCCCAATCAATCTCACACTGATCCAAGGTACAATTGCGCTCCTTACGTATCTGATCCTAGCAGGATACTACACGTCTCTTATCCCAGCAGGATACTACGCACTTTATTCCCTTAGCTGATCTCACCCACAACTAAGAGTTGCTATGACCCAAAGTCGAAGACTTTAATAAACAAATCTGTCTCACACAGAAGAGTCTATGGGAATAGATAAATCTGTCTCCCACAGAAAATACCTACGAGTTTTGTTCCGTCTTTTGATAAATCAAGGTGAACAGGAACCAATCGATTACCCGGACTTATATTCCTGAAGAACAGCCTAGAATTATCAATCTCCTCAAAATAATCTTAATCGACTAGCGAAACAAGATATTGCGGAATTACTTTTTTTTTGTTAAGTCAAAATATATATAGATGAAAAGGATAATTACAAGATAGTTTATAGGAAAAGAGGTCACAGCAACCCCAAAAACCTACTAACTATTTAAATCGAAAATAAGATACATTTGGAAGTTCTATCGAATTAATGAAACAAGGACGCCCTACATAATCAAAACCAACTCCATTGCCAAGATCACGACCTCTCTTAGCCATATTGTCCGCTGCAAAATTACACTCTCTATAAGTGTGTTCAAAAGTAATAGCATCATAATTCCTTTGGATGTCTCCCCAGCGCGGTTTGACAAACCAAGGCATAGTACCCTGCATAAACGACATCCTTGTAGCTGCTGAATCAGTCCTAATTGTCGCTCTTCTGAATCCCCATTTTGTTTCCCATTCCAGGCCAACAATAATTGCATAGACTTCCGCCAAATAATTAGTAGCCATACCAAGACCAAAAGATATAGCCCCCAGCACAGCACAATTAGAGAGTCTCGCCACAACACCCGCACCTGCCATGCCTGGATTGCCTCGAACCGCACCATCACAATAGAGCAACATATCCCCTTTAGAGTCAGTCGCAGAGACAGACTTATTTTCAGTGACAACGAGGTACGGTCGCATCTTCTTGCAGTCACAGAAGCTTTTCAGCAACAACTCGGACTTCTGTTTTAGACCTTCAGCAACTACAGAATCCGCTGCTTAGCACTTTTCACTCTTTTAATCAACTTTTGAACACCAAATA
>JAJJMB010006426.1:914172-994034 GCA_023531105.1 Papaver atlanticum | reverse complement strand
CTGCTTAGCACTTTTCACTCTTTTAATCAACTTTTGAACACCAAATATGTATTTTGAGCAAGTGGTTAATATGAGGAGCTAAACCCCTTAGCCGAGGCGACGGAGGAAGCCATTGTTCCATGAAAAGTGGTATAGTTCTATTTTAATTATTTATTGCAATTATTTTACATGATTATTTGCATAGAACTTAAAAGAAAAATTGGTTTTTATTGAGTAGTTGTGAAGTGTTTTGATGGGATATGCTTGGTTTTAATACTTTTGATGTTTCATGCTTCGTGCTTACAATTATTACTTCAAAAATCTATTAAAGGAAAATACTAGAATCACTTTAAAGAAAAATATTGCATGAATATTGTTTAGAGTTTATCACTTAATTGGTCAATGGCGGAATCCAGAGTCTCGGTATTTTCTTATTATTGTTAAAACAACTCTATTTAATTTTCGAAAATCCTTCACAAGTTCGAGCAACGAACCTTTTTACCACTACAACTATAAAACGACATCAATAACGATCCGGAAAAGTGGCCAAAGACATTCCCAAGAAATTTATAAGATATCTACATCTAGTCAAAGACCCTCCTCCAAAATAGACCTTGCTTTTATGGCGACAAACAGTTTGACCAGAGGCATGTTGATAAATTCCCAAGAGCTCAATCATATTATGCACACTCTGCATATTTCCTTTACAGAAAATCATAATATCATCCGCAAAGAATAAATGAGTTGGAGAAATGCCTTTACAAGTAACCATGTGGGTCATCTTGCCTTCACTAAACAGCTTAGAGATGTTTCTGCTTAGGACATCTTCAATCAACACAAAAATAAGAGGAGATAGAGGATCACCCTGTCTCAACCCTCTATTAATACTGAAAAAACCTTCTGGGCTGCCATTCAAAAGAATAGAAATACGAGCTGACTGCAGAATGTTAAGAATCCACAAGCACCAAGTCTCAGAAAAACCATAACGTTTAAAAACTTCAAGAACAAAAGACCAACTTACTGTATCAAAAACCTGAGAGATATCAAACTTGAGCCCCAAGTTGCCATCCTTTATCTTTATATAAAGCTTATTTATCATTTCTGAAGCCAAACTGATGTTTTCATAAATGTTTCTACCTTTCAAGAAAGCCACCTGTTCCTCCGAGACTAATTTATCGAAAACTTTACCCAAGAGAGTAGCAAGAATCTTGGTAAAATTTTTGAAGCAGAAATTTCTCAAACCAATTGGCCTGAAGTTGCGAAGAGAGTTAGCTCCACGGACCTTAGCCAGAAAATGAGACGAAGCTGTTTGTGACTACTTTTCTATCTTTCCTATCGGAGAAATTAATCTCAAGCCAATCTTACGATTGTACTCAAATACGATAGAAACATCAAGATCATATCACGCAACTACAAAGAAAATAGTTGGGTCTTGCTTCACAATCCCAATGAAGTCTTAAAGTTGTTAACCTACAGGGTCTCGATAGAAACCTAAGGTTAAAGGAGATTGACTCTAGCTTATACAACTAGTATCACACTGGAGATGTGGGGATTAGGTTTCCCAGTTGCTAGAGTTCTCCTTTATATAGTCTCCAAATCAGGGTTTGAAATCTAAGTTACCTTGGTAACAAAGCATTCAATATTAACCGTTAGATGAAAACCTGATTAGATTTAAGCTAATATCTTTCAACCGTTAGATCGAACTTAGCTTGTCATACACAAATGAAATGCACGTTCATTTAGGTTTGGGTAACCGTACCTAAACGTGTACACATAGTTGGTTCAACAATAGTTAACCAATGGTTAGCCATATGAGCACTTTCATATCAACCTTATTCATCTTCATCATAAGTAGTTCAAATGACTCAAAAGAACTAGTTAGAGAGTTGTTTAATTGCTTAGATCTCATATAAGTATACAAGACACAATCGAAGCAAAAATGATTTTGATTCACTCGAATCGATTCTTGAACATTATAGACACGGTTTGCAAACATGCATTCCTTAATTTATAAATGTCTTAGTTCATGAATAAACTGTTTTTAGAAAATAACCCACTTAAGTATGCATACGGGCACGCGTACTTAAGTACCCGGATTGAGCTTGTTTTTAGTTCACAAAATCCAGCAGAAATTCACGGGATGTGAACTTCCGACAGTACGCGGACTTAGCTCCGGTCATCCTAAACCAGCAAAGTACGCATACTTTGGTTCAAGGATTTTCGACTTACACAAGTATGAGTTCACATACAATGTTTATATCCATTCAAGGTTATATATTCTAAACTCTCATTTCAATCATTGAAACTTTCTTAGAGGATGTTATATAGTGGTTATTCACACACTATTTTTCACCAAAGCGATTTTCAAGAGATTGAAGCAATCAACACGACTTTCGTCATGAGTAAAGATGAACTTGGCCAAAGCGAAAGCTTACCAACACATATTTCGAGAAATAGATAAGCGAGATAAACTCGGCTCGAAATAGCAAATGTGTATAATCAAAGTCTATATAGCAATACGACTTTTGTCTCAAGATAGGAGATAGAATAGATAGACTTTTGAGTGATAGATAAGTTCAAGTCTCCACATACCTTTTTGTCGATGAAGTTCCACCTGTTCCTTGAGTAGTTCTTCGTCTTTGTATGATAAACGTCGTGGAGTCTAGAGCTCAACTACACTTACTATCCTAGTCCGAGACTTAGCTATAAGTAGACTAGAAATCAAGACTTATAGTTTTGGCAACTAAACTTGACAACAAGCTTGAGATAGCAAAGCTTATGAGTTCGACCGAGCAGTGCTCTAACATGCTTAATATATAGTCATATCAGTATCGCCTCAAGTCGAAAAACTCCCACGGCCGAGTTCCTTGAACATACTATAGCGGCAGTATTGTATTCGAAGTTTGTATTAACATGGCATTATGTTTCCAAATCTAAACCTAGCATGTTGCCTCAAACTCAAACCCTAGATTGAAGCTATATGATGATCACATCATAAGCATCGCGGCATATTAGCTAGGCATGGCCAAGCCCCTTGCATACACCGCATATCTCATAAAGCACCTTAGCCAGCTATGGGCTAAGGCCATTGAATAGCCATTGTGGCCTACAGTACTCTGGCTAAGAAAAATGGGCTAATGACTCATAAGAAATCATTTCAAAACAATTGACTAAGACTATAACACGATTTGGCGAAATATGGCATGTGGCATGTCCGCCATTGCGCCACAACATAGGCTATGACACCATCGTGCGCGTCATTCTCAGCCTTGGTATCTTAGGCCAAGGCTGTGGCACCTAGCTGTGCGTCATTCTCGGCCTTGGAAGCTTAGGCCAAGGCCGTGGTACTTAGTCGTGCGTCATTATCGGACTTGTATGCTTAGGCCAAGGACGTGGCACCTAGTCGTGCGTCATTTTTGGCCTTGATAGCTTAGGCCAAGGCCGTAGAACCTAGACGCGCGTCATTCTTTGCCTTGGCATCTTAGTCCAAAGCTGTGGCACCTAGCCGCGCTTCATTATCGGCCTTGGCAGCTTAGGCCAAGGCCGTAGCACCTAGTCGCACGTCATTACCGGCCTTGGAAACTTAAGCCAAGGCCATGGCACCATGCCATGCGCTATTCTCGGCCATCACAGCTTAGGCCTAGGCTATGGCACCATCCCGCACGCCATTCTCGGCCATCATAGTTGTGGCTAAAGCCATGGCAAGACTCTGTGCACTATTTTCGGCCATGATAGCTTATGCCGCAACAAGGCACGATTGCACCCTAATCCCACGGATGGCTTTGGCTAAATTGTTTTCACAACAACTTTAGTTTAACACGTCCATAAGATGAATAACATACCAATGGCTACGATTTATCCCAAGTAAGATGAGATCTACGATTCATCAAAAACACCTAAGAAATATCAAAATACATCACATGGGAGGATTTTTCATGGGGTATTGGTTTGGTGGTTTACGGCAACATACGGTGTGGCAACACCCCATGTGGAAAGTTAGAGTAGTGATGACGGTTGCAAACGGTTGGAGAGATCATGGATTCGTGAGAAAAGGAGTTTCCAGAAACTTCCCTAGTTTATCTCACATGATGCCTATCATCCTCATATTCTCAATCTCTCCCCAACCTCACTACCTCCACTACTCACTAGATTGGCATTGCGTATTATAAACTAATATAAATAGGACACTCAGCCTATTCAGAAAACAGAACAAGCTTTCATACCTAAAAGCTCTATATTCTTCCTAGTTTTTAATACCCAACACATACAATTCAATACCATTGTCAATTTCTCAAACTTTTCTGCTTCCCTCCCATAAGATCAACCCATCTTCCTTTCCATCGTGACCGAAGCAGGACGAAACGGCTGCTATCGTGGTTTAGGCTTGTCCTGTTCGATTTTGATTTTCGAACCTAAACAGAAAGTACCACAGCATTGCATTTGTTTTACCTGGAAGTAATTTTTAGGTACTAACAATTGGCGACCACAGACGGAGATCAACCTCGCGATCAAGAAATTAGATTCTTCAACCATCTGAAAATCAGTTTTTCAACCAATTGAAAACATGGTATAGCTTAGATCTGGTGCAAGGGTTGATCCTAGTTCTAGCAACTTCAATAGTCCAGATCCTGAAAATATTTCTCGGAATATCATCCCAGAAAATAACACCACTCCTCCTACCAGTGGCACAGAAGATGCTGCCAACACTGAAGGGAGAAATGGAGAAACGTCCCCGAGCATAGCAGACTTGATGCAGAGACAAGAAAACCTGGCGAAGACACATAAAAAAAATGGCGACTACTTAGACAAAAGTACTTACCTTCCTCAGAACCTTAGCGGCGCAGTTGATTCCAGAGAAGCGTCAAGTTCGGACAGAGTAGGCCCACAACGCCCCCGGATCTTCCATCGGAATCAAAAATTTAAGGGAGTAGACATGAGAAGATGATATTCGCACTATTGCACCAGAAAACAACCAACAGCCGAATTTCATCACTCGATAAGATTTGGAGAAACTTCTGCAGAACCATGGAAAAGAGGAGTCATTATTATTTCACCACTACCAACCACCTTATACTGAGGATGTTCAGAAGGCACCTATACCGAGAGGATATGTATCACCTACCTTTTTTTATTTATGATGGAACAAGTAGCGCCCATGAACATATCTCCCGATTTCTAGAAGCTTTATGGGTGCATGAGTACCACCAAGTATTGTGACTTAAGGAATTTTCCAAGTCGCTCACTGGAAGAGCGTATACTTGGTACAACAATTTTGCCCGGAATAGCATATCCAGCTGGACCGAGATGGTGCGCATTTTATCGGAAGGATTTCTTCGTTTCCGAACAAATTATATTCTCGAATTTGAGAAGGATGTTCCAGTGCAACAACGAACATCCCAATGACTATATCCATAGATACAGGATTCAAACCCTCGACTGCCATGACCCAAACATAACGGAGCAGCAGCTGGTGGAATCATGTATCAACGGTATGATCCCAATGAATCGCGTCTTACTCGAAAATTTACGTTTCCAAACTTTCTCGGAATTGCACGAAGCGACCAAGTGATCAACCACCACCGCCCCGACATTGCATGAAAAGACAAGACCAATTAAAGACGAGAGCCGTGACACACGCAGGAATATGCATCGAATAAACAAACAATACTCAGTTTAACCCTCTATCGGCGCTGTCACCAACGAGGAATCCAGGAGAAAAGATGTGCGTCGGAAAACTCCTCGAGCAAAGTTTGCCATGTCTGCTCCAGCACTTGCCCAGGATCAAGCACCACCCATGCAGGGTCCTCCAAAAGCTGCACGGTAACAACCACCAGTGAAATCGGATTCGGCATTTCCAGACTTCCCCTACCCAATGGAAGAAGTCTGTGAATTACTAGAAGTATGGATACAAGATGGAGCTGTCAAATTACCTCCTATGCATCCCCCTCCTACTGATGAAGACATGGAGGATCCGAATTATTTCCGCTTCCACAGGTTCGTGAATCATCCTACTCGTGAGTGCAGTGGGCTGAAGCGTGTCTTTAATGAAAAGATAGAATCGGGAGAATTGCACTTGGGGACTGAAGGCATTCGCAGAGATCCACTCCCTGTGAGAAATTCCACTCTTTTTGAGGAACCCGTTAACCAGATGGTTCAAAGTCTAATGGAACGTATGTGCGAAGTTCTTTATCTTTCAAAGGACCAGCGTAGGGATATCTTCACAGCCCTCAATCGAGTTATCTCTGGTAAGCGCCTGCTTTTTGCCGAAAAGGTCATAACTTCATACAAGCCTGTTCCCAAGATTGAGATTCAGAGTAACAAGAAACCAAACTGGGGACTCCTCATGAAAGCTCATATCAGGCAGATCGAATTCAAAGAAATGCTTATCGATGCCGGATCGGATGTGAACATCATTATTGTCAAAGCTTTGCGGGCTGCAGGAATTTTCAGACACGAAGTTGTGTGCGCACCTTCTGTGATTCAAAATCCAGAAGGGAGATCCAGAAATACCTATGGCCATGTCACCCTTAAGGTGAGCATAGGAAATGTCGAGACGAATGCTATATTTCAAATTATTAGGGAAAATATGTGTTACGATATGGTCAATGGCCGTCCATGGATTCATACCAGTAAAACCAAGTTCGACACACCCTTGCCACAGAAATCATCATTGAAAGATCCGTCTAGAGATACTGGCCAATCAAAGGACCATGTTAGTTACTCACCTCCAGAGAAAGCTGAACCCGATTCGGTAACAATGCTTGAGGAAAAGATGAATCTGTGCACCCTTGGATCGCCATCACAAGTAAGTCCTACTCCACAGATCTCGTCGAAAACAGCTATCCCGCAACTTGTCAAGATTTGGGAACTTGGCCCGTCTATCAATCCCATGTTGTCTCGAAGATGCGAATGGGAGGCTGATCCTTTTCAAAAGTTTGTTAAATGTCTAGTAATCATTTCTGCTGGAAATAAAGGAATTGGAAAGCCAATCATCCTGAAGACATGTCCATCTGAGACAAAAACCGAACCATTTTCAAGTTGGCGACACAGTTGAGAAAATAACTACTTCTCTTGCAGAAAAACCTTACCTGGTTACCGAAGCCATATTAGGTGGATATTATAAGCTTGTCAACACTGACACACCCACATGGGTAGTTATACATGGGAAATGGCTTAAGGCTATAACAGCTTAAAGCATTTTCACCATGCTTAGAATTAAAATTTTACATAAATCAAAAGTATCTATTTCATTTTCATAAATTCCTTTCCATATATACTTGTTCAAAACCTAGACAAATAAAACCAGAAAAATGGTATCTCAGAAAGACCCATGATGAAGAAAACTATTCGGAGAAGAAGTTTTTAAAGATTGGCTCGGCACCATTTACATGCGCCTTCTCTAACTTTTTGAGGTTCTTGGTAGCAAGTTTTAACTCCTGAGTCAACCTCTCAATATCAGCTTTTGCAATTCAGGTGGTTGCGGAACATATCGGATACATGGAGCGGGAAGCTGAAACTTTAAGGTATATGAAACAAAAGTATGCAAGGTACAGGATGACTCAACATCTGAAACAAAATGCAAAATTTTATATGAAAATTCGACATTTTAAACAGTCGCTGGATAATTTGGTTGGTCGTGTCTGAAAAAGCGGGGGTCTAACAACCTCATCTAATATTTCGCTTAGCAATCTGTATGGACCAACTCCAATAGACTTTTGAGAGAATCAACTAGACAGTCAGACTCAATTTTACTAAAAAGTAAAATAAGAGTTATATCTCAATTTCTCGATTCAATCCCAACTCAAACAAATAGAAATCAGCGAGTCTGATTGAATACAAGAGAAATAACTTGAACGGTACAAAAGACCAATGTTCAAGGATCAATTAATTTCAATCAACAACCAAAGGTTGGATTTACCAATTGATCGATACAACGTACAATCTGTGATATTTCAATTATATAACAAAATATAATGCGGAAAAGAAATAACACAGACACCAGAAGTTTTGTTAACGAGGAAACCGCAAATGCAGAAAAACTCCGGGACCTAGTCCAGATTGAACACACACTTTATTAAACCGCTACAGACACTAGCCTACTACAAACTAACTTCGTTCTGGACTGTAGTTGAATCCCAATCAATCTCACACTGATCCAAGGTATAGTTGCGCTCCTTACGTCTTTGATCCCAGCAGGATACTACGCACTTGATTCCCTTAGCTGATCTCACCCACAACTAAGAGTTGCCATGACCCAAAGTCGAAGACTTTAATAAACAAATCTGCCTCACACAGAAAAGTCTACAGGAATAGATAAATCTGTCTCCCACAGAAATACCTACGAGTTTTGTTCAGTCTTTTGATAAATCAAGGTGAACAGGAACCAATCGATAACCCGGACTTATATTCCCGAAGAACAGCCTAGAATTATCAATCACCTCACAATAATCTTAATTGAATAGCGAAACAAGATATTGTGGAATCACAAACGATGAGACGAAGGTGTTTGTGACTACTTTTCTATCTTGCCTATCGAAGAAATTAATCTCAAGCCAATCTTATTATTGTACTCAAATACGATAGAAACAACAAGATTAGATCACGCAACTACAGAGAAAATAGTTGGGTCTGGCTTCACAATCCCAATGAAGTCTTCAAGTCGTTAACCTACAGGGTATGGAGAAAAACCTAAGGTTAAAGGAGAATCGACTCTAGCTTATACAACTAGTATCACACAGGAGATGTGGGGATTAGGTTTCCCAGTTGATAGAGTTCTCCTTTATATAGTCTCCAAATCAGGGTTTGCAATCTAAGTTACCTAGGTAACAAAGAATTAACTATTCACCGTTAGATGAAAACCTGATTAGATTAAAGCTAATATCTTTCAACCGTTAGATCGAACTTAGCTTGTTATACAAAAATTAAATGTAACTTCATTTAGGTTTGAGTAACCGTACCTAAATGTGTACACTTAGTCGGTTCAACAATAGTTAACCAATGGTTAGCCATATGAGAACTTTTATATCAACCTTATTCATCTTCACCATAACTAGTTCAAGTGACTCAAACGAATTTGTTAGAGAGTTGTTCAATTGCTTAGATCTCATAGAAGTATACAAGACACAATCGAAGAAAAAACGATTTTGATTCACTCGGAACGATTCATGAACATTATAGCCACGGTTTGCAAATATGCATTCCTTAATTTATAAATGTCTTAGTTCATGAATAAACCGTTTTTAGAAAATAACCCACTTAAGTACGCATATGGGTACGCATACTTAAGTACCCGGATTGAGCTTGTTTTCAGTTCACAAACTCTAACAGAAATTCACGGGATGTGAACTTCCGACAGTACGCGTATAGGTACGCGGACTTAGTTCCGGACATCCTAAACCTGTAAAGTACGCATACTTTGGTTCAATGATTTTAGACTTACACAAGTATGAGTTCTCATACAATGTTTATATCCATTCAAGGTTATATATTCTAAACTCTCATTTCAATCATTGAAACATTCTTAGAGGATGTTATATAGAGGTTATTCACACACTATTTTTCATCAAAGCAATTTTCAAGAGATTGAAACAATCAACATGACTTTCGTCACGAGTAAAGATGAACTTGGCCAAAGCGAAAGCTTACCAACACATTTTTCGAGAAATAGATAAGCGAGATAAACTCGGCTCAAAGTAACACATGTGTATAATCGAAGTCTATATAGTAATACGACTTTTGTCTCAAGATAGGAGATAGAGTAGATAGACTTTTGAGTGATAGATAAGTTCAAGTCTCCACATACCTTTTTGTCGATGAAGATCCACCAGTTCCTTGAGTAGTTCTTCGTCTTTACATGATGAACGTCATGGAGTCTAGAGCTCAACTACACTTACTATCCTAGTCCGAGACTTAGCTATAAGTAGACTAGAAATCAAGATTTATAGTTTTGGCAACTAAACTTGACAAACAAGCTTGAGATAGCAACGCTTGCGAGTTTGACCGAGCAGTGCTCTAACAATCTCCCCCTTTGTCAATTTTAGTGACAAAACTATCAATACATATAGAATACAAAATAAATAAACTTTGCAGCTTCTCATCCACATGCTTGATCTCCTTGGTTCTTTAACATTACTCGAAATCTTCGTCACTTCCAAGTACTCCAATGATTACAAAGATATTCAAATCAGCATCACCGTTGTTGAAGATCCGTAGCCATAACAATGAGAAAACAATATCTCTCAATCATTGTTACACAGTGTCATAGTATTATTACACAGCATCAAAGTTCAATTGTATCACAACTTCGACAACAATACTATGGTGATATGTATCACCCCCTTTAGTCAATACTCCATCTTCACATGGAAACTACTCCCCCTTACATAATGATCCGAAAACCATATGTATTTGTAGTGTGAACTACACATTAATTCTCCCCCTTTTTGTCAATAAAATTTGCAAAGGTACGAAAACTAGTGCGATCCTAATGAAATTTCCATAGAGACACTTCATGACCAAAAGAAAGTACATATCAACTTTTTAGATGCAATCATATAGCCGAAACTAAATGCATTCATCAAGGAGTTTATAAAGATACAAGATAACCCCTATAATATTCCACAGTCGCACTCCCCACAAAGATTTGGAAATTAAGCACAAATTCAATTAAGAACTCTCCCCCATAAAATATCATTCCCGAAAGAACAACAAGAGCGACCTTACTTTCACAAGAAAACAAGGATTTCTTTGGACATTAACAAATTACATGAAACAGGAATTTGTATCCAAAAAACTCAACTAAATTAACCACAAGATAACCCATGATTAATTCAATCGGAAATGCTCACATAAGAAAACTCACGGAGCCGCATAGTATATACATAAAAATATGGATCAGGGAAGATCAATACTGCGGAATAAACAAAGATTCATTCTATTCTTCATCACTATTTGCACAATGACACATAATAGACTTAATCTTTGTAAACAAAAGCTCATCCTATCTTCCATCAATATTTGCATAATGACATAATAGGCTTATCTTTTGTTTGTCAAAAGTTCATTCAATCTTTTATAAATTCTTGCATACTGACATATGAAAGACTTAACTTTTGAGCATATATGGGACAATCATAGTTCACGGACGCAAACACACATATCCCATAACAAGTTGCAATATATAAAACCATAAAGATTAATACTGCAAAAACAATCTTTGCCCTTAGAAGGTAGAATCAATCTTTTTCGCACGGATTTACACCAAGAATAGCTACCAAAGGCGTATAAAAAGATTTTCTTAACAAAGAAGAACGTACAAAGTCATTAACGGCCATGCCCCATAGTTCACATAAGATGATTGTGAACATTCAAGAATCCCATAGCAATGCGTACTACTACCCATTATTGAACTTCCTTCTTTGTGATTCAACAACAACATTCTTGTAAGAGCTACAAATGAGATTAGATGAGTAGTACTCCAAGAATCCAAGTGCGACGAAACGGAGCAAAACACTCAAAAACAAGAGACATGAAAAAGACCAATCTTAACTCATCCAAATTCAAGAATTCTCATCTCCATTTAGAAGGGAATTCAAAAATAAAGAGAATGCAAAAATAATGAGGTAATTCCTAGTTCGGACGAAGAAGTTACGGCCAAAACAAGTTTACCGAATATCGACGTTTACGGTCAAGTATGCATACCGGTTTGCAAACGAATTTTCATGCCCTGGAGCAGTATGCAAATGGGTATGCGTACTAAAATCCCTGGATTTTGATTTTAAATGATGGTATGCATACCTGGTATGTGTACCATGAAGTCTAAACATCCCGAACTACTATTTTCAAACCTAAACATTTAAGAACCTTTTTAGAAGAATCCAATCGAATTTTACAGCCTTACCGAACATAATCTGTACGCCCCAATTCTCGTGCTTCCCTCACCGTATACATAGCAGGGCATTCCTTGGTGAGGATGCACTAATAACACACTCAAATTGTGTTGAGGTGAGCAATGTCTTGCTCACCACAAGTGACTTTTGGATTATCATGAAAGAGATCACTTTTAGAACCTTTCACATCCAAATCCATCTTTCCAAATAACATTTTAAGTTCCAACATCATGGATACTGCCTTCTCCATAGTCATGGAATTTTCTGGGAGATCATTCCTTTTCACACTCAAAACATCATTGACTTTCTTTGGTATCCACTTCTGAGTGAGTTTAGGAACAATCGGAACCTTCTTCCCATTACTCTCTTCTAGAATTCTCGGAAGAGAATCGGATTGACTATTCTTTTGCAAGTTAGTCTTTCTCCAACTGGGAGCATCAGATATTGTCTTCGCCTTTACGAAGTTATCCTTTTGATAACCATTACGATTGTGAAAAGGATTCGTATGACGTTTATAGGCAAATCTAGGTTTATCATAGCACTGATTCCTTTGCCTAAAGGTTGGACAGTTACAACCTGTAATGTTAAGGGGATTAGTCTTAACATATGATCTTGGTTTCACAACTTCTTGTGATACCCAAACAAGAACATCATGAAGTTTCTCATTCCTTATACGGAAACGACATCTCCTTTCCAGGTGACCTTTATTTCCGCAATAGTGGCAAACATAAGGAATATTCTTACCTCGATCCGTGTGTGATGACTTTGGAGGTTGATATACTTTGCTCTTTTGAACCTTAACTGCCGGTGAAGGTATTTCACTTTTGCCATCAGTGGAAACCTTTTGTTGAGAAGAATCACTAGCCTTGACAAACTTTACCTCTTTGCTAGTACTTGGAGCATCTATTCCCTTATAGCCCAATCCTCGTGTATCACGATGATTTTTACTTGCTCCTAGCATAGTGGTTAATTTGCTTGAACTAGTACTGAACTTTTTCAAGTCATCTTCCAACATATTGATTTTATCAAGAGCAGCAGCTAAATCAGCCTCAAGACGTTTTTCTCGAGCGAGATAAGCGCTTTCTCTGTCATCAAAACATGTTTGCCCCAGTTAATCTTTGCTTCAGATTCTGCAAGTTTCTCTTCCAACAAAAAATACTTTTGATAAAGATTATCACATTCAAGTGACTTTATACGTAGGTTTTCCTCAAAATCCTTGAGGATCGATTCGTTAGAACGATTCGAAACATAAACACCTGCGTAACATCTTCCCAATTTCTTGTTTTCTCGACAGAGAGGAGTCAGAAGAAGTGTGACATGAGAATTTTTCATCTTCTTCTTTTCCAATGAATTCAAAACCTTAACATACTCCGAGACTTCCTCATCAACATCTCTATCAATATCTGAATCACCTTCATCAGAGAGTTCATCCAACTGTTCTTCTAGGCGTATTTCCTAGACTTCAACAAGTTCTACATTAAGAGAATGTTCAGATACTGACCTAGATGTGACATTTCTCTCAGGTGAATCCAAGCTTTGAAAATCATTTGGTAATTTATGAACTGGTACGTTATTAGAGATAGACACGTCCATAAAAATCAGATTGCTTCAAACACAGACTTATGAGCTCTTAGCATGTTTGCCTGCTCTGATACCAACTGAAAAAGCAGGGGTCTAACAACCTCACCCAATATTTCGCTAAGCAATCTGTATGGACTAACTCCACTAGACTTTTAAGAGAATCAACTAGACAGTCAGACTCAATCTTAATAAAAAGTAAATCTAAGAGTTATATCTCAATTTCTCGATTCAATCCCAACTCAGACAAATAGAAATCAGCGAGTCTGATTGAATATAAGGGAAATAACTTGAACGGTACCAAAGACCAATGTTCAAGGATCAATCAATTTCAATCAACAACCAAAGGTTGGATTTACCAATTGATCGATACAACGCACAACTGTGAAATTTCAATTATATAACAAAATATAATGCGGAACACATACACCAGAAGTTTTGTTAACGAGGAAACCGCAAATGAAGAAAAACTCCGGGACCTAGTCCAGATTGAACACACACTTTATTAAACCGCTATAGATACTAGCCTACTACAAACTAACTTCGGTCTGGACTGTAGTTGAATCCCAATCAATCTCACACTGATCCAAGGTATAGTTGCGCTCCTTACGTCTTCGATCCCAGCAGGATACTACGCACTTGATTCCCTTAGCTGATCTCACCCACAAATAAGAGTTGCTATGACCCAAAGTCGAAGACTTTAATAAACAAATCTGCCTCACGCAGAAAAGTCTACAGGAATAGATAAATCTGTCTCCCACAGAAATACCTACGAGTTTTGTTACGTCTTTTGCTAAATCAAGGTGAACAGGAACCAATCGATAATCCGGACTTATATTCCCGAAGAACAACCTAGAATTATCAATCACCTCATAATAATCTTAATCGACTAGCAAAACAAGATATTTTGGAATCACAAACGATGAGACGAAGGTGTTTGTGACTACTTTTCTATCTTGCCTATTGGAGAAATTAATCTCAAGCCAATATTACGATTGTACTCAAATACGATAGAAACATCAAGATCAGATCACGCAACTACAGAGAAAATAGTTGGGTCTGGCTTCACAATCCCAATGAAGTCTTCCAGTCGTTAACCTACAGGCTCTCGAGAGAAACATAAGGTTAAAGGAGAATCGACTCTAGCTTATACAACTAGTATCACACAGGAGGTGTGGGGATTAGGTTTCCCAGTTGCTAGAGTTCTTCTTTATATAGTCTCCAAATCAGGGTTTGCAATCTAAGTTACCTTGGTAACAAAGTATTCAATATTCACCATTAGATGAAAGATTCAAGCTAATATCTTTCAACCGTTAGATCGAACATAACTTGTCATACACAAATAAAATGCACATTCATTTAGGTTTGAGTAACCGTACCTAAACGTGTACACCTAGTTTGTTCAACACTAGTTAACCAATGGTTATCCATATGAGCACTTTCATATCAACCTTATTCATCTTCACCATAACTAGTTCAAGTGACTATAATGAACTAGTTAAAGAGTTGTTCAATTGCTTAGATCTCATAGAAGTATACAAGACACAATCGAAGCAAAAAAGATTTTGATTCACTCGAATCGATTCATGAATATTATAGCCACGGTTTGTAAATATGCATTCGTTAATTTATAAATGTCTTAGTTCATGAATAAACCGTTTTTAGAAAATAACCCACTTAAGTACGCATACGGGTACGCATACTCAAGTACCCGGATTGAGCTTATTTTAAGTTCACAAACTCCAGCATAAATTCATGGGATGTGAACTTCCGACACTATGCGTACAGGTACGTGGAGTTAGCTCCGGACATCCTAAACCATTAAAGTACGCATACTTTGGTTCAAGGATTTTGGACTTACGCATGTATGAGTTCTCATACAATGTTTATATCCATTTCAAGGTTATATATTCTAAACTCTCATTTCAATCATTGAAACATTCTTAGAGGATGTTATATAGAGGTTATTCACACACTATTTTTCATTAAAGAACTTTTCAAGAGATTGAAACAATCAACGTGACTTTCGTCACGAGTAAAGATAAACTTGGCCAAAGCGAAAGCTTACCAACACATATTTCGAGAAATAGATAAACGAGATAAACTCTGATCGAAATAGCACATGTGTATAATCGAAATGTATATAGCAATACGACTTTTGTCTCAAGATAGGAGATAGAGTAGATAGACTTTTGAGTGATAGATAAGTTCAAGTCTCCACATACCTTTTTGTCGATTAAGATCCACCAGTTCCTTGAGTAGTTCTTCGTCTTTGCATGATGAACGTAGTGGAGTCTAGAGCTCAACTACACTTACTATCCTAGTCCGAGACTTAGCTATAAGTAGACTAGAAATCAAGACTTATAGTTTTGGCAACTAAACTTGACAAACAAGCTTGAGATAACAACGCTTGCGATTTCGACCGAGCAGTGCTCTAACAATGTCCAGGGTCTGTTATTCTAGGAATCCATAACAAGAAAATATTGGATGTCGACGCTGCTATGTGGCTATTTGATAGCATAGATATTCAATTGTGTGGTTCATTATTTTTCGAAAGATTACAGTGTTACTTTTGTACCCACCCTTAGTACTTGTACCCAGAAGATGAAGCATAGAAGAGTTGTGATGGGATAATGTCAATAACTACCATTTTATTGGTTTGAAGATAAGTGATAATTGTCCCATTCCACTTGTTACAAACTTGATTTATTGGTTACGAATCCAAAACCTTCACTCTGCAAAGTGGTTAAATCAATATGCGGAAGGAATGAGTCTGTGCAAGGGGATTTACGTATCGCTTGGGCGTGCGCAACCGGAACTGATTTGTGCAGATTTAAGTGAAATATAAAGACATCCCAGTCCAAAATTTTCAGGGTATGTGGTTGAAAACGCAGGGGATCCTAAATACACCCAACTTTTTTGTTCGGAAACCTGTATAGACAAAACTTAATATAATAGCAATTAGACCAACTTAATGATCCTTGACGATATGTATATAGAGTTAATATCTCAACCTCTACTCAATAAGTATGTATATAGACGCAAACAAATTTATGCAAGTGCACAATGTCCCCGACAGCGGTGCAAAAAAATTGGTAGGTTGGTAAACCTACAATAAATATACTATAAGTGCACAACGTCTAACTAGTAGAAAGTGGGAAGTACATGTCGTTCCCACGAGGAGTGTGAAATACTACTACTGGTTAATATCAAGAATCACTAATCAACAATATAATGTTTTTGAGTGTGTTAGTGCCTAAAAAGTACTTCCAGGTAAAACAAATGCACCGCTGTGGTACTTTCTGTTTAGGTTCGAAAATCAAAATCGAACAGGACAAGCCTAAACCATGATAACAGCCGTTCCATCTTGCTTCAGTCACGATGAAGAGGAAGATGGGTTGATCTTAGGGGAGGAAAGCAGAAAAGTTTGAGAAATTGGTAATGGTATTGAATTGTGTGTGTTGGGTATTGAAAACTAGTAAGAATACAAAGCTTTTTGGATATGAAAGCTTGTTATGTTTTCTGAATAGGTTGAGCCACCTATTTATAGTAATTTAACATACACAATGCCAATCTCGTAAGTAGTGGAAGTCGTGAGTTATGGAGAGATGGAGATGATGGGTTAGTGCGAGATAATTTAGGGAAGTTTCTGGAAACCCCTTTATGTTACGCCCACTATCTCTCCAACTGCTGTAACTTCCATACTATTTTAAATTTTCACATGGGGTGTTGTCGTAGACCACCAGACCAATACCCCATGAAGAATCCCCCCATGTGATGTATTTTGATATTTTTTAGGTGTTTTTGATGAATCATAGATCTCATCTTACTTGGGATAAACCGTAGCCATTGATATGCCGTATGTCTTACTGACATGTGTTAAACAATTTAGCCAAAACCATCTGCAAAATTAAGGCACAATCGTTCCTTGTTGTGGCATAAGCCGTCATGGCCAAAAATAATGTACAGAGTCTTGCCATGGCCTTGGCCACAGCTTTGATGGCCGAGAATGGCGTGCGACATAGTGCCATAGCCTTGGCCTAAGTTGTCATGGCCGATAATGGCGCATGGAATGGTGCCATAGCCTTGGCCTACGCTGTGATGGCCGAGAATGGCGCATGGCATGGTGCCATGGCCTCAGCCTAAGCTTCCAAAGCCGAGAATGATGCGCGGCTAGGTTCTAGGGCCTTGGCCTAAGCTGTCAAGGCCGGGAATGACGCACGGCTAGGTGCCACGGCCTTAGCCTAAGCTGCCAAGGCCGAGAATGACGCTCGACAATGTGCCACGACCTTGGCCTAAGCTTCTAAGGACGAGAATGACGCACATCTAGGTGCCACGGCCTTGGCCTAAGCTTTCAAGGCCGAGAATGACGCACGTCTAGGTGCCACGACCTTGGACTAAGATGCCAAGGCCGAAAATTACGCACGGATATGTGCCACGGCCTTGGCCTAAGCTGCCAAGGCCGAGAATTATGCACGGCTAGGTGCCACGACCTTGACCTAAACTTCCAAGGCCGAGAATGACGCACAGCTAGGTGTTACGGCCTTGGACTAAGCTTCCAAGGCCGAGAATGACGCACGTCTAGGTGCCACGGCCTTATCCTAAGCTGCCAAGGCCGAGAATGACGCTCGGCTATGTGCCACGACCTTGGCCTAAGCTGCCAAGGCCGAGAATGATGCACGTCTAGGTGCCACGGCCTTGGCCTAAGCTGTCAAGGCCGAGAATGGCGCACGTCTAGGTGCCACGGCCTTGGACTAAGATGCCAAGGCCGAAAATTACGCATGGCTATGTGCCACGGCCTTGGCCTAAGCTGCCAAGGCCGATAATTACGCACGGCTAGGTGCCACAACCTTGACCTAAGCTTCCAAGGCCGAGAATGACGCACAACTAGGTGTTACGGCGTTGGCCTAAGCTTCCAAGGCCGAGAATGACGCACGTCTAGGTGCCACGGCCTTGGCCTAAGCTGTGATGGCCGAGAATAACGCACGGCTAGGTGCCACGACCTTGGCCTAAGCTTCCAAGGCCGAGAATGATGCACGACTAGGTGTCACGGCCTTGGCCTAAGCTTCCAAGGCCACGAATGACGCATGGATAGGTGTGATGTCCTTGGCTTAAGCTTCCAAGGCTGAGAATGATGCACGGCTGGGTGCCACAGCCTTGGCCTAAGCTGCCAAGGCCAGTAATGATGCGCGGATACGTACTATGGTCTTGTCCTAAGCCGCCAAGGCCGTGAATATCGCACAGAATGGTGTTATGGCCTTGGTCTAAGCTACCAAAGCCGCGAATAACGCGTGACACAGTGCCATGGCTTATGATGTGGCGCAATTGCTAATATGCCACATGCCATATTTTGCCAAATTGTGGTATGGATTTAGTCAATTATTTTGAGACGATTTCTTCCGAGCTATTATCCCATTTTTGTTAGCCAAAGTGCGGTAATCTATAAAGGTTATACCATGGCCTTAGCCATAGTTGTCTAAGGTACTCTATGAGATATGCGGTGCATGTCATGGACTTGGCCATGCCTAGCCAATATGTTGCGATGCTTATGATGTGATCATCTTATAGCCACAATTTAGGGTTTGATTTTAAGGCAACATGCCAGGCCTAAACTTGGAAACAAAATTCCATTTTAGTACAAATCTCGAATACAATAGTGCCGCTATAGCATGTTCAAGGAACTCGACCATGGGAGTTTGCGACATGAGACGATACTGATATGACTACGTATTAAGCATAATATTCTTAATAACTCGTTAATTCGAGAATGGCGTCCAATCCTATTCTTAAAATGAATAATGCCATGTATATGGCATAAAAAGACATGTATATTGGTGTATATGAAATAACA
This sequence comes from Papaver atlanticum, assembly GCA_023531105.1. Taxonomy (NCBI): domain Eukaryota; kingdom Viridiplantae; phylum Streptophyta; class Magnoliopsida; order Ranunculales; family Papaveraceae; genus Papaver; species Papaver atlanticum. Next base: position 974,738 of record JAJJMB010006426.1, on the reverse strand, counting down.
AGGTTTTTGCTAGGGAAAGCCCTGAAATGCATGCGTATATACTTTCAAAATAGCTTTAAGACTGCTAAGTCCGTTAACTGAATACAGTTTATTGATTCTCTTGCGGAATACAAAATACATTGATACAGGTTCAATAATCCTGATGTCGGGCTAAGGATTATTTGTACAACTAGATCAAGGATAATTTACTACAAATTCCCTTGTCAAAAACTCACCATCAACATTAGTCCCCTGGTTAGCATGAAACTATGTGGTGTTGTGTGGTAAGCACTAGATGGTGACGTAGATACTATGTGAATCTTAAATTCATAAGCGAAAGAGGCGTTACTTATCTGTTTGGGAGGTGGCATGGCGCGCGCACAGCTAAGAAGCATTCACTCCTGTGATTCCACTTGGCAAGGTGGGGCTTGGTTTTTATACGGTGATGCATGGCTTGTGCGGTCCCGCAGGCTTTGGACGGCCATTCCTAATCCAATTAGCAATCTCTTTTCCGTGTGTATATATATATAGTTGAATCCGTGATTTAGGGTTCATCACGCCCCTCTCCCTATCAGCATCCCTTCTTGCAATGTAGAGCTCCATTCAGGGTACAACCAAGGTAGTTAATATCATGTATCGGTATCGTATCGGTTTGGTCCTATACACCTATACAAATGAAAATATATGTTTTTATAGGCGATACATCATTAGGATTTTTTTAATATTTATTATTTATCAAACAAAAAAATATATTGATATAACCATAATAGAAATTAATAATTGTAGTAAACGTACTTCAACCTTACAAAATAAGAGGTGGTTGATCAACAACGAAACCAAGCATTGAATGTCTGTTAGCCCATCAACATCACATTTACAGTAATTACATCCACCATAATCATATATATGAAGTTACCAAAATTAGTGGAGTTACTTTCTTGAACTAAAAGTTCAAGAAATCATAATCAAAAGACAAAATACTTTAGTGATATATCAGTGTACAAGTAAAACCGATATTATCAGTGTACAAGTGAAACCGATATATCGGTCCGTACAGGACGATACGCGCGTTTTTATCGTTTCTCCTTCGTATCGCCGATATTTTCAATATCGTAAAGATTTTTTCCGATATCCTATAAAAACCTTTAATATCGTCCTGTACAACCGATATTGACTACCTTGGGTACAACTTCAGAGATTTGATCGGTGATCTTCTTTGCTCCTCGTGTCTTAATAGCATCTCCTATTGCATAACTCATCTGTTGGATAAGGTTTTCTCCAAGGCTGATTTTGCTGAATCCCGTAGAGAAACCCTAACTTGCGCACCATTCATCTGGGAGGCTTAGAGTCTTCATACGATATCGTTTTTTTACGTTTGACCCCAAATTTTGAAGCTAATGGATAAGGCCATCATAAGCAAAAGGAATCACCTGATTTGGAGCTTGTATGGCCGGTATTCCATGCATGGACATTTGCTGTTTGTAATCCCGTGCAATTCTTTAAACTCCATGAACTTCAGTAAAGTACCCATATCTCTTAGCCCGTGTATCCATTTGATGCGCCTTTTTAGTATGTCATAGCAGAGACATAGTTAAACACTTCTTATGAAGGATGCATCATCCCGTTCCTCATCGATGGTTGTCGTTTTTCTCAAGAATTCTTGATGCAGCATTGATGTAATTTTAGATAGTGGTAAGAATGGGTTCGTTCAGATTTGTGAAGATTCGAGTTTTTTTAAAATTAATAAAAATATACAATAATATTACAATTGGTGCAAGAGGTACTGGGACTAAGGATTTAATTTTTAGAGTAAAAATAACCAAGACACTAGATTCCACTATTACACATGAATAAATGATGATAAAAATTCCAAAACTCTAATTATTTTTAAAACCTCTTTTTCTTAATTCACAAATTATCAAGCATATTCTCAAACATTAATTGTATCCCTTAAGCATAGATTATCTAACCAAAGCATAACCTATCTAATTGAATCACAACTAATTAGGAAAAATTATGCAAATAATTAAAATTCTGCAAAGCAGTAATTTGAGTGAATTATAAATTGCAAAATTAGAGAAAAGTAAAATAATTACCAATTATTCATGCAACAATAGCTTCCTCCATGCCTTGGTTACGCGAGAATTAGCTCATCATTATCATGGAAATATGCTCAAAATTCATCTTTATTAATGCTCAAAAATGGTTCACAAATGATGAAATAGGAGAAAATTGACAAAAACCGGGTTTGTAACACTTCTGTTTGTTACAAACCGAGCTATTACAGAGAACGATAAAAATGAAGTGTTGTTAACACTGTCGCATTACAACCCTCATCCTTTTGTCGCTGTCACTGTTGAAGAACGACGGTTACCTTGCGTCTAATGTTCTTCGCGTTTATCAGCAGCAGCAGCAGCAGAAATCGAGTTCTGTAACTTGTGATTTCTTCTTCTCTGGCTCTTCTCAGCTCCCCAAACTCTCCACAACCCTTCCTTGTACCTGTAGAAATCTATTTATACTCCTAATCCTCATTTAATCCGGCCATATCTCCCAAATAATCTTCATTTATCAATATTATTCTCCACGGCTAAAATTTCCATTTTTTGATCTTCCACGCGTTCTCAGCTGTCAAACTTCGTTATTTATCTTCTTCACGAATCTTTGTAGTGCAACACACTCGAAACTCATGCATTACATGCCTCAAACTCGTGTCAAATTCACTTGAACCCGTGAAAACTTGTGTCCACTGTTTTGGATTGAAACACGTAATTAAGCCAAATTTGATCGGAAACAACACCCATACCAGCTTTCTATAGTCATATCACGTCTACCCATTAAGTTTCAGGGATTTAATCTCACTAAATCACGTCCAAAAATCGATCGAAAATCTGACAGTGAAATGAGTTTATTTTCCCGCCAAAAAAATCTTTCAAACGATGAAGAAAGGTGTAGTGCCCTGAATCCAAAACGCGGGTGCCTTTAGCAGCTCGGCTGCCTTGGGGGCGCCCTTATCCATTTTTAGGGTGCCTTTAGTAATTTTGGTGGGTGCCTTTAACACTTTTTTTCTGGGGTGTTTTCAACATTTTTTCGGGGTTCCTCCGGTGTATTTCTGGGGTGCTTCCGGTGCATTTCTGGGGTGCCTTTAGTACTCTATCCTGGGGTGTAAAGCACCACTTTACGAGCCGATTTCGTCGCAAGAGCTTATTTCTCTAAAAATACCTACAAAGACATAAAACACCATAATAAGTACAAAAATGGGTACTAATAATATATACAATAGAGATGAAAATAGACACATAAATGCGTCTATCAAGCATCTCTTCCATAATTGACCAGTGTGATCGAAATTGGCAGTGACAGGGGTGGAGTCTCCATGTCATGGGTGTGATCAGGTAAGAAAAGCCATGATGGTGGATGTCTCATTCTATTGTTGTTGTTTCTGTTGCTCCAAGCGTGGAGTAAAAGCTGGAAAAATTGAATCCTTTGTTGATGTCTAGACTGATGAGTTACAACTAAGATGTTCTTTTTAATTCCTGAGCTTTGACTATAATAATATTGTGTTTGTTTTATCTTTTAGCTCATAAAATTATTCCTGCCCTTCTGATTACGATGATGATATGACGATATGCTCGGGATGCTCTTATGGGCAAAGTCCTATGGAGGCGTTGGGTGAAGTAGACAAGCTGAGAGGCGTTCCGTACGTGCTGCTATCATGTCTTCAAAGATTTCGTTCCAAGCGACATCCTTTGAACTATCTTTTAAATGTTGGATTGATGTATTGAATGAAATGCAATGAGCAGTCCCCAATCATACTTTTGTTTGGCTATTATAGTTGTATTCTCGAGTCGGCTTGGGAATGCATTGTGGCCTTGCTAGGAGTTGTAGATGCGTACTAGATCCGTGGTCGGGATATGTGAAGATACCTCTGTGGCGTACCTTTTGGAGAGCAAAGAATTCTCATCATATTTGTGGCTCCCTGGTTGTCTATCTTCTATGAGATGGAGAGATTTTCGACAGTGAGGGGTTTTTCTGTAAATCTTTGATTCCCAAGAATGATTCCCGAGATTCTTCGATTATTCATATGTGGTTGTTGAAGATAATGCTCCATGTGGTGCCATTGAGTATGACACCAAGTTCAATCTTGCAACTGAAACTCTTGCAAAGGTCTCCAAAGATTTTCTTCCTTAGTAGATCTTTTTTTGAGGATTTCGCGCGTCTCTGAGATACCCCGGTTTTGTGGTTTTATTTACTGGGATAATGGGTAAATTTTGAATGGGTGATTTACGAAGGGTTTTTGTTAGAGCATTGCTCGGTCGAACTCGCAAGCGTTGCTATCTCAAGCTTGTTTGTCAAGTTTATTTGCCAAAACTATGAGTCTTGATTTCTAGTCTACTTATAGCTAAGTCTTGGATTAGGATAGTAAGTGTAGTTGAGCCTTAGACTCCACGGCGTTCATCGAATGAAGACGAAGAACTACTCAAGGGAACTTGTGGAACTTCATCAACAAAAGGTATGTGGAGACTTGAACTTATCTATCACTCAAAAGTCTATCTATTTTATCTCCTATTTGAGGCAAAAGTCGTATTGCTATATAGACTTCAATTATACACATTTGCTATTTCGAGCCGAGTTTATCTCGCTTATCTATTTCTCGAAATTTGTGTTGGAAAGCTTTCGCTTTAGCCAAGTTCATCTTTACTCGTGACGAAAGTCATGTTGATTATTTCAATAACTTGAAAATCGCTTTGATGAAAATAGTTTGTGAATAACGACTATTTTAACATACTCTAAGAAAGTTTCAATGATTGAAATGAGAGTTTAGAACAAGTAACCATGTTTGGATGTAAACATAGTGTGTTCTCACATTTGTGTAAAAGTCAAAAACCGGGAACCCAAAGTATTCGTACCCGTACGTGTACTGGCGGTTGTTGGAAATCCGGGTAAGTATGCGTACCCGTACGCACAAGGTAGTTAATATCGTGTATCGGTATCGTATCGGTTTGGTCCTATATACCTATACAAATGATAATATTTGTTTTTATAGGCGATACATCATTAGGATTTTTTTAATATTTATTATTTATCAAACAAAAAATATATATTGATATAACCATAATAGAAATTAATAATTGTAGTAAACTTACTTCAACCTTACAAAATAAGAGGTGGTTGATTAGAGCCTTATACAATCAACAACGAAACCAAGCATTGAATGTCTGTTAGCCCATCAACATCACATTTACAGTAATTACATCCACCATAATCATATATATGAAGTTACCAAAATTAGTGGAGTTACTTTCTTGAACTAAAAGTTCAAGAAATCACAATCAAAAGACAAAATACTTTAGTGATATATCAGTGTACAAGTGAAACCGATATTATCAGTGTACAAGTTAAACCGATATATCGGTCCGTACAGGACGATACACGCGTTTTTATCGTTTCTCCTTCGTATCGCCGATATTTTCGATATCGTAAAGATTTTTTCCGATATCCTATAAAAATCTTTAATATCGTCCTGTACAACCGATATTGACTACCTTGCGTACGCATACTGGTGGAAGGTTCACGTCCGTGAATTTCTGCTGGAGTTTGGAAGTGAAAAACAAACTCAATCCGATTACTGAAGTACGCATACCCGTTTGCATACTTAAGTAGGTTCCTTTCTAAAATCGGTTTGTTCATGAACTAAAACTTTATATAATAAGGAATGCAAACCGTGGCTATAATGTTCATGAATTGATTCGAGTGAATCAAAATCGATTTTTCTTCGATTGTGTCTTGTATACTTCTATGAGATCTAAGCAATTGAACAACTCTCTAACAAGTTCATTTGAGTCATTTGAACTAGTTATGGTAAAGATGAATAAGGTTGATATGAAAGTGCTCATATGGCTAACCATTGGTTAACTATTGCTGAACCGACTAAGTGTACACGTTTAGGTACGGTTACTCAAACCTAAATGAAGTTACATTTCATTTGTGTATAACAAGCTAAGTTCGATCTAACGGTTGAAAGATATTAGCTTGAATCTAATCAGGTTTTCATCTAACAGTGAATATTGAATGCTTTGTTACCAAGGTAACTTAGATTGCAAACCCTGATTTGAAGACTATATAAAGGAGAACTCTAGCAACTGGGAAACCTAATCCCCACACCTCCTGTGTGACACTAGTTTTATAAGCTAGAGTCGATTATCCTTTAACCTTAGGTTTTTCACGAAACCCTGTAAGTTAACGACTTAAAGACTACATCGGGATTGTGAAGCCGGACCCAACTATTTTCTATGTAGTTTCGTGATCTGATCTTGTTGTTTATATAATGATTGAGTATAATCGTAAGATTGGCTTGAGATTTATATCTCTGATAGGCAAGATAGAAAAGTAGTCACAAACACCTTCGTCTCATCGTTTGTGATTCCACAATATCTTGTTTCGTTAATCGATTAAGATTATTGTGAGGTGATTGATAATTCTAGACTGTTCTTCGAGAATATAAGCCCGGGTTACCAATTGGTTCCTGTTCACCTTGATTTATCAAAAGACGGAACAAAAACTCGTAGGTATATCTGTGGGAGACAGATTTATCTATTCAATAGACTTTTCTATGTGATACAAATTTGTTTATCAAGTCTTCGACTTTGGGTCGTAGCAACTCTTGGTTGTGGGTGAGATCAGCTAAGGGAATCAAGTGCGTAGTATCTTGCTGGGATCAGAGACGTAAGGAACGCAACTGTACCTTGAATAAGTGTGAGATTGATTAGGGTTCAACTACAGTCCAGACCGAAGTTAGATTTGTAGTAGGCTAGTGTCTGTAGCGGCTTAATACAGTGTGGTGTTCAAATCTGGACTAGGTCCCGGGTTTTTTATGCATTTGTGGTTTCCCCGTTAACAAAACTTTTGGTGTCATTATATTTTGTTATATAATTGAAATATCACAGGTTGTGCGTTGAATCGATCAATTGGTAAATCCAACCTTTGGATGTTGATTGAAATTGATTGATCGTTGAACATTGGTCTTTGGTACCGTTCAAGTTATTTCTCTTGTATTCAATCAGGCTCGCAAATTCTTATTTGTTTGATTGCGAATTGAATTGAGAAATTGAGATATAACTCTTTGATATACTTTTTATTAAAATTGAGTCTGACTGTCTAGTTGATTCTCTTGAAAGTATATTGGAGTTAGTCCATACGGATTGTTAAGCGAAATATTGGGTGAGGTTGTTAGACCCCCGCTTTTTCAATTGGTATCAGAGAAGGCAAATACATTTAAGACCTCATAAGTCTGTGTTTGTAGCTATCTGACTCTGTGGACAGAAGTTCATTTCTTGTATTTACGCACACCAAAATGTCTTCCAAAGCTTTTAATTATGCCAAATGTCTTGGGATTGCCTCAAAGGATAACTCCTTAGTTGATTCTTCTGAATCCCGAGGTAGAAAGGTTGTTTTATCAGATTCTGATAACATTTCCTCAATTGAGACATTTGACACTTTGTCAAAAGCTGAAATGGATCTCAATAGAATCTCAAAAAAATCTACTGAGTTTATTGATTTTCATAATCATGCTCAGCTCATTGATGAATTTGAAAAGTCTCTTGGTCGAGAACGGGAACTCTATAGTATCATTGAGTCCTTCTCCAACAATATCGAAAAACTAATTCAAGAAACTGCACTACAGTGTGAAAAGATTAGTGTTCTTGAGGATATTGTTAAAGAAGATTCAATTAGAGAAAAACGTTTGATCGAGACACATTTATCTGATCTAAACAGACTTCGTGTTCAAAAAGAGAAACTGGGTGCATCCCTTATTCTAGCCCAGGAACAGTACAAATCCTTGAAAAAAGGAAAATTCTGTTTTAATGAGAAATTCTTCTGTACCGATCTCCAATTCTCAGACAGAATTACAATACATGAAGAAATGTTCTCCAAAGGAAGTTCCTGCTAAGAAATGTTTACATAACTTGCAATCTTCTAATAGGGTTATGGATTTAAAACAGGTTCCTTCCAATGTTTCTCTTCCACGAACCTGTTCCTTCTGTGGGAAAAAGAATCACTATGTTCATCATTGTTTTGCTAGAAAGAAACATATTTCTGATCTTCAAAATCTACTTCTTTTCACTGTCGACAGAGTAAACTCTCTAATGACCACTACAATGGATTTCATTCCTGCAGAAAAACAGGACTCTCATAAAATGGATTTCAATGGTAACTCATCTCGAAATCCCCACAGGAATCGTGTTCCTCCGAATGGTGCAAATTCTTACACCACTAAAATACACATTCCCAGTATTTATGAGAATAAGTCTGGTAAATCTAAGTCTGGATGGTGGAGACATGTCTCTTCTAATCATATGGAACCAATTTCTATAGGTCCTAGACTTAATCCTAAGAAAAATCTCTCTGATGGATCACCTAACAAGGTTATGTTGAATTCTTCTGGAATAAGAAATAACCGAAAGAAGGTAAGGAATACCAGGTTCAAACTTTTAGATAGAATTTACAGCTCATCTCTCATTACTCATAGTGGGATTACATCTCACTTGACTACCTAATCGTAGGCAATTTCATTCTTGTATCTAACTTGAGAGATGCAAGAATGACATTTGAGAGATACTCAAATCTACTGTAGTTTTTCCATTTGTATTATGTTTGACTATTGCTGTTTTCTTTTGTTGTGAAAGTAGAGTCACTTGACTCCTTGTTGCTATGTATCCCTCTCTTATGCTCTGATTAAATTTTTAATTATTGAGTCATGATGATGAGGGATATATGAAAAACAGAATGTATTCTATTCTTCTTGGGTCTCTTCTGATATGTTATTTTCAACTAGTCCATGAACGTCTGTGTCTTTCTTGGGAGTTTTAGGGTTTACAAAACAAGGGTGTCCCTCTTTTTTTTTTTCCTTCACTAATAAAAAAAAGGGTATGGAAAACTCCTCAAGACCTCAAGAAGTTATGAATCTTGAGATGGAAGAAGACTCTAAAGGAAAGAGTATAACTCCTGGGTTGGAGAATCTGTCAAGGATTTAATTCTTTTTCAGAATGACTCTAGGGTCGAGTTTGCAAATCTTCAACTGCAAATAAATCAGCTTATTGATGGTCATGCCAAAATCCTTGAAAATCAAAACACCTTGATCAGGAATCAGAAGAAACTCATCATAGACTGTGTCAAAGCTAGGCATCTTGCCCGCATTGTTGATCGGAAAGTTAATGTTCTCACTCATGAGCATGGGGTCACTATGGTCAAAAGAATCAAGGATATCAATGATACCTTTTATGATGGACCCTTTCAAAGGTATGATGTTATCAAAGAGACTTGATTCTTATTTTTGTCTAGGAAACTTCTTATGAGAATTTATTCTTATGTTTTAAGAAGGATAACTAGGGTTTGGAGTAGCCATTATTGTGAGTACACATAGCTATTTCCAACGATTTTCATCTTGCAATGTTTTTAGATTTATTTATTTAAATTCTAAAGTTTATTTGGAAGATGATTTTGCAGTATTAATCTTTATGGTTTTATATATTGCAACTTTTTATGGGATATGTATGTTTGCGTCCGTGAACTTTGATTGTCCCATACATGGTCAAAAGTTAAGTCTTTCATATATCAGTATGCAAGTATTGATAAAAGATTGAATGAAATTTTGACAAACAAAAGTTAAGCCTATTATGTCTTTATGCAAATATTGATGGAAGATAGGATGATCTTTTGTTTACAATGATTAAAGTCTATTATATGTCATTGTGAAAATAGTGATGAAAAATAGAATGAATCTTTGTTTATTCCGCATTATTGATCTTCCCTGATCCATATCTTTATGTGAATACTGTGCGGCTCCGTAAGTTCTCTTATGTGAGCATTTCCGATTAAATTAATCATGGGTTCTCTTGTGGTTAATTTAATTGAGATTTTTGGATACAAATTCATATTCCTATGTGATATGTTAGTGTCCAAAGAAATCCTTCTTTTCTTGTGAAAGTAAGGTCGCTCTTGTTGTTCTTTCAGGAATGACATTTTATGGGGGAGATTTCTTAATTGAACTTGTGCTTAATTGTCAAATCTTTGTGGGGAGTGCGGTTGTGGAATATTATAGGGGTTATCTTGTATCTTTATAAACTCCTTGATGAATGCATTTAGTTTCGGCTATATGATTGCATCTAAACAAGTTGATATGTGCTTCTCTTTTGGTCATGAAGTGTCTCTATGGAAATTTCATTAGGATCCCACTAATTTTCGTACCTTTGCCAATTTTATTGACAAAAAGGGAGAGAATTAATGTATAGTTCACACTACAAATACATATGGTTTTCGGATCATTATGTAAAGGGGGTGGTTTTCATGTGAGATGAAGTATTGACTAAGGGGGAGTGATACATATCACCATAGTATTATTGTCGAAGTTGTGATACAATTGAACTTTGATGCTGTGTAATAATACTATGACACTGTATAACAATGATTGAGAGCTATTATTTTCTCATTGTTATAGCTACGGATCTTCAACAACGATGATGCTGAGTTGAACACCTTTAGAATCATTGGAGTACTTGGAAGTGACGAAGATTTCGAGTAATGTTAAAGAACCAAGGAGATCAAGCATTTTGATGAGAGGCTACAAAGTTTATTTATTTTGTATCCCATATGTATTGATAGTTTTGTCACTAAAATTGACAAAGGGGGAGATTGTTACCGCATTGCTCGGTCGAACTCGCAAGCGTTGTTATCTCAAGCTTGTTTGTCAAGTTTAGTTGCCAAAACTATAAGTCTTGATTTCTAGTCTACTTATAGCTAAGTCTCGGATTAGGATAGTAAGTGTAGTTGAGCCTTAGACTCCACGGCGTTCATCGAATGAAGACGAAGAACTACTCAAGGGAACTTGTGGAACTTCATCAACAAAAGGTATGTGGAGACTTGAACTTATCTATCACTCAAAAGTCTATCTATTCTATCTCCTATTTGAGACAAAAGTCGTATTGCTATATAGACTTCAATTTTACACATTTGCTATTTCGAGCCGAGTTTATCTCGCTTATCTATTTCTCGAAATATGTGTTGGTAAGCTTTCACTTTAGCCAAGTTCATCTTTACTCATGAAGAAAGTAATGTTGATTATTTCAATAACTTGAAAATCGCTATGATGAAAATAGTTTTTGAATAACGACTATTTTAACATCCTCTAAGAAAGTTTCAATGATTGAAGTAAGAGTTTAGAACAATTAACCATGTTTGGATGTAAACATAGTGTGTTCTCGCATTTGTGTAAAAGTCAAAAACCGGGAACCCAAAGTATGCGTACCCGTACGCGTACTGGCGGTTGTTGGAAATCCGGGTAAGTATGCGTACCCGTACGCATACTAGCGGAAGGTTCACGTCTGTGAATTTCTGCTGGAGTTTGGAAGTGAAATACAAACTCAATCCGATTACTGAAGTACGCATACCCGTTTGCATACTTAAGTAGGTTGCTTTCTAAAATCGGTTTGTTCATGAACTAAAACTTTATATAATAAGGAATGCAAACCGTGGCTATAATGTTCATGAATTGATTCGAGTGAATCAAAATCGATTTTTCTTCGATTGTGTCTTGTATACTTCTATGAGATCTAAGCAATTGAACAACTCTCTAACAAGTTCGTTTGAGTCATTTGAACTAGTTATGGTAAAGATGAATAAGGTTGATATGAAAGTGCTCATATGGCTAACCATTGGTTAACTATTGTTGAACCGACTAAGTGTACACGTTTAGGTACGGTTACTCAAACCTAAATGAAGTTACATTTCATTTGTGTATAACAAGCTAAGTTCGATCTAACGGTTGAAAGATATTAGATTGAATCTAATCAGGTTTTCATCTAACGAAGAATATTGAATGCTTCGTTACCAAGGTAACTTAGATTGCAAACCCTGATTTGAAGACTATATAAAGGAGAACTCTAGCAATTGGGAAACCTAATCCCCACACCTCCTGTGTGACACTAGTTTTATAAGCTAGAGTCGATTCTCCTTTAACCTTAGGTTTTTCACGAAACCCTATAGGTTAACGACTTAAAGACTACATCGGGATTGTGAAGCCAGACCCAACTATTTTCTCTGTAGTTTCGTGATCTGATCTTGTTGTTTATATAATGATTGAGTACAATCGTAAGATTGGCTTGAGATTTATATATCTGATAGGCAAGATAGAAAAGTAGTCACAAACACCTTCGTCTCATCGTTTGTGATTCCACAATATCTTGTTTCGTTAATTGATTAAGATTATTGTGAGGTGATTGATAATTCTAGACTGTTCTTCGGGAATATAAGTCCGGGTTACCAATTGGTTCCTGTTCACCTTGATTTATCAAAAGACGGAACAAAAACTCTTAGGTATATCTGTGGGAGACAGATTTATCTATTCAATAGACTTTTCTATGTGATACAAATTTGTTTATCAAGTCTTCGACTTTGGGTCGTAGCAACTCTTGGTTGTGGGTGAGGTCAGCTAAGGGAATCAAGTGCGTAGTATCTTGCTGAGATCAGAGACGTAAGGAATGCAACTGTACCTTGAATAAGTGTGAGATTGATTAGGGTTCAACTACAGTCCAGACCGAAGTTAGCTTTGTAGTAGGCTAGTGTCTGTAGCGGCTTAATACAGTGTGGTGTTCAAATCTGGACTAGGTCCCGGGTTTTTTATGCATTTGCGGTTTCCCCGTTAACAAAACTTTTGGTGTCATTATATTTTGTTATATAATTGAAATATCACAGGTTGTGCGTTGAATCGATCAATTGGTAAATCCAACCTTTGGATGTTGATTGAAATTGATTGATCGTTGAACATTGGTCTTTGGTACCGTTCAAGTTATTTCTCTTGTATTCAATCAGGCTCGCAAATTCTTATTTGTTTGATTGCGGATTGAATTGAGAAATTGAGATATAACTCTTTGATATACTTTTTATTAAAATTGAGTCTGACTGTCTAGTTGATTCTCTTGAAAGTATATTGGAGTTAGTCCATACAGATTGCTAAGAGAAATATTGGGTGAGGTTGTTAGACCCCCGCTTTTTCAGTTTTTCTAATACACAAAAAGTAATACTTCTAACTTAATGAGTCGAGAACCCTGTGTATGAATACAAGGCGTAGCAGACATCTTTGGGGGAATTATAAATGTTACAAAAAACAGGAAAATTGCATAAAAGGGGTGAAGTACTTAAGCTGTGATAGATTTAAGCCACTTGCCATGTATGATTACTTCTGTGGGTTTGTAGGTGTTGATGAATTTATAATACCCTCCTAATATGGTTTTGATAACTAAATGGGATTTTTTTCCAGAGGAGGTGGCGATTTTCTCAACCGTATCACCAGGTTAGAAATGGTTGGGTTTCCGTATCTCAGATTGACACGCCTTGGGATACTGGTTCCTTTCTTGTTTTTATTCGGAGTTACTCTTATCCGCTTGATATAAATAGGGCCAGCTTTTCATTCACACCATTGAGTCGGAGCGGGATTGATCGTCCGGGTCAAGTCCTCGGGATTCGACGGATTGTGTGGTAGCTGGTTGCAAAATTTTTTTATTGAATATGACTTACTTGTACGCATGACCCTCTGGTATATATGAGAACATGCCTTCTATAGGTATTTGTTTCAGATCTAGATCCGTTATGCGGCGCGATTCATATAATAGTCAATGCGGCTTTGCTATTTTGTTGGAGAACCTAGAAACGTTCGCAGGAATGGTACTTCTACTTTATTGTTGATCATCAGGCGGGTCCCTTAATGGTAACTTTTGCAGCTGAAGTGCGTCGGAGTTGACTTTGCTTAAGGGTGATATGACCATATGCAATTCTGAATCTTCCTTCATGATTTTTGATCATAACAGGTGCGTGTACAACTTCATATCGAGAAATCCCCGAGACTCGTAAGGCTTTGACAGTGATGATGTTGACATCTGATCCAGCATCGATAAGCGCTTTCTCAAACTCAACTTACCCAATACGTGTGGTTGTAAGAAGTCCCCAGTTGGACTTCATATTACTCTTGTTGATTTGGGTCTCAGAAGTAGGCTTGTATGGAGTTGCATCTTCTTCGTCAAAGGATAGGCGCTTACCAGTGATAACTTGGTTGAGGGCCGTGAAGACATCTTTGCACTGGATTTTTGATAGGTACATAACTTCGCACATTCACTCCATCAAAGTCTTGATTGGCGGATTCTCCGGAAAGAGTGAAGTTTATGGCAAGGAGTGGATCTCTGTGAATCCCTTCAGTCCCCAGGTGTAATTCTCCTGGATCTATATTTTCTTTGAAAATACGCTTCAAGCTGTTGCATTCATTGGTGAGGTGGCTGACGAACTGACAAAATCGGCAATCTTCTGGATCCGACATCTGTTGATCAATTAGCGGGAGTCGCACTGGAGGTAACTTGATAGATATGGATTGTATCTAAAAATACGGTAGCCCATGCACCCCTTCCATGGGAGATTGGAAACCTGGAAACACTGAACCTGACTTTGTTGGCTGATGCAGACGCGCAGCTTCGTGCAGAAGGTATGCAGTACTAAATTCTGAGCGAGTGTTGTGGCAGACATGGGAGGTTGGTCCGTAGCTTGTTGAAGCGCGACTTTCCTCTTTGATTCTTCATTGGTAATAGTGCCTATGGATGGATGAACCAAATTCTTCTTGTTGATCAGGCGCCTATTTCCGTGGGTGTCTCCACGGTTCTCATCTTTGACTGGTCTCGTTCTTTCGAGTAATGTTGGAGCGGTAGTAGATGATCGTTTGGCCGCTTGTGCAACACCAAGAAAGTTTGAAAACGTAAATTTTCAAGTAGAGCATGATACATAGGAATTATACCGTTAATATACGATTCCACTAACTGCTGCTCCGTCACATTCGGGCCGTGGAAGTCTAAGACTTCAATTCTGAATCCCTTGACGTAGTCATCGAGATGCTTGTTATTTCGCTAAAACATCCTGCCTAAGTTCAGAAGGGTAATCTGCTCGGAAATGAATAAATATTTCTGGTAGGAAGCGTTATCATCTGGGACCCATCGGAGTTGTTGTTCGACGCGTTGCTTCTGTACCCGGTATAGGATCTTCTGGTAGGCGATTTGGAGAACTCTTCGATTCGCAACATCCGGTGATACTCGTATCCTCCTAAGTATTCAAGAGATGAGAGATATGTTCTTGAGCATTACCCGTTTCATTTATACAGAGAAAATATAGGAGACGTGGGTCCTTTTGGTGTAGCATCTTTTTGGATCTCCTCTTGAGTGATGACTCTTCTTTTTCACAATTTTGTGGCAGTCTCTCCAAATATCCTCGAGTGATAATTTCGGTTGCGGATTTTTTCCTGGCATGATGAAGCGGGCATCATTATCTTCTTGAGGCTACTTTCTTGATGTGTTGGCTCCTGTAGTAGATTTGAAGATGTCCCGGGCTTTCTCTGCTTGGGTTGGCGTAATAGGTGAACCCCTTAATGACGATTTCGACAAAGATGTACCAAGACTTCTTTGTTGTTATGGATGTACGAATTCCTGGAACTACGTTGTGGTCTGGATCTACATGTTTTGCTGATGAAGTGCTAGCGGATACTCTTGACCATAAAATGGTAGTGGTGGTGAAATAGAGATATACCTTTGCTTTCGTGATCTTTGCATGTGCATTTCTAGGACTCCACTGGTGTTGATATTTGTTGTCGACTATCCCTCGATACTAGAACAACGGCTATATGAAAGTTTTTTTCATCTCTCTAGGCATGGGCCCTGGCGGCATGAATATCAGTGACAATTTTGAGGCGTTTTCGGCTCGCTCTATATAATACTTGTGTTGTTGCAAAGGCGGTTGCTCCATCCGGATCTCGAGAGAAGCCATTATGCCCTTCTGAGTATAAGTCACATATTCTTGTATTTCCATGATGCTTTCTGGTCCTTTCATATGATATGGGAGATTTGCTGGTACTGGGATATCCAAGGCGTTTCCAGTGGCACTGCTTGAAATAGCACTTTGGTGAAGCTTCTTAACGAATGGAACACCGGAATTGAAATTGGTTGCTGGACCTAGTTAAGTTTAATGATTGAATTGGTTCTAAGATCTACCCTGTTTTCAAATGGTTAAAGAAGTGATCTTCATATGGTTGAGGAATCTAATTTTTAGTTGGGTGAAGAGTTTAATTTCGCAACCGAGAGGTTGGTCTTCGTCCGTGGTCGCCAATTGTTAGTACCTAAAAATTACTTCCAGGTAAAAAAAAATGCACCGCTGTGGTACTTTCTGTTTAGGTTTGAAAATAAAAATCAAACAGGATAAGCCTAAACCACGATAGCAGCCGCTCCGTCCTGCTTCGGTTACGATGAACAGGAAAATGGGTTGATCTTAGGGGAGGGAAGAAGAAAAGTTTGACAAATTGGCAATGGTATTGAATTATGTGTGTTGGGTATTGAAAACTAGGAAGAATACAGAGCTTTTTGGATATGAAAGCTTGTTCTGTTTTCTGAATAGGTTGAGCCACCTATTTATAGTAGTTTAAGATACACAATGCCAATCTCGTAAGTATTGGAAGTCGTGAGTTATGGAGATATGGAGATGATGGGTTAGTGCGAGATAATTTAGGGAAGTTTCTGGAAACCCCTTTATGTTACGCCCACTATCTCTCCAACTGCTGTAACTGCCACACTACTTTAACTTTTCACATGGGGTATTGCCACGCCGCATGTTGCCGTAGACCACCAGACCAATACCCCATGAAAAATCCCCCAATGTGATGTATTTTGATATTTCTTAGGTGTTTTTGATGAATTGTAGATCTCATCTTACTTGGGATAAATCGCAGCCATTGATATGCCGTATGTCTTACGGACATGTGTTAAACAATTTAGCCAAAACCATCTGCGAAATTAAGGCTCAATGGTCTAGGATGCCAAGGCCGAAAATGACACACGGCTAGGTGCCACGGCCTGGCCAAAGCTGCCAAGGCTGAGAATGACGCACGGTTAGGTGCCACGGCCTTGGCCTAAGCTGCCAAGGCCGAGAATGATGCACGGCTAGGTGCCACGACCTTGGACTAGCTGCAAAGGCCGAGAATGACGCACGGATAGGTGCCACGGCCTTGGCCTAAGCTACCAAGGCCGAGAATGATGTACGGCTAGGTGCGATGGCCTTGGCTTAAGCTGCCAAGGCTGAGAATGATGCACGGCTGGGTGCCACGACCTTGGCCTAAGATGCCAAGGCCGGTAATGTCGCGCGGCTACGTACTATGGTCTTGGCTTAATCTGCCAAGGCCATGAATATCGCACGGGATGGTGTTATGGCCTTGGCCTAAGCTACAAAGGCCGTGAATAGCGCGTGACACGGTGCCATGGATTATGATGTGGTGCAATGGCGAATATGCCACATGCCATATTTTGCCAAATTGTGTTATGGACTTTGTCAATTATTTTGAGATGATTTCTTCCTAGTTATTAGCCCATTTTTCTTAGCCAAAGCGCGGTAAGCTATAATGGCTATACCATGGCCTTAGCCATAGTTGGCTAAGGTACTCTATGAGATATGCGGTGCATGCCATGGGCTTGGCCATGCCTAGCCAATATGTTGCGATGCTTATGATGTGACTAGGGTATGACCCGTGCCGTAATGGCACGGGGTTTTGTTTGTTATCGGAAATATGATCATTTCAGTCTTGAACACCGGCAACCCCCTTCTATTTTCTTCTTATTGAGAATATGGTCTATTTTAGATGTTTGTTGATTTTATCTATTGGCATTGTGTCTGCAATGGTTATGTCCTGAATACATTGGGTGTCTGGATTTTATAGGTTTGCATTGTGCATGTTTAAATCAAAGTTAACTTCAGGTATGAACTAATTGTTGCTTTCCAGAAGGTAGCATAATGTGTGTAGTTCAATGATACTCAACTGAGTGTTTCCTTTCTTGATTTTTGAGCTTATTGTAATTCTTCTTTGTGCTTTTAAATTCATAAGTATGGATTCCATACTAATCCATAGTACCGTGTCCCTTTATAGCTTGTCTTTCGGAATTGAATGTGTTAAATATGGTTAAAACTTGGATGCCAAATATGTCATAGGTAATACCTCCGACCACTGAACTACCAAGGATGATGGAAATCCCTTGGTATAAAAAAGTAATTATTACATGATCAATGAGCTTATTGCACTATGGATTCTATAGTACCGTTCCCATTCTTGCAGACGGTAACAGTTAGTATTATTGTATGTTAATAACTTCCCTCCCTCTGCATGGCGTTACCCTGTTGTTCCATTCTTTCCGTATTTTAGGAGTTTGTTGCCAGTCTAGGTGATCTCCAGTACTAAAGTGCATTCATTCATAAGGTTTGGTTGATTCCAAAAGTGGAATAATGCCACTCTAGGTGATCTCCAGTATTAAAGTGCATTCATTCATAAGATTTGGTTGTTTGCAGAAGTGGAATATAACAAAATATTTGTCGACATTGATGAACTAAACCCTGGGTCTGTTAAATAAAAGATTTTGACTCGGTTACTAACACGTGTTAAATGGTGTACGTATGTTTTGTTCACTGAGAGATTTTCATTTATTGCGATGGCAGCATCACGCCTAAAAGGCCAGTAAGAATCCATCCATTGGATCCATCGGTTTGCATAATGAATTGAGAAACATCAATATCACACGAAAAATTCATGTTTAGCTAAAAGAAAATTCTAAATGGATGTAAGGTAAAAACTGCTTGTTACATTTGTGTACGCATGCCTTCAATTTTTTTTGAGAAAGGATATACCTCACTACTAAAGTCTTAAGTATAAACCTTTAATCAGCCAACCAAGCACTCGTACCAAATACCATTCTCATTTTGTGTCCATCATAGAAGTCATATAATATAAAAAATGCAATTGTATTTTTGCCTAAGCTCCTGAAGGGTTCCAACAATGGTGGACGTAGACATCTCCTTCAGACAGTCTTTACATAGACTACAGAACTACTTCCGGGAAAACGTCATTATCCGTCTTAATTGCCTTCACCGCTCTCTGGCATTAATAACTTATCTTCTAGCTGTTATGCGTCTTGAGAAGTTAAATGTCGGCGACCCCAACGGATTTATTGCTTAAACTTGCAGAAGGGCCTCCCATATTTTTGGCCAACCCTTCCTCCAAATCCCCCGACACCTACTCTGCTGCAATGTAAGAGGGATACGATCCATGGTACATTTGAACAATTACATCATTTGTTGCAGCCACTTCCTCATTCATCGGCCAAAGAATAAATCACTCCGTCAGATCCAGAGTAGTGGTCCACAGTGTCTGCATTTGACATCCATCATGCCTAACGAACGGTGTACCTCTGAATGCGATGTTATATGCCGACACTGATTATTAGATCAGGGTACGTTACTGGTCCTCGTGCCCTCTTCATCTAAAGGATTATCCTCATCCGTGGTTTCTCTGCCCATCTATAAAAGTGAATGCTTAGTATAGTTAATTCAGCACCAATGTATACATGTTTATTGAAAGATGGTTAACTGTAATCCTTGTTGTGTAATAGAATTATGGAAATACTAAAATAGAGAATTCCTACATTTCATATAAAAGCCCATTGTTTAATTCAGCACCAATGTATATATGTTTATTGAAAGATGGTTAACTGTAATCCTTGTTGTGTAATAATAGAATTATGGAAACACTAAAATAGCGAATTCTTACATTTCATATAGAAGCCCATTGTTTATGCCTGGATAAGCGGTACCATTTGATGACTTCTTCATCGTTGAGTACTGTATATTGATTCCACTTCATGGCCTCAAGAAAGTCCTACTTCTGTGCAATGTTCGTCGAGTTTGAACAGCTTCAAGACCAAGGTAGTTAATATCGTGTATCGGTATCGTATCGGTTTGGTCCTATACACCTATACAAATGATAATATATGTTTTTATAGGCGATACATCATTAGGAATTTTTTAATATTTATTATTTATCAAACAAAAAAAATATATTGATATAACCATAATAGAAATTAATAATTGTAGTAAACATACTTCAACCTTACAAAATAAGAGGTGGTTGATTAGAGCCTTATACAATCAACAACGAAACCAATCATTGAATGTATGTTAGCCCATCAACATCACATTTACAGTAATTACATCCACCATAATCATATATATGAAGTTACCAAAATTAGTGGAGTTACTTTGAACTAAAAGTTCAAGAAATCATAATCAAAAGACAAAATACTTTAGTGATATATCAGTGTACAAGTGAAACCGATACATCGGTCCGTACAGGATGATACGCGCGTTTTTATCGTTTCTCCTTCGTACCGCCGATATTTTCAATATCGTAAAGTTTTTTTCCGATATCCTATAAAAACCTTTAATATCGTCATGTACAAACGATATTGACTACCTTGTTCAAGACTCTGTATTTGAAAATCACAAATGTTAATTCAGTTTCACAATATTCTTGAGTGCTTCACATTCGATAAACCTAAATGAAAGTACATCTTTACCCATTAAAATTGATAATACAAAGAATGTATCGTAACAGTCACATTTGCGTGCTTGTAGATGTTGGCTCCCTGCTGCTCAGACTCTTCCAGAACAATGAATTTTGTAAGATAGTAGAACAATACAATTTTATGCGAAGAAAGTTTAGATCACCTAAGGGGGTAATGTTCCCATTTTAGCTCACATGTATACCTATAATCCATCATATGTATAGTCATTTAATGAATTAGAGGTGGCCATACGATCCTGTCACCCACTTGTTGGATTGTCAGAGTCCAACTGGGGTATGGGTGCAAGGAGAAATATCTCTCACCAAGAATTGTGAATTTGTTTAGGGAATATATGCCACTAACACATGGCAAGGGATTGACTTTCCAGAAGATCAGGATACGGTTCCTGAAATCAAGAGTTGCAGTTCACCATTAAGTCATACTAAGCAAGAGATGTAATCCACATTGCAACCAATATACTTCCTGGCGGACAAAGGGAAACTAATGGTATATATCTAAAGTAAAAATTTCAAGAAAATGCTCTCTTACCAGAACTTCAGCCTGCGAAAGAGCAGTAGTTCACCATTATGTCAAACTTCGCTATTAGCTCCCCTCAAAGTGCTTTGGATTTTCCCCTTGTTGCGCCATTGCCAAACTGGAAGGCCACATAAAAGTTCTCCATCACCCTGGAAGTTAACAAATATCTAGACACCTTTTAGCATAGTTTCATTCTTCATAGTTTCACAGAGATGTTTCATCTAGAATAATACAACAGTTGTAGGGGTACTTTGTCGCCACGCTAAGGATAACAATGCCCATATTTGCCTGCAAAAAAGAAAAAGAAAAAGAAAAAAAATCTTAGATTACACAATTGGAAAAACAATTCAATTCTCAAATCGAAGTTCGTATATGCTTATTCAATCCATGTTAGATATAACCCTGAGAAACATAAAATAACAATGATCCAATGCTTCAGAAACTCTTCCTACCATGAAAATGTACTACTATCAGGCTCATCTTTTGAAGATAATGAATCTTCAACAGATTATGGTTCAGATTTCATATCTGCTTTAAGGTTACCACTTCTCTCAATTGAGAAATACTTTTCTTCAAAGTTTGAAATTATTAGTTGTCTTAAGACAGAAAAATTCTGAATGCTTTTTCCATTGTGATTTTAGAAACAGAGGATGTTATTCTTTCTACAACGAAAAGATGATGAAGTTGAAGCATTTGGGAGAATAAACACTCTTGCATTCATCGTTATTCTATAAAAATGCTCGACCTAAAACACCATCATTATTCTATAAAAATGCTCGACCTAAAAACTGCAGTACAGAAAACCCAAATTTTCCTTAATTTTCAATTAGCAAATACACATAAAATCAAATTAAACATAAACAGGGAAAAAACTCTGCCTTAACATGATGTTCATCACCAAATGCGAGATAGTTGATAGTTTATTTCTGGTCTATTAATCAATCCATAATACCCAAGCATAAGAACACAAAACTAATATAAACCCAAATTGTAAACACAAAACTAATATACTACTTCACACCAAATTGTAATTCTTGCATTAGGTGGAGAAGGTGATAAATCCCCGAAAATAAGCAAACCAAGATTAACATTAATACTTAACAGGAAAAAGAAAAATCAGTTATCAAAAAATGCAAACTATTACAATTGATATTGAATTAAATGTCCACAAACTTAGATCTAACCTGCGCGAGAAGGTAACCTCAGCCCAAAGAAGATTGAATTGATTAATATTTTGTTGAGTTAGAATCTCTTTATATTTTCCTAACATATAAGATTGAGAAACCATGGATGATTTTATTGCCATTATTGATGGAATCAGAGTTATAAATCAAATATAAGAACAGTGCAATGAGATTCAAAAGATTTAAAAAGAAAAATTGTGAATTACATATCTAGGGCTTACCTCGTTGATTCATCAAAAGTAAATACCCAAAATTGTGAGAAAGATATCTTAATCCGTCTGGGTGTAGCGAAAGATGAATGGCTGTGAAACAGGGTACGACTGATCTTCAATTCCATTAAATACCAAAGAATATAAACGAAACTTTGATTCCTTGGGTGCGTTTTTTTCTTAGCGTTGGGTGAGGGAAGGGTAATGGGTTAGCAGTTATTGTTCAAAGTCTAACGGGCAAGCGAATGATCGAGTGGGGCCGAAAGGAAGGGAGGAAACCTCATAAAATCTGGAACATTCTTTATGTCCCCAAAATGTAGATTAAATCTGAACCGTTCTTTATGTATCCGAACTGTAGATCTCCGTCGATGTGGGAGAACATCATTGTCCCTTATAATATAGATAGAATAGAATAGAAGATAGATATAATCATCATATAGCCACAATTTAGGGTTTGAGTTTAAGGCAACATGTCAGGCCTAAACTTGGAAACATAATGTCATTTTAGTAGAAATCTTGAATGCAATAGTGCCGCTATAGCATGTTCAAGGAACTCGGCCGTGGGAGTTTGCGACTTGAGACGATACTGATATGACTACGTATTAAGCATAATATTCTTAATAACTCATTAATTCGAGAATGGTGTGCAATCCTATTCTGAATATGAGTAATGCCATGTATATGGCATAAAAAGATATGTAGGCGTATATGAAATAACAAGGTTATTGCTGGGGAAAGCCCTGAAATTTGGCATGCGTATACACTTTCAAAATAGCTTTAGGACTTCTAAGTCCATTAACTGAATACAGTTTATTGATTCTCTTGCGGAATACAAATTACATTGATACAGGTTCAATAATTCTGATGCCTGGCCAGGGATTATTTGTACAACTAGATCAAGGCTAGTTTACTACAAATGCCCTTGTCAAAAACTCACCATCAACATAGAGTTTTCAATTTCGAAACAAAATGAAATAATAAATAATAAATACGTAACCAAGAATGCGAGAGTCGGTAACCAGAGTTTTATGGTATCCACTACTACTTCTGTTCAATTACTGAAATGAAACATAATTATGAATATATATATTTATCCTATGTTCTATTGACATCGCTTATTATAAGCATAGAGTCGCAAATACCACTTGTATACCCTAAGCATAGTGCATCAAAAGAATAAATCCCAGCATGCACCATCAAATTGCATCAGCGAGAAAATTATACGAAACTAAATATTAGTTCATAAATTTTATTTGACTATTCTAAGCATAACCCATCAAAGAATTTAACCAAGCATGTACTATCAAATAATGAGACCAAAAATATTTGTAAGACTATCAATTACATGCAAGGTTTCTAGAACCGGCAATGCAACAACTCATTTTTAAATTAATCGATAAACAATAATAAAAATCAATCTATCCAAATCATAATGGTTTATTGCTTCATAATTCAGTTCGGTTTAATTAAAAGTAGCCTAAAACCCCAAGTAGCTTCAACCACAAAATCCTAGTTACAAAAATCTAATGAGACATGGCTTTCTAAAAAGCCATAAAAATATAAGAGAAATCGATCGCTAATCAAAACGGAATTGAAGACGAAATCAATTTCAAACCCTATTTCTCAAAGCGGCTGTGTAGCCGCGGCTCCCTATCATCTCTTTTTTCTTCTGTTTGCGTTCATTATATATGTCCTACACGAAGACAATCTCAGTAAACCTAGCCACTTGCTAAAGGCCCAGTCCGTTCGGTCCATTATCACCTCCAGTTTCCAAATTCGAACAACTACCAATGCCAGCCACTTTATGCTCCACCAGCTAGATATAGCTTGCTCCATCTTCTCCTGTGTATTTGTAGGATAAAAATCAACAACACCCATTTCAGAGCTGAGCTCTATATAACAACACGCATCCTTGCTTTTTTTTGCTGCCATCTTCGCTAATCCAGATCCATATACAACCACCATTTCCGAGTATCCAGCCAACGTCCTTCTCAACCAACACCAGTGGCTCAATCCAAATTTGTCCAGCGATCATATATAGCACAATTCCAATACATAACGCATCTCCCAACTCATCTCCACTTCGCAGGCGACTCGGAACCATTAGCCTGTAACTGATAAGCTCGATGTTTGTCTCTTGATACCCCATACGAAATCCATCACCACCATCACTGGTCAACTTCCGTCACTTCTTGTCTCCAAATTCATCTCGTTTTGGAACCTTCCTGCTGCTATTACTTCTTAGCCGAGACCAAGAGTTCACAGTGAGAACTCACCACAAACCCAAATTTACTGATCCAGTGAAGATTTCCCTTTCCATCATTGTTGTACAACACCTTGGTAGTACTAACGATTAGTAATTCAATCAAATCAATTGTCCAACAACTGCAACCTCTACAATTAACACAAAGATTGAAACCCATCTTCTTTTCAATGATTTCAACCATGCACAAAAATTGAACAAATAACAGCTTCTTAACATCGCTGCTGCAACTTATTCTTCCAACTGTCTTCAACATGTATCTCAGCCATTCAAACCAGTCAACACTCATCAAAGCATATATATACCTTCTCTGTCACCTTAGTTCACCGGCAGACATCCAACTCCAGCGAACCCCCATAACACCCTCAAAAACTGTTGGAAAAATATGTTTAAAACAAAATGTATTTCCATGTATTATTTTTATTAAAATTATTTTTAATAGTCTTAATGATCTTCGTAAAAGCAATTTATTATTTGTGATAAATTCCTTGACCGTTTCATGTTACAAGAGTAAATGGTTTTTATTAAACCATATAAATGTTTTCATTAAACTTTTTGAAACTCTTAAGCATAAAATCAATTTTTTGGTTGGAAAACATTAACAGGAGGTTAGTCAAATGAGATTTCAAATGACTTTCAGAGAGTTCTCAAATCCATTGTTAGTCCATTGAAACTTTTGTTGACTCTCCTAATGTCTCTTGTTATTGGTTAGAGACTTTTTTTAAGTCATTTAAATTCTCGGAAACTCCATGTTATTGGATTAGGATTTCATAAGAGTCACTCCAACATCCCTGTTATTCGAATGAGAATTGAAAGTCATTGATTTATTGTTTTCAGAGATTTGGAGAGACTTTTTTAGGAAAATAGGTATGGTAGAAATCTCTCCTCAAGAGGTGATATTTCTAGAGACTTGGAAACTTGGGAATATTTGTTTTTGAGATTTGGACCAATTCTTTTTTTTTCTTTTTCTTTTTTTGTTTGAGTTGATGACCGCGTAACGGGCCATTTACGGAGTAAACCAGTGGTGAGATTGCATAGAAAACAAAATGAATGTGGGATGAGTGAAATAAAATAAATGGAAACATAGGCATAAGGCAACAACGAGATTTATTTTGACAATGAACACGTATTTTACCAGGTATTCATGGTACTTTTATTTAAATTATAACGTGCATAATAAAGTAAGCGGTAGATGTTTTGAATTTTTTTATTAGATATTGTACATTTTTTTGTCTCTACGAATCACAGAGACTCTTTACGAATATCAATTTTTTGTCTCTACAAGTCACAAAGACTCTCTAATATATTCTCAGAGAATCACTAGAAATCTCTATATTTTTAGAGAGTCTCCGGGAGTCACTCAAATAAAAAATCTATGAAAGTTCATATAAATCTCAATTGACTACCTCCCCCTGTAAGAGAATTTTCATATAATGTTTTTGGAGTTTTAAAGAAAAATAAGGATTTTTTTGAGAAAAAGAAAACTAGTGTGTGGTCATCACTTGTTTTCTAGAAATTTGATTCTCAGCAAGAATAGAAGTGTACAAGTATCACATACTCTCAAAGTGCAAGAGTGATTGTGAGAAAGATTTTACTCGGCTGTTTTATCCTGGGGACGACGCGACATGGAAGAACTGTTTGCACAATTTTGGCCAGAGCCGCAAAACGTCTTAAAGAGAGCGACCTGGTCGTGACTCAGCTATAAAATTATCTGTTTGGTTTTTCTTTGTGATTGTTTTGCAGGTGGATTTCGGCAATTGTTCCAACAATTTTAAGACGATTTCTTCTGCCATGGAGATTAAACGAGAAACTATTGCTGAAACACGATAAGTATTATTGTTATTAAATTATATTGAATCATTACTGTATAATTATTCATTAACAATTTATCTACATGGTTGGATTTTAGGTTTCTTCATATCTAAATTTTGACATCTAATGTTAATAGACCATAGTTGTAACATGTTATAGAGTTTTCTGTGGATCTCTTAAACGAAAATGAATTTGGTCTTGAATTTTATATCGTATGTATTAGACATCATGACTATCACCCAGGTAAAATTTCATAATTTTTGGAGTCCAAAAAGTATTTTTAAGGTATTTTACAAAACCACATAATGTTGCTGAAAATTTCTGACGGGCAGAAATTTATCCCTAATTGAATTCGTTTGTCCCAATCTTTGTGTAGCTATTTTGAATTTTTTGTAACATGAAACTTGTAGATCACAAATTTATCTTCAAAACCTATTTTGAGTTTTCCATTGGGTTTGTTGGTTTAAGAGATGTGGTGGTTTCAAAATCGTTGTGTGTGTATGTGTAAAAAATATGAGATGTGATACTTGAGTTTAGAGATTAGAGATGTAAGAACTAACAATAAAAATCATGTTTTGATTTTAGTACTTTACTATTGTATTGGTAATGAAAAAATAAGATCATTATAGGAAATCAAACTAGTGCACGACATATGTTTGATAAAATGCTTAGTAGAAAGTTATAATCTATTACGTTATAACTATAAAACTTAATTTTTGTTTGATACTTGGAGTACTAATTTTTATTTTATTTTTAAGTACTTATATAAGTTCATACCTTACTTATTTTGGGTTACAAATGCTCACATTTAAATGATTATGATAGGTGATAATTTCACTTGCTTCAACAAATTTTGGTTTCCCAATGAAAATAAAAATTGCGAGTAAATACTGGACGGTGTATGGAACAATGGTTTTGCTGATTTCTTTGCTGGTGTGGAAAGAGTGGACAATGGTTTATGACCAATTGAGCTTACAAAGGAAATGAGGTATGCTTGATGAACTATTTGTAGTTATTGTAGCGGTCAAATAATTGGATTCTAGATTGAAAGATAATTTGATTATTCAATCTTAGAATGAATTGCACGGAAACTAGATATTGAGAATTATTGTTTATAACAATAAATGTGGACTCATTCAAGTTTGGAACTCATGAGATAGAACTTGATACCAAACCAAAACCGTAAGAATAAGAAACCTAATCGAAACCAATATGAATACCAAGAAATGAACATAATTTTAATTATGAAATTATTTGTTATGCTTGCATTAAACCAAGTCTTATGATAAGGCATTGCAAGAATATCAAATGTTATTAACAATGGTTTTCAAGCAAAGTTAATGTGAACTGTGGATACGGTGAGAAGTTGGTATATATTGGTGTTTTACACCATGTTTGTTTTGATAGGTTATGTTTCAAAAGTTGAAACGAATCATTTGAAAGAAAGTGGTGTTGAGTTATACTCACATCTCTAGGATTCTTGGGATTGGTATGGTCTCAAAGTTTGCTTCGGGTAGAACTATCTTGTTAAAGATGTTCATACCACCAAAATGAGAAGAATCTAGTTTCCGCCTATCTTGTTTTTAACAAGATTGAGGTTAAAATTTTGTTGAACTTGATCATTGCACTACTACAATAGATATGTTATCAATGGGATGTTTGAACTAAATATTATATTATTTATATGATATGACTGAAACTTATAATTTTTTGAAATGTGTGATTTCATCCTGCTTCTATGAAATTTTTGAACTAGTGATGAGTATAGTCATTTTGTTTTCCTCTAAACTTTCTAAGAATTTTTTGAGTAACATGTATCTAATTTTACCCAACTCACCAAAACATGTAGACTTCCAATCTTACTAGTTTGCAAAAGCATCGGATGAGGAATAAAATGTTTGAGAATTTTATAAGATATTTTTGGTGTTTCACGTAGTCTAACTTGGTGACTAAAACTGTTTTTTTCAGTAGTGAATTATGCAACGTTGTCCTCATGAAAAATGTTTGTTTGTTCGTCCTCTATATTGTGCCAAAAGGATTTTGAAATTGGATCATTACTTTATTAGTTATGAGAACGAACGCATAGCGCATCAAATATGATTTAGAAAAATTATTTGCGCTTAGAAAAATTAGAAAAATTATTTATAATTTTTTGTATGAATGAGAAAATTTTCTAGTTTCTTAACTGGTATTAAACACCGAAATCCAACATCTATAGAATTTTTTTGAATGAATGTGGGCAGAAATGCAATTTGCATAAGTAATTTCTCAATTTTAGATCTTTTGGTGTTGATTTGAAATTTCCTTTTGAGTCGAAAGATAGTGTGGGTTCTTTACACTATGTATGTTTGAACACAAAACTTAGATTAAAGAGCTAGCTAGAAATGGAGATCACGAGATCATTAAGAATGGATGTGTAAGTAAAGTAGTAAGACTAAAACGAATTTTAGTCATCATTATTACTTTGTTTGAGATATTTAGCTCCTCATAATTTTAATCTTTGAAAAAGGTTTTAAGAACCAAATGTTTTAGTTTGAGAAATATAGAAAGGGTAATTAATTTTGATACTTGCTTTCATGTCGCTGGATTTACATTTTTGATTGATAATATTGTTTCTACGATGCGTGATTTGTTGTATATCATATGTAGAAAAATATATTGAATGAGTTACATGATAATTCTATGTAAACCAAGCATGAAAACAAAAACTTTGTAGTTCCCATAATAAATGAAATGCATATAAATTTGATAAGTCATTATTTATTTTGAAACAAGCTCTGAAGCAATTGAATCAAATGGTTTCAAAATTGACTGATGCGATAAACACATAAGATTGTTTGCTATATATGCATAAGTGATTCGCTGAATTTGTATTCTAACTCGTACGATGTTAATGAAACTGAGAACATGCTTAGTTTATTATTTGACATGAAAGACTTGGATGAAGATAGTGTAAATTTTTGAATTGAAATGTTTCTTTTGGATCTATTCCACTACATTGAAAAAGATTTGTAAAGAAATACAAATTATAGTTTTTGTAAACTAGTTTCGCTCATTTCATTCTAGTATAATAGTGCTTGTTATTGTGTGTGATTGAACTAGAAAAACAAATGAGTATGGTAGCATGGCATTGCTTCTTGCTACGTGATGGACTATGTGTATATTACTTCTATGGTGGGGGTTACATATATGCAGATTTACTAATAATCCATGTATGGAAAATTAGTAAAATATTGAAAAGGTTATGAGGTGTTTCAAACACATCATACACTTAGAAATACACTATCTAAATGTTTACCGAAATCCTTAATGGATATTGTGAAGCTGATTGGAAATACTTTCAGATGAATCCTCTACGGGATGGAGCGATTCAGTCCTCTACTAGATAGAGGAAGAATAGACATATTAATCCAATGCGATAGTACCTCGGCTATTGCAAGAGTTGAGAACCGTTAATTATAACGGTAGTGTCGACATATATGGTGATAGAAAAGAATTTTTGATGCTATGAGAATGGATTATATATGGTCTAAAAAGAGTTACCGTTGATCCTTTGACGAAAGGATTAATAAGAAGGTGTGATACATCTTATGGGATGATGATGATGCCCATTGAGAATTGAGTCATTTGTGATGGATACCCACCTAGAAATATGTTCAAAGGGAGTAACGATTCACAAATGACATGAACATAGTTGTTCGTGATGGACACCCAACCTATAACTCAAGATTCCAGAAGTAGGTTCAAAAGGTAATCGCTACCTATGAATGGAGATCCCAAAATGTAGGTTCAAATGGGGCTAAGTCACGGATAATATATGTAAACACAGAATCATGCTTTAGAGAGTTCATCCCACGGCATGATATCCTGAAGCGAGTTAAGGTTGAGTTTTTGTTTCTAAAACTCTTAATGATGTTTATATTTCTATTTAGAGTTGGGTACTTAGCTACAGGAATACTCTTGATAAACTCACCTGTATGCATGTGGAAGTGTGGCCGCTTTCAATGAGAATATGGGCAGTTTCTCTAGATCATTCATTAAACCGGGATTCAAGCACGGGGCCGTAATGTGCTGCCTTTAGACTTTACACTAGTATAGTTTTGTGTGTGTTAGACAATCTTCTTATCTCCTAGAGTTCAAAGACTTATGTTCACTCTATGGTCAGATTTTTCGAGAGCCTAACACTATATAAAGGTTCAAAATTGAAAGATACCTTTATTTATGCACATCACTATATAGATCTTGCTCAATGTTTTAAAAATATAGGTGGGGGATTGTTGGAAATATATGTATAAAACAAAATGTATTTCCATGTATTATTTTTATTAAAATTATTTTTAATAGTCTTAATGATCTTCATAAAAGCAATTTATTATTTGTGATAAATTCCTTGACCGTTTCATGTTACAAGAGTAAATGGTTTTTATTAAACCATATAAATGTTTTAATTAAACTTTTTGAAACTCTTAAGCATAAAATCAGATATTGATGTGATTTATGTTGTTGTAAAAAGTGATAAGTAGAGTTCGTTCAACTCGGACTTGTGAAGACTCGATTCTAGACTTATATTCCGATTAAAATAACAAATAAACAAAGATGATATCAATATTACGAGAGACTGGGACTTAGGATTCCACCAAACTTCACAATCAATTGGTTCATACGATGATTCATAACAATACTAGCTCTTTTATAGACTTTATTCCTTTGCCAAAAGTAGATTTTATAAAGCATTAGATGTAAATCATAATCATAGTGCATCAAAAGTTCTTAGACTAAGCATACACTATCAAACAAAATCACAAATAATCAACGAAAATCATAAATCGATTGAAAAGCAATGCAAAAAGTCATAAGAATCAATTATAATTACCATCAATTGTGAAACATGGCTTCCTCCGTCATCCCAGTGTTGGGGTTTAGATCCTCATGGTAAAAACATGCTCAAAAGATTGATTCATGGCTCAAAAAGTGTTTTTATTGAAGAGAAATAATAATACAGCGAATCTGCAACACTTTATAGTCGTTACAGAAGTCACCGTTACAATTGAAGTGCTGTTTATAAACGATAACTGTGTTCTGCTGTTGAAGAATGATACTTCTTTGCGACTGTTCTGTGTGGGTCAATGTTCTTCGTGTTCTTCAGCAGCAGCAGCAGCAGAACCCGGTTTCCTGCACCTTTGATTTCTCGGCTCTGTCGTGTTCTAAACTTTCCCTAACTTTCGACACCCCTTCTATATGACCCAACCAATCTATTTATATTAAAAAGAGCGATTAAATCTCTCCAAAATCTTCCAAAATCTCTTCCTTTCTCTTCACGGCAAAGTTGCGGCAATTTCTTGTTTTAGAATTTATACGCGTTTCTGAGGTTTCCTTTTGATTCTAAACTCTTCCTTAGATAGATACCAATCTTTGGGAAGGTTTATAGCACTTTAATCTCTCTAAAATTTCCTAAAACAGGTCACACACGTGACTTTCCATATTTTGCTGTTGAGATAAAAATACGTCGATTGAGCCCAGTTTAATTGATTTCAACACCCATATTAGATTCCTAGACCCATAAGGAGTCTATCCTATGAAAATCAGAGGTTTAGTCGACCTCAAACTCCTCCAAATCACTACCACCAAAACTGCCAGAAACATGTTTTCTGTTTTGGTTTTGGTTTCCCGCCCCTTATCCGTTGCTGGAGTCCGCATAACACTCGTCCCTTGGGTTGCATTTATCAACTTTTCAAGCCAATTTCGCCGCAAAAACTTATTTCTCCAAAAACACCTACAAAGAGATAAAATACCAAAATAAGTACAAAAATGGGTATTAACAATATACACAATAGAGATGAAAATAGACACATAAATGCGTCTATTAGATATTTGGTTGGAAAACATTAAGAGAATTTTCATATAATGTTTTTTGAGTTTTAAAGAAAAATAAGGATTTTTTTGAGAAAAAGAAAACTAGTGTGTGATCATCACTTGTTTTCTAGAAATTTGATTCTGAGCAAGAATAGAAGTGTACAAGTATCACATACTCTTAAAGTGCAAGAGTGATTGTGAGAGAGATTTTACTCGACTGTTTTATCATGAGGACGACGCGACATGGAAGAACTGTTTGCACAATTTTGGGCAGAACCGCAAAACGTCTTAAAGAGAGCGACCTGGTCGTGACTCAGCCATAACATTATCTGTTTGGTTTTTTTGTGATTGTTTTGCAGGTGGATTTCGGCAATTGTTCCAACAAAAACAGTGAGTCTGGATGCCTCATATACATTCAAACCATCACCGAAGTTTGGCCGCTGCCAATTTCTAGCTCCAATTCTCTTCGTCCATCGGCTTCCTCGTCTCTCAGAATCATTTCTTTGGCTAATAACAACACTGCTGCTCCAGACTTCCCCTTTGTTTTGACAAAAACAAGATGATGTTCAGTGTTTGGAATATACCGCAAATATATGTTGTCATAGTTTTGTAACACGTCCCACTTTCTCTTTAAGTCCTCAATGACTTGGCTTCAATTCACGGACACAACACTTGTCTTGATCGAACTTTAGGTAGAGAAGGAAAAATGCCCTCCCTGTGTATTTCTCAAATCAAATCACCGCATCATTGAGAACGGTGGTGCCGGCAGCTGCTTGAAACTCCACTTTCGTTTTGTTAAGAAATGAGGTAATATTCGATACCCTCTTAGCACACCACTGACGAGATGTGGTGGGATAATAAACCACGTCCCATTATTCTTCTCTTGAAATGAACAAGTGATGCCACTAATCACCCACTGTCACTATTCATGTAACCAATTGAAACCCTTTTTTTTAAACAATATATATCATAGATAAGAACAGATACACCAATCGACTAGAAAGTCATAATGGCGAAGTGTCCGAGAAGTGGTATCAAGCTCCACAACAGTACAAAGAAAATGATTATAATCCAAGTTGAAAGATATATTCTTTACAACTTTTACACATAACATACTACTATAGTAAATTAACAATGCATAGAGACATTCATCCATAGACCAATCTTCGTTAACTTCGCATATTCTTCTCTCGTCCTCATCTGAAATCTTTATTAAATTCACAGAAAATGTAAATATTTCCATCCAACATCGATGGTGATGAAGTTTCTTCACTTCCAAAAGATATATCAATAAATTCTCAATCATCCAAGGATTACGCTCTTTCCCAAGAAAGATCCCAAGCCTTCTACTAGTTATAGTAGAGCTGCCACGACGACTCAAAGGGATCAGGGCAATCTTCAAGATAGAAGACCGGACAAAGGTGAGGTAGTTAACCCCAGAAAATGACCAGTATACTGAATCACTCATGGGTAATTTATAAACAAGCCGAACATTTCTATGAACGAAATCAGTTTTAAAGAGAAGATAAGAATCTATATTCTCTTCAATAATTTTTTTTATTGGGATAGGATAAATCATGCATTTATTACTTAAATTGAAATATAAAACAATATAATTATTATTTAATATATCGTAAATTGAGAAAGTAGTACCACTATGAGTTGTGCAGCCTGTGGGAGTCGATGGGTAAGAACCAATCATTCTGACTATCAATCGGTCATGCTCCTCCTGTGCTTTTGTAATGTTACTGCCCCTATCCATCGTGAAGAGATAGAAGTCCCATCGAATTTGATGGCTCAGAAACAAGAATACAGCAGAGTATCGCTGAAAGCGCACTTGGGATCGAATAAAACACTTAGCCTTAGCCAAACACTTATCTTTAGCCATGACACTGTTTTCATAAAGATGCCCAAATGAAAACTTATCCTTAGACTCGGCACTGTTCTCATAAAGATGCCCACATAAGGAGGTATCTTTCACATCAAATAAGTCTTCAAAAGGACCGTGTACTTCCGAGTGGACCCATAAAGGAATATTATTCAGTTCTATTGTGCTAATATAAATTTGATTCTGTTTCAAGCACCTTTTAGAATATGGGTTATCAGAGCATGGGACAACAGCTATCGGAAAGGTGTGTAAATCTTCATCGACAATATTGAGCTGACCAAAATAGATGCAAAGATTTACCATACCTGTTGACGGAACAATAAATCCTCCGTAATCGTTGACGGAAATGTTCAAGCAACTAAGAAGATTACAAAGAATACTCTCCTCCATTAGAAGAAAATAGACCGAAGGGAGAAGCTGCTGAAAATTATTCCCAGTTTAAACTGCTCAAGAAGAAAGCTCTTTGGTTTTTGCTTCTGATTAAGCCAAAACACCACTAAGCAGATAATTATTTTCTTAAGAGTTATCTTAAGAGAAACTAGCCTTAATCCACCGAATAAATTAATAAACAAGATAGATTGATCAGGATTTGGAGGCTGCCTGGACTGAACCCAACAAATCAAAACGACCACAAAAAAAAAAAAAAAAAAAAAAAAGAAGATAAACAATCTCCAGGGAATACAGAGCTAATCACACAAACACAAAAAGGAAACAAAAACCCCAAAGTTGATGTCGATCAACTGCTTAACCAGGAGAGCAATTTTTTATAATTTTTTTTAAATAATCTTTGAATAGAACTAATCAAATTCACCGTCACCTTTTGAAATCAATTCAAATCTTTGAATACTACCCAACAATCTTAACGATGTTGATGCTGATCAACTGTTCTTTGTGAAGACCAACTTTGGATGATAACCTGATCGAGATAGATGAAGAAATTCTAAAACAAATCTAGAGGACTAACCTTGTGAATCCTAAATCTACTAGAGGAAGTATCAAACTAGATAAACAATCAGCTCTGACCCTTAAGGGATTACTGGAAGAACATAGTTATAATTTGAGAAATTTTGTTTATTGAGTTTAGTCCGAGCCAATCGCCCGATCCTCAAAGCTCTTAGCTCAAAAGTGAGCTTATGTGTTTTACCAATTGGAACCCTTTAGTTGCTCACACATATACCCAAAGGCAAATAACTCCCTTGTTTCACTGTTTCAAAGAACTGGTTTTGGTGGTTCAAGTACCATAAAAGAGCATGGCAGACCACATCTTAAGCTCGGTATCTTTAGTGCAATGAGTTATTGTTTGTCATTTTCGTCGCAAACTCTATTTTTGCTTCCATTTAGCTATTTTCCATCTAGGTGATCAAATTCGTTTGTACTTTCTACAAAAGTACTAAAATATTATTATTAGCCAAAATATCGAGTTCTAGCTAATATAATATGGGTATAAAATGTAGCACTTACGTGCTAATCAAGTTAATATCTCAACCTCTACTCAATAAGTATGTATGTAGACACAAGGTCCGTGAACTTGATTGTTAAACTGAATACTTGGACGATCTCAAAAATCAATATTCAAGATCAATCTATTCGTACCCAAATAATTCAATCGGAATTCTGCCAAGTGTTTAAACTTGTTATCTATCTTTAAAGATACGAGTTCTACAAGAAACTAGTCTCGTAATCGATTACAATTAAGTGGACGTATCTACGAAGATTGAATACGTACAAACCTGTGGAAATCCAATTATAAAGATAAACAATATAATACGGAAAAGGAAAAACATAAGACACAAGAAATTTTGTTAACGAGGAAACCGTAATAGCAGAAAAACCCGGGGACCTCGTCCAGATTGAGCGCCATCGCACTGTAAAAATTGGATAGGTTCGATCTATAGTCATTGGGGCCTCCTAAAAGGATCTACTAAAATAAAATAAAGTGGGGTTTTCTAATTTTATTAAACTAATCTAAAATAAAATGCAAATAAGGAAAAAGTAAACAAGCAAATCAAAGAAGTAAAGATATTGGTTAAGGATTTCGTTTTCATTCACAAACATGTTTTTCAACAATAACTAGAATTGATATTTAATCTCAACTTAATCAAAAGCCCTAGGATACCTTGACCGCAATAATCTCCCGCAAACTTCCTCTTGTCATCAACAAACATATTAAAAGATGCGAATATGAATTCTACCTTAGAGAACAACCTAACGTGGAAAGCGCACTAGTCAAGTTTAATTCCCTAAATGCATTAAGTTATATAAAATCAGGCCAATCAAAGCAACCGAAAGTGGAAAATGCACTAATCCGATTTAATAAAGGTTATGATTCAACCTTTCGTGTAATGAAATTGGAACTAAATTTTTCAGATGTGAAGAAAAACCTAGAACAACAATGGAAGCTTGGTGAAGGTCGTGTTCAGTTTGTTCCTATGAACAAAGGGTTCTTCATAATTAAGTTAAAAACGCAGGATGACAAGAATAAGATTTTCGATACTGAGGAATGGCTTATTGATCAACAAAAACTAAGTCTAATGGAGTGGTATCCAAGTTTTGATCCTGAAAAACAAAAAACTTCGTGTGGG
Source organism: Papaver atlanticum (assembly GCA_023531105.1). Classification (NCBI taxonomy): domain Eukaryota; kingdom Viridiplantae; phylum Streptophyta; class Magnoliopsida; order Ranunculales; family Papaveraceae; genus Papaver; species Papaver atlanticum. The sequence continues at coordinate 937,975 of JAJJMB010006426.1, read as the reverse complement.
TGAAGTTTCCTGGCATGCCTGTTGAGTTTTGGATTGAAAAAACGTTGTTATCTATGGATAAATCATTGGGAACTCCCATAGTGGTGGATAAATGTACATTAGCTCATGAGTATGGACATCACGCCTCAGTTATGGTGGATATCAATTTTGCAGAGCATGACACTGATTCAATCCATGTTATAGTGGGAGGATCAGACTTTTGGCAACCTATTGATATTAATAAGAAGCCTAAATTATGTTCCAAGTGCAAGATCATTGGTCATTGTGGTTCAGACTGTAGGAAGAAACACAAGAGCCATGCAGGTAATGTTTAGCAACAAGGTTCAGTTTTAGGGAAAGCAAGCTTTGACCCTAATGCTAAGAAGGAATGGAAAGTAGCTAGAAGCAAGAAGAAAGGTAAAACTGCTCCCATCATCCATGTTGTACCTGAAGTCTCAAATACTGTGGTACTTATTGCTGTTACACAAAATAAGATTATAACTCCCTCTGTGATGAGTGGAGTTGCTGAAGACAGTCCGGCAAAGCAACTGCGTGATGAGTTAAAAAAATCTGAAGCTTTATTTCGCGCAGCTTCTGAGGAACTGAATCAGTCCAAACAGAATGTTGCTGCGTATGAAGAATTAGTGGCTCGGGAAAAATTAGCGAGGTCTAACCCTGTGCTTACTGAATCATTGGCAAGTGTTGAATTGGCAAGAACTAGACATTTGCCCAATGATAATATTGATAACTCTTTCTCTTCTACTCCTTTATATGATGATCTCTTGTTAACAGAGAAACTTTTAGCTAAACACAAATTTGACGTTTTGAATGCTGAGATTGGGCTTCGGGATGATAATTCTCAGAATGGTGACCAACAACAGAAACATCAGGCCTTGAGGTTCCGTATTATGCAAAATACACAGGATAATAATGTTTCTCAGTCGGAAAAGGTTTTCTATGAAACTGCAAGTACTGTTAATCATAATTCTAAAGGCTCCTCTCCTCGTCAAGGTGGCAGCAAGCAAAATAATAACTCTATTCCTAATAGAGCTCAGTTATCAAATCCTACTCCAACAAGTTTTTAATGCGTGTTCTTTTTTTGAATGTGTGTGGGATAGCAAGGGAGGATGCTAGGAATAAGTTATATGAAATTGTTAAGGATTTTAAAATTGTCATGATTTGTTTAGCTGAGCCAAGGGTGGCATGCACTAATATTTTCATGCAGAGGTTACGTTTAAATGGTTACAATACTGATGTTATTCACAACTCAGCAGGTATCACTGTTGGGAACTTATGGGTGTTACGGTCGTTGGATTTGGCACGGCCTACTATATTAGATACTTCTCGTTAAGCGATTACAGTTGGGGTGGATGGTGTGCAAATTTATTTTGTTCATGCGAGTTCTTTGCAGATTACTAGAAGAACTTATGGCAACAACTTAATCTGGGTAGTTCTCAAACTCCTTGGTTGGTTATTGGTGACTTCAACTGTGTTCTTCGCAGTGAAGAGAAGAAGGGTGGTTTGGTTTCTCGTACTGCGGTGGTCAATGAATTTAGTGACTGGATTGATGATAATAGTTTGTCTGGGGCTAAGTCCCTGGGAAGTCAATTCACTTGGACTAATCATCAATCGGGGAACAAAAAAATTATCAGTAAGCTAGACAGGGCTGTGATTAATGAAGCTTAGCTTAATAAATATGAGAATTGGCGGTGTAAAGCTCTTCCTCGTGAAGTTTCCGATCATTCTCCTTTATGTGTGTACCCTTTTGTTATTGCTCGGCCTCATAGAGCTCCTTTTAGAGTTCAAAAAATGTGGTTTTCTCACCCGGATTTTTTGTCTATGGTGCAAAATAATTGGCAACAGCCAGTTCAGGGTTCTCCTGCTTTTATTTTTCCTTTCAAGTCGAAAATATTGCAAGTTGAGATGAAACCTTGGAATTTCATGGTTTTTGGTAATGTTCATACTCGTTTGAAACAGGCTCAATTGAGACTTGAAAGTGCTATTAGAAGCTCGGATGAAGACCCTACAGACATTGCAAGGATAAATACAATGAAGGCTGCTAATGTTGAGGTTCAAGATATTAGGCAACAACTCAATACTATGCTCAAGCAAAAATCTAGAAATCAATGGTTACTTGAGGGAGCCAGCAATACAAGCTTTTTCCATAACAGCATACGTATCCGCAGAAGTAGTAACACCATCTCAGAATTGATTGATAAGAATGGGGTAACTGTTACTAATCATGAGGAAATTAAGAATCTTACGGGGGAGTATTATGAATCAAAATTTAATGGGGATACGTCAGTTCCTGATGAGAACCTTTTTGCTATTGATATTGTACCAATCACTCCGGGGGAAAGTCTAAAGATGGATGCTTTGTCGTCTGGGAAAGAAATTAACAAAGCTATTTTTGACTTGGGTGCTGATAGTGATCCAGGGCCAGATGGGTTTGTTGGTTTTTCTACAGACACTGTTGGGATATTATTGGTGAGGACTTAATTAAGGCGATTTTGTTTTGCTGGCAAATAAATATATAACATATGATGTTAATTCTAGCTTTCTTCTGCTTCTGCCTAAGGTAAGAGGTGCTAACTCTCTTCGTGATTTTCGACCTATTGGTCTTAGTAATTTCTTTTTCAAGATTTTTACTAAGATTTTAGCTTCTCATTTAAGAAATGTGTTGGGTAAGCTTGTCTCTGAGGATCTAGTTGCTTTTATGAAAGTGAGGAATATCCATGAGAATATCAGCTTGGCCTCGGAAATGGTTAATGAATTGCAAATCAGGAGGAAGGATGGTAATGTTGGCTTGAAGCTTGATATAACTCAGGCTTTTGACACAGTTAGTTGCAGCTTTGTTCTTGATGTTTTTAGACATTATGGTTTCTCTGAAGATTGGTGTAACTGGATCCTTCATATCCTTAATTCGGCTAGAATTTCGGCTCTAGTGAATGGTAGTCCTGAGGGTTTTTTCAAAATTGATAGGGGTCTTAGGCAGGGTGACCCTTTATCTCCTTTGATCTTCGTTCTTATTGAATATGTTTTGAGTAGAAATATTTCTAAGCTTTTCAGGGAGAGGAAAATGTCTATTATGGTCTCTCGTAAGGGGGTTGTTTCTACTCATCTTTTTTTCGCTGATGATATCATGATTTTTTGCAAAGGTAATATGAAAAGTTTGAGAAACTTGGTTGATCTTCTTGGCCCTTATCAACGCGCTTCTGGGAAAACTGTTAGTCGTAAAAAAAAGCAAGGTTTATTTTGGTGGAGGTTCTCTAAATAGAAGCAGAACGATTGTGGATTTTCTTCAAATGCCAATTGCTGCTTTTCCGGATAAATATTTGGGTGTTAAACTAATGCCAGGGACGGTAAGATATCATCACATCAGCAATGCTGTTGAGAAGATTAAGAATCAGCTTGCGGGTTGGAAGGGTAAGTTGCTTTCTTTTGAAGATAGGGTTGTTCTTGTCAAAGCAGTGATTGCTAGCTTCTCTAATAATTTGGCAGTTTATAAATGGCCTCTTAAATTTATTCATGAATGTGAGGCGGCTATTCGTAACTTTTTATGGCCAGGTGATTTCGGTGTTTCTAGATCTTTTGTTGTTGCTTATGACAAGATTTGTGCTCCTTATGATGAAGGTGGTTTGGGTTTAACTCAATTGAGAGTTATGAATAAGGCTATCCTTATGAGCTTATGGTAGAAAATCCGTAACTCTAATAAAGTTTGGGCACGTTTCTTTCGTGTTAATTTTTTTATGAGGAATGGTAAATTGGTTCATTATAGGAAATCTTTTATTTTGCCGGGAATTAAATGGGTTTATAATCTGGTGTAAGAAAACTCAAAAGTGCTAATAGGTGATGGGCGCAATACTTCTCTCTATTATGATGTGTGGGTTGGGGATAGAGCCGTGGCTGATATTCTTGAAGACTATTCTCTTGACCGTGTTGTTTTGGTAAGAGATATGTTGAATAATGGTGTTTGGAACTTGAGTACGGACTGTAGGAACTCGTTACTTGCTGCAGGTATAGAAGAAGATGATTTACCTAACCCTCTTAATGGTGCAGATCATAGAGTTTGGCAGCCAGATTATAAGGGGAACTTTACAGTCAAGTCTGCCAAAGATTTGGTTCACAAGAAGTATGTACATCTGGAGGGAGCTAATCTGTTGTGGAGGAAGTCAGTTCATCCATCTTTGGCCACGAGGAATTGGAAACTTTTGAGAGGAGCTTGCACAACTCTGGACAAAGTGAAAAGTTGTTTTAAAATCTAGGTGGTAAACAATTGTTGTCTATGTAACAACGATGGGGAGTCTCTGGACCACTTACTTTAGACCTGTCAGTTTGCTGTGAAGGCTTGAAGATGGGTTTCAGATATTTTTAGAATGCAGGCACAGTTAAATTTGAAAACAGCTTATAAAGCTGCCCGTGGTAGGAGTGGAATGATCAAAGACCTTTTTTACTCACTATTCTGGTTGTTAGATCAGAATTATGGCAAACTAGGAATAACTTTGTGTATGAGAATAAAAAAGTTTGTTGGAGCTTTTTTCAAAAGCGTGTTTTCAACCAGGTCCAGGACTACTCGCATAGGTACAAGAGCTACATGTTTAACTCAATTGAAGATTTGCAGGTGCTGGACTTTTTCAGAGTTTAACACAGGCAGGTGAAGGTGCAAGTCCCGGTAGAGTGTTAATGGTATCCTACGGCAGTGGATGAACTTTTTTTATGTTGTGATGGAGCGGCTCGTAGGAATCCTGGCGTGGCAGGTGAAGGTAATGTTGCTAGGGATCAGGATGCAAACATAATTGATGCTATGAGAATTGGTTTGGGTATAGCGTCAAATTACTTGGCTGAAATTTTTGGAATCATAGTTGGTCTGGAATGGGAAGTTCAATGGGGGTTTGTGAGAGTTTGTGTTCGCTCTGATTCTTTAAGTGCTGTTGCGGCTTTCACTTCTTCAAATCTTCCTTGGTTTGTTAGGCAGCGTTGGATGAGGTGGCTTCTAGTTATGAGTTAATTCGTTTTAAACATGCTTATAGAGAGACAAACTTTGCAGCTGACAAGATGGCTAAAAGAGGGTGTGATCTTCCAAATGAGGAGGGGAGACACTATGTTGGAAGACCGGAATTTTTAGTTTCTGTTGAGTATCCAAATGTTTCTTATTTTCGATTTAAATGAGTTGTAAGATTTTGGGGTTTTTCTGACCTATTTTCTTACATTCTCATGACTCTTTGTATATAAGCTATTTATTAATAACGCGCGCGTTACATCCCCAGGGCTGTCAACATCGATGTAATATAGCCCCAACAAAACAAATGAATTAAAAAAAAACCCAAATTCCCGAACTGTCTAAAATACCCCTTGTTTTTTTTCAGCCCAAGACTAACATAACAAGTCAACACTACTCATTCCCTTGATTCCGTCGTTTTTCTTTTTCCTTCTCTTTATCTTTTTCCTTTGCTTCTCAAAAATAAGAAACAATCAGATCTATGAAATCGATTTTCTTTCGTTTGACCTGATAAACAATCCATTCTTTATTCTTCTCTTGAAACCTAAGATTAAAAATCATAAATTGAAACAAGTTATGACCTAAAATCAAAAAAGTAGAAACCAAAATCACGAAAACTGGTTAAAATGGTGAAGAAAAATGCTCAACAAGAGAAAATAAGAGGTGAACAACTCAGTAAAACGATTAAAAATTCTCCTTAAGGTAAATTAAATCTTTTGTTTCATGTTCTTCGCAACTTATTTAGCGTTTAAACTAACATGCATCGACGTTTTCTATGTTTGGATTGAAATGATATTTTGGTTTCATCAATTATTTTGTTTATTATTTTGGTTAGATAAAATAATATGTATTGTGTTGTTCTTATTCAGATTGAAACAATTTTTAGTTTCAACATTTTCCGATTGTTATTGTTAGATTTAATTCGAGTAGATCTGGTTTTGTGCTGCTGGTTTCATCCTTTCTTTTTGATGAAACCATTTTTTGTTTCAACACTTTCCCTTTTTTAAATTGGTTCCACCAGAATTGGGTTTGGTGATGTTGGTGTATTCTAGTCTTTTTGATGAAACCATTTTTTGGTTTCATCATTTTCCAATTGTTAAATTGATTCCACCAGAATTGATTTGGTGTTGCTGGTTTCATTCTTTCTTTTTAATGAAACCATTTTTGGTTTCATCATTTTCCAATTGTTAATCTGGTTCCGATTCTTGAAACCATTTTCTGTTGGTGTTACTTAATGATTGTTTGATGTAACCAGATTTGGTTTTACCATTTCTGCTTATGGTTTACATATGCTTGAAACCGATTCTAATGTTATGTTTACTGAATGATTGTTTGATGTAAATAGATATGGTTTCATCATTTTCAATTATGGGTTTTCTTAGTTAGACTTCTACTATTAGAACTCTTTCAACTTATAGTTTTATCATTTTCAGTTATGGTGTTTATGGTTTACGTATGGTTTAACAAAATGGAATAGATACAAAACCGTTTAGGTGCTCGTTGTATCATTTGTGCGCGATAACACCTACCGTAAAGGCCTTGATACAAAATAAAAAACAGTATATGAAGGCTCTTGTTAGTTTATTATGGTTACCCTCTGTTAGATTTGGTTCCACCAGAACTGTTGGTAGTGTTAGTTTATTTTGGCCTTTTGATGAAACAATATTTGGTTTCATCATTTTCCCTTTATTAGATTTGGTTCCACCAGAAATGTTGATGATGTTAGTTTATTCTGGTCTTTTTGATGAAACCATTTTTTGGTTTCATCGTTCTCCCTTTGTTAAATTTGGTTCCACCAAAAATGTTGGTAGTTTTAGTTTATTCCGGTTTTTTCGAAGAAACAATTTTTAATTTCGCACCTACAATTTTCTTTTGCGAGTTTAAACATTGAGATATCTGTTTGGCAATTTCAGGAAAGATTGTGGACTCATGTTTTCTATTACATGAAAAGCCTCTTGAAGGGAAATATGAAGTCTCATGAGGAGAATATATTAAAAAAGATGGAAAACATGAGAGCAAAGCTGCCTACAAGATATTGATGGAAAAACCACTAAAGAATCAGAAAAGAAGACATACCGTCATTGCACACATGAAAATTAGTGTACTATCATCTAGTTGTATTACTTGTAATAGCCTTTGCAACATTATCTGTTTTGTTTAAAAATGCTTATAATATTAAAGATTTAAATGGTTTATGAATGATTTCAATTATGATTATCGCATTTTTGTTTATTGGCACCCTGCAACTTAACCCAAACCATATTGATATACTAAATGTGTAGCGTATGAGTTTGATTATTTTATCATGAAACCAAAAAGGGTTCCAACATATTGCAGGTGAAACCAAAAGGAAAAGGGTCGTATCGCGGCTTAATTTATAAGATGTACGAAAATGAATCTTCTCTGTTCCTAGAGTTTTGGACCAGGAAGTGGTCTTGATCCTGATTTAAAGGCTTAATCATAGCCCCTATGTTTTTAACTTGTACCCAGCTCCATATGACAATGATATGACTCGTTATACAGGGTTAAATCCTGGCTTTAAGACACACATACACCATAACTGAGTATGTTGAGATTTAAAGGCAAAATTGGTATATTTCTAGGCACGGAGCATTTTCATGTTCCAAGGCACAAGTGTAAGTACACCCAAGTATTAAACTACGACAGAAAACACACCAAACATAGTTTGATATATTGTACTAAACTACTGCAATATGGTCTAACAAAAAATCTCAATAATCACTAATCACTTTAACATTAATGATACAATTAGAAAAGTAGTAATGTGATTTTTTCCATCCATTATTCATATAGGTACACTCAGAAATCCTACATATATATATTTAGATGATAACAAGCAATATGTTTAAGTGATTTTTTATTTTTTCATAATAGTAACGATGAAACCTTGGTTCCAACAATATTGCAGGTGAAACCAAAAGGAAAAACGTAATCTAAATGAAAAAATAATGAAACACCAGCAGAAAATCATCATGTTTAACTGTAAAAAAAAATTAGACAAGAAAACAAATGAACAATAATAGTCAAAGCAAATGAATTCTCAAAAGTCAAAACATATCACGGTTTAAAACATCAATTGAACAATGTCGGAGAATCTTCACGACGATCGCACATCATTTTCATAAGCTAGAATCATGTTTGGTGGAGATTTTACTACTACGATTAGATCAATTTTAAGATGATAATCCGAAGGATTAAACCGTAATATTTCTTTTTTTTTCTTCGAATTAGGCTAAAAAGAAGACGAGATCTGAAAAACAGAAGTCTTTCAATTTCTTCAACACTAAAAATCAATCTTCGGATACAGTACGAAGGATTGAAATCTATAATCTCTTTGCTACTTCAACTATACTGAAACGAAAACGAGATCTCAAAATCAATTTATGAGATGATCAGATATAAAATTGAACCTAAAAAATAGTTTATGAATTGAAAAGATTGATGAAATAGGGAGAATCAGATTTATATGAACCCTAAAATTTTAATACATGAAAATTTAACATTATGTATATAAAGGGAAGGACAATATTAGAATTATAAAATCTAATAAAAACTAAATTTAACGATTATAAATGGAAATAGAGTTTTTGTTCCACTTTTATTGGATATGGTTTTTATGAAAGCCAAATAATATGGCTGGAGTTTTGGTAACTCACATTGTTTTTTTTAGAACTTATTATAATAATTAGGGGTGAGCAAAAAGTCCGGAACCGCGGATTTCACCCATATCCGTCCGCAAAATTGCGGGTGAAAACCAATCCGTAAGCTCTATGGGACGGATACGGGTGGGTTTCTCAAATCCGCACATTTAGCGGTTTGGTTGCGGTTGGACTTTGAAATCCGCGGATTCACCCGCACCCCTCTCTCTCACACACACTATCATGAAGTTATTATTGTTTTTCTCTAAAGAAGTAAAGTCTATGATTAAACTTTGACGGTTAGCATCGAGAGCGAGATGGGTAGTTCCATGAGCTTGAGAAGTGCTGGCCTCTTTTTTTTTCTCTCCTGTTTATTCAGTTAGTGCATATTAATGGTCCACGGAAATCATATAAAAGAAAACATAATGAAATTGGAGTGAAATCTTGTGCACAACATCTTGATTCTTAACAGCCAATTCATTTTTGTTGTCGTGGAACTTCGAAGATAAGGGATTGCTAATTTAAAATTGAGATGATCTAGTGGCTATTTTACCCACTACGCAGTGCAAACTGTATGTCTAAAGAAAGAAGAATAAAATGGTTGTGCTCTGAAAGCTAAACGATTAGCAAGCCAGTCATAACGAAATAAATGACTAGAATTTTAACTTTAGACCTTTTTTTTTTTTTTTTTTTGACTAAATCCGCCGTTAATCCGCATCCGGCCCGTATCACCCGTTGATCGGATGTCAAATCCGCGGGTGATTGGGCCGGACACGGTTGGATTTTCCAAATCCGCAACTTTGACGGATTGGACGTGGGTGACCCCTAATCCGCATCCGTCCGTCCGTTGCACACTCCTGGTAATAATACATCTTGGATTTACCAAAAAAACAACAACAAAAAATACAAAAAACCCATGAATTCCCATACAGGACTTGTCAGTTTCCAGCCTTATAATAACAATAAAAGCCTGTTGTAGGATCCACACCTTCCTATAAAACCTTTTCAAAAACCCAGAATCTCTTTTTCTTCATCTCTGCAGCACTGAAGTTCCGTGTCTGCTCCTATGGCGAAACCAAATTCCACCATTGAATCAACAAATCACACAATCTTCATTGACACAAATCTCAATACCCATCTTGTTGTAATTATTACGAATAATGATACCGTCTTTGATCTGAAACGTAAGTTTATTTGCACTTTCCTACTTCTAAATGTCAAACTTTTTTATGCTTTTTGATATTCTGATTATGTTTAACTCGTTAGCGTTTCGTAAGTTTGATATAGGGTTTGTTTGAAAACCTCAATTTTTCCAGAAAGGTTGGTTTTTGATCATGTTATTACAGAATATATATTTCTTTTTCGCTCTGTGCAGTATCAATATCAATTTGTATTGTTATGCGAGTTTAAGGGTACTAAGACTCTCCTTACATGTATATTTGAAGTTCGGATACGAATTTTGTCCGATTTTCGACATAACCCATAGTTGTTGCAATTGGTATTCGCTTAAAATTGATGTGAGTTCGGTGGATTTCTGAATGTTTTGTTTCGTATTACCCATTTGATTTGCAGTACACAGTGACTATTCAATTTTATTTTTTTAAGTTATCAGTATTGTTTTCTTTATATGACTAGTAAAAAAGAGATAAATGTTCAGTTGTTGATATCCATTTTAAGACTAGAAAAATCGAGATAAAGTTGATGGTATGTATCTAAGGCATAAGTGCAGACTAATGGTGCAGATATAACATTATGCAAGCTTAATATTTACTTAGATGAGCTGATAGATATCAGGACTGTAATTAGTGAATTGTAAACCATCCCATTTGCTTGCTATTTCCTTTCCTATGTTCACCACTCTTGCAATTTCCAATGTGCCCAAGAGAAAACTCCCTTTCCTTGAGGATTGACCAACACTCACTTGGTGTTGACTGTTTCAAATTGTGTGCTGGCATATTGGTTATGGTTATATGATGCTTCTTAGAGTCATTTTACAGACTTAAGTTTTGGTGGGAACAAACGAGCGAATCAACCAGCTACATAACAACTGATTTAGCTAATTCTTGGGTTGCAATGGGCGGTTAGTTGAAGAACTAAATATGGGTATGCTAGGTTATGAAATCATAAGCAATTCTTCAGAGCTCAAACTACACTAAAATATGCCGTGAATAGTTGAGATGAAGGTGATGAAAACAGAAACAGTATGTAGTTTACGAGAAAGACATCTAGCCTGATGTGTGATGTATTTATCTGTGAATTTTCATACTAAAAACTGATGTTATTTTCTTGATAGATATAAATCCTAGGCTAAATACTTGGATATCTGCTCTCCTTCAACTTTTACAAATTATGTTTTTTAGGTGGGTCAGTCACTATTTTTCATTCCCTTGCGCTGTATGATCTGTAACTTATTTTGCCGTAGTGATCATGTCCTTGTACTTTGGATGCTATTTTACTGTACAAACTCTGCGCTTGCACTTACTTTATCTACATTTCAGTTGAAGTCAGATTGTCAAATGACTCAAATCTTTGTATGGGAGTATGATTTCTCAAAAGTGAAACCTATATGTTAGGGAATAATTTAGCTGAATGTATGTGTACCATTTCAATGGATAGTTCACATGCTACCTGTACAGAATTATTGTGCACAAGAAAGTAGGCTGTCATGTACTATTTTATAGAATATTTAGTCACTCATTTTGAAGATACCTACTAGGGATGCATTATTATATTAACAATAACATCATTATGGTTTTGTTGTGCAGAAAAAATAATGTCTGAACATCCTTGTTGCTTTCCAATGCTTGGCAAGATAGACGTTAAAGCTATTAAGGTACGTGTAGTAATCATGTGTGATCTTGTTATCAGTTAGCACATGATTGTCCAAACCCTGTCATTTTCATTGAGAATTCTGAGTTTTAGTTTTTCGATTTTTGTAGGTAAGGCGCAAAAAATGTTTTTACCATGTATCAGATTCAATGTTTGTTAAAAGTGTATTCGATAGAGTTAACAGAACATGGTTTCTTTATGTGGATGCCGTTAGCGAAGTGGTATCTGGAAAAAAACCACTTTATTTACAACCTGGTTCTAGTGGTCTACCAAAACTAATGTTAGATGGACCTTCAGCTGAAAAAGAAAAAACTAACATCCAAGTTGAGCATCAGTGCATTAAGGTTTCAGGGTTTGAGTCAAACATTGGAATAGCGAACCATGTTATTTTGAACGATGGTCAGTTAGTACAGGGTGATATGGGTGGAGAGGTGTCAAACAAATTGGATGTAGGAGTAGAAATCTTAAGTTCTGAACTGATTAAAAGTTCCGATGATACTAACGAGAGGTTTATTTCTGGAAAAAGGAAACGATGTGATCCAATTAGCACAGAAAATGAAGTCCCAGAAATACACGCTGAACACGAGAAAGATGAATCTATAAACGTCAAGGGTGGCATGGATGAAAATATATTGGGTGAAGCTCCACTAAATTCTCCTGCAAAGAAAAAACAAAGAAAAGTAAAGAAAAGCGAAGATGTTTGTAAGAATGTTAAAGGTCCTTCAGAAGAAGCTTGGCTACCAGCTCCTGCTGTGAAGAGTGATAAGATTCTCGATGCTTTGCATGACCCCATTGGAGAATCAATGAAAGAGACTGATGCCGAGACGCGTCTGCATAGTAAAGAAGCATTTGTACCAGAAAACTTGTTAAATGAGAAATCATTGGGGGATGGACAACAAGTCACAATTGGTTTATTAGTCAAACCGGCGGAAAGTTTGGCCAGTGGGAAAAGGACAATAAAAAAGAAATCGTCAAGTTTTCAAATTGAGGCAACTTCTCCAATTGACACAGAAAATGAAGTCCTACAAATGCTTGATGAACACAATAAAGGCGGATTGGTAGATTCTTTAGATGACCCTGTTGGAGAATCTATGAAAGAGATTGATGCTGGGACACCTGATGAAGTGGCATCCAAACCAGAAAACTTGATACATGAGAAACCGTTGGGGGATGATGAACAACAAGTTACCACTGCCGGTTTACCAAGCAAATCGGGGGAGAGTTTAGTCAGGGAGAAGCGGAAGAAAAATAAGAAGTCGGCAAGTGCTCGAAATGAGGTTTCTAAAGTTGACACCAAAACGGAAGTCCTACAATTGCATAATGAACACGAGATAGATGGATTCAAAGATTCTCTACATGACCCTTTTGAAGAATCTACGAAAGAGATTGATGCTGGGACACCTGATAAAGTGACATCCAAACGAGAAAACTTGATACGTGATAAACCGTTGGAGGATGAATCACAAGTTACAAGTGCTGGTTTACCAATCGAACGGGGGGTGAATCTAGTCAGGGAGAAGCGGAAGAAGAAAAGTAAATCAGCAAGTGTTCGAAATGAGGCTTCTACAGCTGACACAAAACATGAAGTCCCAGAAATACATATTGAACACAAGAAAGACGAATTCATAAATTCTTTACATGACCCTATTGAAGAAAATATGAAAGAGATTGATGCTGGGACACCTCTGCACAAAGACATATCTAAACCAGAAAACTTCTTACTTGATAAATCATTGAGGGATGAACAACAAGTCATAAGATCTGCAGTCAAACCGGTGGAGAGTTTAGTCAGTGAGAAGAGGAAAAGGAAACTGGCAAGTTTTCGAGAAGTGAATTGTGTAGTAACACCATCTGAAGAAATAAATTTGAAGCATAAGTTATTGGACGCTTCTGTAGATACAGAGACTAAGGATATTGCTAATACAAGAAAGAAGAAGAAGAGGACAACCAAGACTTCTGATGCTGAAACCTGCTTGCCATCTGCAGGAGCAGAAAATGATGATGATAGCACAAGAGATGTCGTTCCTGTAACATCTGAGCCTGAAAAAGCTTTAGATACTAGAAAAGCAGGTAAAAGCTTGCCTCCAACTGGAAAGTCAAGAACGTCAAAAAAGAGAACTACTGATGCTCCATCTCTATGCCTTGAGAAGGGATCTGATAAGGACTGTGGGATTGGGGACAACACTTTGCTTATGGAGTCTTTGAAGACTAAACACTCTAACTCAAAGAATCATGCAGAACTACCAGAGGAACAAAAAGTTGGTCTCTCTAGGAACGTCACTACTTCAACTGATGAAAACAGGAAACAGGAGAACACCCCGTTAAAAAAGCTGAAAAAGTCAAGAATAGGGAAGGCAAAGTCTGATAGCAATTCGTCTATATATGTGCCTGAAGTTGATAAATCTGGTGGGATTGCTATTGACTCCCTGTTTCAAGTTTCGGAGAACTATGAATCCTTACAAATGCCGCCGGACATTCTCGAGCATAATGTGGGGAATAGGCCTCTTGAAGAAAATTATGAGTCTGATGTAAATGGTAGCTCAAATGAAGGAACCAAATCTTCTGCTGTTGAGGGTGATGACATTGATTTCAGTGAGTACTTTTTGCCTAAAGACCACCAGAAATTTGTTACACCTGCCAAAGGGACTGAAACTAAACCATCAGACAAGAGCTTGAAAGTTGGTTCAGGAGAAAACCTCTTGCACAAAAAGAACTCTGATGGTGGCGCCTCGGGCGCGGTTCCAGTATCAAAGGTTGAGCAAAACAACCCTGCACCACAACCTAATAAGAAGGGTACTGTTAAGGTTGGTGAAACTCCTGTCAAAGTGTCAAAGAAGAAGGTAGTTAGTGCATCTGGGAATGCTACCCCTGTCATGAAGAAGGTAGTTAGTGCATCTGGGAATGCTACCCCGGTTATTTCTCATCTGGATCGTTCTTCTAGAGTTAACCTTGCCCAAAAGAAGATTAATGTTTCCATGGTAGAATCAAGTTCTAATACCGAAAGTACGGTGGACAGGGTAAATAAAAATAAAGGAGGGGGTGTTGTTCTTCAATCCCATGCAAAAGCAAGAATTCCTCTTTCAGATCAAATTGGTAAAGTGTTGAATGCTTCCCGCAGTCAGAGGAGTTTGTTAACTAGCATAAAACCTATTTTCAAGGAAAGTAGTGGTGAAAGTTCTCAAGATGAAGGTGATGAAGCAAACAATTCAGAGGCCAGCACCCAAACTCCCTCAGATTCGTCCTCATCTGGATCATTAACCGGGGAGGATTCACCAGGTAATGCTAATTTAGTAATTTTTAGTTATTTTTAAACGCTTTAGTCGGTACGTTATCAGGATGTCATTGTTATTCGTGCAGCTAATTTTGGTTTATCTGTTAATTGTTATTTTTACAGGACCTTCTGGTGGTAGAAGGATGGATAGTGATGTGACTACACCAAAGTAAGTAGATGTGTACATATTGTTTCTCTATCTGTGTGGAGTAAGGTGGAGAAATTATGAGGAAGAATATATAACTCAGAAACAATTGTGTTGGTATACTTGCATTGGTTATTTGGTTTCACTAGTGTTGAATCTGATATATGTGTCACCGTGAAAAGGGTAAAATTCGTCAAAAGAATAGGTTCTCTGAAATCTGCCAAATTCTTATCTTTACATAGGTAGCTCTGAATAATTTCATCTGTTGATAATGAGTCATCATGCTACTTTTGTTATATAATAGAATTGATGCAGTTTTCCTTGTGCTTAGGATAAATCTCCCTGAAAGTGTTTGCCCTGTGCAGATGTAAGGAGAAAATAAGCTTGGATTCAATCTTTAAAAGGTCGAAGAGCTACAAGAAGGCAAGAGACATCGCTTCCCAGTCTCAAGCTGAGGATCCTGCACCAGACATTGTGCTGGATAGTCAGGTTTAATTTGAAACCCATTAACGTGGTAACTCACTAAATCTGGTGAGTGCTGATGCTCATTCTTTCCTGCTGCCTTGTCAGAAAGAAACCGGAAATTGAGAAAGGAGTTACTTTTGCTTGTTGATTGTACCAATTCTACTTTACATTTTTGTTAGATGACTGCCTTTTCATACACCTATTTCACTTTGAAGCATTCTTGGATATGAGCTGGGACAACCCTAACCAATCCAGTGTTCTTGTTGTGCCTCTTTAAATCATTAATTTAGTATATTCCATTTTGGAGCAATCTTGAACTGAGCTGGAAGCCTGGAACATCCCCTATTAATCAATCCCGGGTTTATGTTTTTGCCTCTTTAAAGCATTAATTTATACTTTTGTTTACATATACTTTCAATGTTTAAATAGTTGCAGGCAAATTTGACAGTGTAGATGTCATGAATGCTCCATTGATTTTTAAAATCTAGACAAGTTTACGGAAGTTTGACCGATGGGCAACAGCAGTGTGATTACAATTCCACAAATTTTCCCATTTATATAAGCACTGAACAAGAAAGAGGTCCAGAAAGTTATACATGAGCTATTACTGTATACATTGTTTTCCTCATTATATCTTGTATCTTTACAGCAATATGCTTCTGCACCATTTTACAATATCATCTCACCTGAATAACACAGTTCAGTCCAGAACTGATCCAAAATATTTCCCATATTACAAAAGGTTGCCAGTTTACTCTTGGTCTCCTTGTAATTGCGGAGGTTGAAGTTCTTCTTTCTCGAACGGTTTGCTTCTCCGAGGAAGATCAGCCAGGTTGCAGAATTCAGACAAATGTTTTCTATTTTTTATGTGTTTTTTCTTCTCTGGAGGCCTTGGTCCTAAATTAGCTATATCTATAGTTGCACCATAATTCGTAGCCGATTCCAACACCACATCATAAGCCTTAGAAGATAGAATCAACTCCTCACTGAATGCCCTCAAGTACAACTCATAAGCTAATCTAGGTTTAGCATCTATCGCAAGAGCTTCAATCAGCATTTCGTACGTTATCTCATTTGGTGGGATATTCCAAATTTTCATTCGATGAAACCAATCAAAGGCAGTGCTCCCCATACCATTCCGTGCACAACCACTAATTATTGCATTAAAAGTAACAACAGTTGGTTCAATCCCTGATTTTACCATCTCCCTCATCACAGACTCGACAGTATCAGATTTTCCTTGACCAATATAAACTGAGGCAATAATGGTATAAGCATATAAATTTGGTTGAATACCAACCTTGATCATATGATCCCATACTTGAATTGCCTCTTCGTAGAGCTTCCCTTTCTCAAGAGCACTGAGCAGTGCTCCGTAGGAAAGGATTGTTGGTTTCTCACCATTTTCCACCATTCTATGGAAAATTTGCACTGCCGCTGAAGTTTCTGCAGCCTTAGAACAGGCCACAAGAACTGCATTCCATTCTCTACTTCCTGCTTTCAAGCCTTTTTCTTCCATCTTGTTAAGTAATCTAACACCCCATCTCCAAATTCCTCTCTTCCTAGCAGCAGTTAATAGAATGTTGAAATGAGAAATTACAAGCTCATTTGATAAGTTATTAGGCTTTGGTCCTTTATCCAACAAGTCCTCATAGACTTCTAGCGCCGCCCACCACTTTTTCGCCTTCCCCAACAACCAAATTACATGGTTACATACAGATAAGCTAATCCCTGTCCCCCCCTCTCTTATTCTGTTGTACAACTCCCTCGCCACAACGTAATGGCCTTCCTGTGTACATGCCCAAACGAGTTTCTCATGGTCTACACGTCCAGGTTTCAGTCCTGCACCATCCATGCTTGTAAGAAGATCCATCACGTCTTTAGTTAAGTGAACTCCTTTCACGAGCCACCGTCGCATAACTTGGTAGCATATTCGAACTATGAAGTTTTCAAGCTTAATAATTTCACTATCCCAATCATCATCCGTATCTTTTCCTATCTCCCCATTCTGATACCTCTCTTTCACTTCAACAAAAAACTTCAGAGCTCCATTACCGTCTTCCATTCTTCGATAAGCCAACAATGCTGTTGAATAAGTCACGGGAGTTGGCCGTAAACCCATATTCTGCATTACCTGAAGTACGTTAAGCGCCTCTTTAGATCGTCCTTTCTCTAAATGAATTGCCATTAAAATGTTATACGTCACAATATTAGGATTCACCCCTTCATCTTCCATATCTTTCACAACCATCTCCATTAAACCAAACTCATGAGATTGCTTCAATGCACCGAGTAGACTGTTATATATATAAAGGTTAGGATATATAGTACCATCAGTCTCTATCTTCTTTCTCTTAAGCCATTCGTAAACAGCCATTACAGTATCCACTTTTTTATCCACACCTAAACCTCTTAGCATAGATGAATACACATTAAGCGGTAGGTCTGCAAAATCCTTAAGTACTACTTCAACTTCATCTGCAGTTTTGGCAAACCCTAAACTCAAACCCAACGCTCTAACATCCACCTTTTTACTCTTCTCCTCACCTAATTCACGATTATCTTCTTCCTCTTTACCAACATATTCCTTGTTGTCTGTCGGTTCATTGCTGCCGTCAAACGGAATTTCTTTCAAAACATCAATCCCATCACTCAAAATCACCTCATCTACACTATCTTTATCACTCCCTATTGCTTCTTTCTCTAAAGCTAAAGCTAAAGGAATACTATAAGAACCAAAAGAATTCCTCCTCTTTGGTTGACAAATAAGATATAAATTCACTTTAGACGAAAACCCACACATTGGATTCCAACAATGAAACCCATTACTAACTTCAATTGAACTCAAACAATAAACTCTCTTTCTTCTTGTCCTCGAAATACCACTTAATGGCAGCAGGACACTTAAAGCTTGCATTTTTTTACACACTATTCATACATAAAAACAAAAACCCATTTCTGGAAATCCCAATGAACTCCAGAAAGAAAATTTAATCCCACAACAAAAAAAAAAGAGAAATTCTAGAATGAAGTTAATTACAAACCCTTGTTGTTGTATTTTGCTGTTTGGTACTGTTTTTGAAGTGTTTTCTTAGTGGCATACAAGTTGCGATGAGTTCGTACCTTGACCCTGAGGAGATATTATGGAGAAAAAATGTACAGAGTTTGGGTTTGTGGAATCGAATTGAAGGATTTCTCAACGGCGCCGAGTTTTGTTGCTTAGAACCATTCAAATGAAAATTGGGACGATAAGAGCATCAAAATTCTAAATAACCCGTATTTGTTGGGTCTGGTATAAAGGGTCCCGCTCCATCATAATAGGATCCGAATATGGGATATTAGGGCCTAGGCCCCACCCATAGTAACCATTTAGTCCCAAAAATAATACTCCCACTGTCTTTTTTTATGTGTACTAATTTCTACTTTGGTCTGTCTTCTTTTATCTGTCCGCTCTGTTTATAGACATATTTTTCCCTCCTTTATTTTTTATAATCATAAAATCATTTTTAATATAAACTTAATTCAGAATCTTAAATATTATCACAATATATAAGGAAAAAATCTATTCAATATCTTTGTATTAATCGTCATTTCTTATTTAAATAAAAACATTTATGGATAGTTATAAAAGCAGTATAAGTTTGTTTTTATTTTCTTAAAATATTTCCTAAAATAATAATACTACCTAATTTATAATTTTTAATATATTAATTTTAGTTTGGTAATAACATAACATTAAATAGGGTTAGTCATGACATTTTATAGGATTTCCTTAATATTTTGACAAAGTCAATTAGGATTGTTAATTAAAGACGGAGGGAGTATAATAGAGTTAGTTTGGTCCTGTTGACCTAGCCAACTGTCTGTTTGGTACTTTTTTAAAATATATATTGTTGTTTGGTCCTACAAATTATTGTTTGATCCTAGGGTGGACAATACTCACGCAGGATGACGTCATGGATGATGTAATTGTCTTTTGGTGGTGGCAGAAATACCCTTTTGGGACTATATATATACTCAATTATTAAGAGAGAATGGAATCATTTTCAGATTTGTTTTCTCTCCCCTCTCTTTTCAGATCTACTTTTTTTTTTCTTCTTCCTTTTGCTTATGAAGATGATGAAGACGACGACGATGATGATGAGACAATGATGAAAATAATCCTTCTTCTTCTTCTTCTTCTTCTTCTTCTTCTTCTTCTTTTTTTTTATTTAAAGTTTTTGACGATGAATATTTTTTGTGTTCTTCTTCTTTGCTATTGTTGTTGTTGATGAAGATGATGAAGATTTAAAGAATGAACTCTATTTTTAGATATTTTTATTAGGTGTTCATTCGAAAAAATGAACTCTGATTTTTGTTGTGTGTTCATGTTAAAGAATGAACCTTGAATTATTAGGTGTTCATTCGAAAGAATGAACTCAGTTTTTTATGAATTTTTGTTGTGCGTTTATGTTAAAGAATGAACTCTGTTTTAGATCTTGAATTATTAGGTGTTCATTTTAAAGAATGAACTCTGTTTTAGGTTTGAGTCAGTTTGTTTTTTTATAGGTGTTCATTTTGACGAATGAACTCTAATTTTTGTTCATAATAATGAACTTTGATTAGGTGTTCATTTGAAAGAATGAACTTCTTTTCAGACTTGATTTAGCGGTTTTGATTGGGTGTTCATTCGAAAGAATGAACTTTGTTTTTTGTTCATAATAATGATTTTTTTTGTTGTATGTTCATTTTTAAGAATGAACTCGAATCTGTAAAACCAAACACCTGATAGTTCATCAAACATAATGAACTCCTCCAAGAAAAGGGTTATTTTGTTTTTGGTAATTGGGTTTTGTCCAGCTTTAGAGTTTGGTCTAACATTTGTCCAAGTTGGTGTTTGGTACTTGGAATTAACGTTGACTTCTGTTGACTAAGTTAACCATTGACTTGTGTTGAGAAATTATAAAAAAAAATTATAATAAATTAAATTAAATTAATAAAAATTTTTACAGTCATACCCTTCATTTTACTTAACATTTACATAATAATCAGGGAAAGTGGGAAACCATCTTCTCCAAACTCATGCCGATGCCACCATCATAATCTATCTCTATATCACTGTATCCACCATTACCATCAAATTTCTTTACCTAAGTAACTAACTAAATGCCTACCGGACTCTATTCAAAAACATCATTCAAATTAAATTGTTTTTGTATTTGTTTCAGTGGATATCTGCAAGGGGGTTATATTACCATTAAATTTCATTCCATTTCTGCATATTCACCCAAAAGTGATCAAAATCAAGGAGTTTTCAACAATTAATGAATAAATCAAAGTGGGAAAAAGAGTATCAGTACTTTACCTTGTTTGATACACCTTAAATAAAAAAAACAGAAGAGTCCTAATTTCAGGTATATATACATTTAATTTCTAATACTTTAAATCTCAAAAAGAACCCTAAGTTTGATTCTTACGTTTTAGGCTTCTTAAAGAACCCAATACTGAAAAATTAAATTGGGTTTCATTTGTGATGGGTTGGGACTAATCTTACTAAGCATGAATCTCTTGTATTGAAATTAAACGATGTTGCTTTTTCAATTTCTTCTAAACAACTATCGAGATGACGCCAGAGGCAAACAACCATAAATGCAAACCTCTAATTGAAATGTATAATGTATTTAAATGGGTATGGATGATGAGTTGCTCAGAGTTAGAGAAAAAAGCATCCAAAATGGAGGCGGAGGAAGAAGATGCAGATCAAGTTGGGGAAGGAGGCGGAAGGATAAAATAATAGAATTAGGTTTTGACTGAATGTTTTTATTATAAGGAATTTTTTTTGCTCTCGCGCAGCTAGATCATATTTGATCTAGCAGCATGAAGGCCAAGCATTTTGAAGCTTATGACGTCAGCTAACTTTGGTTTAACTATAGTTATCAAGTTGAGATCTTTTAACTGCCAAAGGTGGAGTTTCTATCTGGAAAACTTGAAACCGATATCAATTTTGTGATAATCAATACCTAGTTGGAATCAAACAAGAAAATAATCTTTCAAGATGACCCACGAACCTAAAATCAGGTGGTTCTTTCATGAACTTTTAATTTGGTTTGATTGAAAGTTTAAAATCAATACGTGATGACTTTACGCTTATCCTTCTTCAAACCCTTGAATTCCAAATTCTGGAAGCACCATTAATCTCACCACCATTAACAAAATCCACAACTTGATTAGCATCAACAATAGCTAAACCATACAGTCTATACTTCTTTGCTTGCGACCTCAATACCCCAGAAATCTTAAAAATCAAGCAAGACCTTCTCTTTGATTCCCTGCAAGTGTTTCCAAACTAAGAACAAAATAAATTAGAAATATAATCTCCTACAATATATTTCACAGGAAGGTTTTGAGAAGGTGGGTTTGTAATTAAATTGTTAATCTTACCTAATAAACCAAATAGTTCTTCACAAGATTGAATACGATGAACTAAAATTTAACCAAAGTTACCAAACCACAATAGTTGTACTAGATTTAAGGTTTTGAAATAGTAGGGTTGACAAAAACAAACAGAGTGAGAGGGTTGTTAGAGGCGGAAAATGTGGAAAGGAACTCGTTGAGACCACCATTAGAGATGGGTAGTTGAAACAGTCACCTAAAAATTGTTGCACTTCTAATTTCAAAGCTTAATTAGGAAATCCTCTCTCTCCCGCTTCTTTCTCTAAGCTTTAGAAAACCCAAACCCTAAGAGCGCTGCTTCTCAGATTGGCTCCTTCAGGAGCAGATCTGAGTAGCAGAAATCATACCAGATCCATTATTCTCTCTGATAGTATCTTTTAGGTGTTAATCTTTTTTTCTTTTTCTTTTGTAGTTTGTTTTCAGAGTGGATCTTTAAATCTCTGTCTTATCTTTAAGAGTTTGATTCTCACTAGTTTTTTTAGATTTCTTTAACCCCTCTGGTGAAGGATCTGTTACTAGAGTATCTATTTCATTCTATTGCATTTGATATATTTTCTTTGTGTTTTTTCGGTCTTGATGTGAGTTAATTTGGTGGAAAAGTTGTTTCTCAAACTTCAGCAAAAGCAAGATTAACATCACCTTAAGTAGCCGCGGTTTCTTCTCTCTAGTTTTAACCTTTTTCTGTTTCTTTCTTTCTTTTGAATCCCTGATTTTAGTTTTTTTTACTTTTAATTACCTATATCTCAATTGGGTTTATGTTCTTTTTCAGATTCGTATGATTTGGTTTAACTCTAGTTTTTAGATTAATTTTTTTAAGTTTGTTTTATCTAGGATTCTTCTCTTGGGTCTTTTTTCTGTTGTATTTAAATTTATTTTGAGAGTTTGTTGTTCAAAGTGGTGATTTCTAGAGACTTGGAAGTTCTAGTACTTTTTCAAGTTCTTGTTGTTAATTCAATTTTCAGTACAAGTAACTTGCTTCAACGATTATCCAACAATCTCTCAACCGGCAACAACAACAGCAACAACATGAAAGTTTTCCAACCTAGCTCCATGACTCTGATTTCGATTTGCTCTCCAACAGCAACAAGATTCTCAAAAACACAGATTGAAGTCACTACAAAGATACAGAAGACACCAACAACAAGTAATTTTACAAGACCGAGTCAGATGAAGACCCAAACTGATCTATACCGATTCCATCACATGAAAACCGAGTTGATTTATACCAGTTACCTTTGTTACTGTTACTATAAAATCATTGACAATGGGTTGGATCTTTGGATTCTTCTATACCCATGTCATTATTATGATTTTCAAAAAAACCCCTGAGAGATGGTTGGATTCACGGATCCTAACACTTCTATTGAATATAGATTTGTTTTTTGGGTTGGATGAGTTACTTTTGATCCAACCAAGACTATCTAAACTAGTTATTTTACTTCGGAATCTGGTAGGAATAGTAAGAAATTCTCAGAATTGGTCTTGTAACTTGGTTGTAAGGTACTTCAATTATCAATATCTGTTTGGAATCTTTATAACGACTGGAAACTCTCGAGTCAGTATTGTAATCGTCCCCGAGCATGAGTCGGTGAAATGTAATGTATGAGGCTTGCCTCTTTTTCGGAAAAAAAGAAGAAGAGATGGGTAGTTGAGATGAATGAAAAAGCTGTGTTGCTGTAAACATATTTGGGTTTTCTACAACTAAGGTTTAACTATTGGTTAGTTGACGTCATAAGCTTCAAAATGCTTGGCCTTCATGCTACTAGATCAAATATGATCTAGCAGTGCGAGAGCAAAATCTTTTCCTTATTATAACCGTTGGATCCAAGATCCATTTCAAGGGTAAACGTGTAAACTTAGTATTTTTACATTTTTTTTCTTGGATAAAGAGTATTACATTAACTAGTTGGAAGCCTAACAAACTAAGCTCCAACAACATACTACTACAATAATTGAACAGGTTGCTATGCTAGCCTACCAGCGAGCCTCATGGGTAACCTACCCAAGGGAGCCGAAGCGGATGG
>JAJJMB010006426.1:759208-914072 GCA_023531105.1 Papaver atlanticum | reverse complement strand
GGGGGGGGGGGCTGAGATTGTGTCACAAGGGGGGCAAACTAACTCTACCTTCCATGTTAATTTCTGCAATATTACGCCATTGGGGGCTTGAACCTGGGACCTCCTGGAACACATGAAACTTTGGGGAACGGGGATGACCAGCTGAGCTAGGTACCCGTTCTTTCAAGATTAATTACTAGTATTTTTATTCTACAAAATTAATTAAAGTTTGGTCATAGCGGTCAACGCAAATCAACGTTTTTTCTAAGTACCAAACACCAACCTGGACAAATGTTAGACCAAACTCTAAAACTGGACAAAACTTGAGTACCGGAAACAAAATAACCCACAAGAAAATAAGTAGAAAGTTCAGAGTTCATCAAATAGTATGAATTCAAATAATTATGGAAATACAAAAGTTATGGAAATTAATGCTTAAATAGTACAGAAGGGTATTTTTGTCCATTTCATATTTTCAAATAATTATGGACCAAACAGGAAACGCCTTTTTCCGTTGGGCCAAATAGTATTGGGACCACCTAAAAAAGGACTGTTGATGGTGGTTTTTAGTTCAAGGCTAAAACTGTAAAACTCCATATTTGTATGCCTGCTTTCTGCAAAGAAGTAGGGTTGTCAGGAAGCTGATGAGCGTTTATACCTCTCTGCTTACATATGTACTGTGTAATTAAGTATTTACGAAATTTATTAGAATAATATTGGTGCATGTTGCAACAATCCCAATATATTTTATGAATTTTATTTTAAGCTCCTGGTCGCATTATTCATTAATGCAGATCCCGTTGAGTATTTATCATATGCTATGTTCTCGGTTGAACTCTTAACATTGACATGATATGACAATTAATGCTCACTCTCAGCTGAGTAGCATGAATTTCCCGAAGTGTCAAGGTTAAGATGCATATGAAAATACTCAATCGGAAGCGCGCCGAGTTGCGCTGCTCTCCAGGATAAAAATTAGTGATTTTGTATCAACGTGCAAAATTCACCAAAAAAATTGATTAGTTTTGTGTCGATTCACAAAATTCAATTTTGACCTAATTTTGCCAATTTACAAAAATTAGGTTTTTTGTCCCAAAATGGAGCCTGTACGATATCTCGATCCCTATTGGTCGAGACTAAATTTAGGCAAGCTAGGAAATCGGCCCCTGGAGCTAGTAGAAATACAATTCTACCAAAAATCGAAAACCAGGAAGAAAGATCAGAATCCGTGACCAATTTTAGCAGTAGCAAAAGAGGCGCGTCCACACCACTTGGCCGGTCGGTTTGTCCTGGCTGGCGCCTTCCATCACCGACCAGCCTTGCTCCAGTTTGTTGTCCGTCGACCCCTCTTCCCAACCAACCAATCACATCGCTCCTAGCCTACCGGCTTCACTCCAAATCGTCGGTCAAAGTAGGCAAGTTGAGCAGCTTTTTCATAAAGGAAATTGAATCTAGACTGTCCATGGAAGTCTCAAATACGATGACGGACGTACGACTTGGCCGGTCGATTTGGGAAGCCTGAACCTTTCCTGGCGCAACCAAATAAGTTCCATGATGTTCATGGACGGGCCCTCTATTATCCTAGCCAATAAGAACTCTCTTAACCCGCAGGAAGTGTTCACAATTACCATCCAAAGCAAGCCAGTCGAGCGGCCCCAAGAGGGTCTTAATTAGGTCAAGACCGCCCATGGCATTCTTAAATTGATCACATCCGCTCAACTTAGCCGGCCGAATTGGCCGGCTTAGATTCAATCTTGGGCGACCAATGAGGTGTCATTATGCTCACCATCTAACCATCTTTGACCTCGACCAATCACGTCGCTCCTAGCCCGCAGGTACCGCTCCGAATCATAGGCCAAAGCAGGCCGTTCACGCTACTTAAATAAATTTAACGGCAACCAACAACTGCCGCAAATCATCACAACCGCTCAAGTTAACCGGCTGATTTGACCGGCCTAGATTTAATTTGAGGTGCCATAATGACTATCGGTCGTCCCTCTCCTATGAGGACCGGTCACCCTATCCTCAACCTACACTAAATAGCTCTTGGAAGCTTCTCAAAGATAGCCGATCATGCTCCTTATAAGACCGTGAAATCCGCGATTGGTCTGGGCAGGCTATGAACAACGATGCTTTACATGCATCGATTATGTTTAAGATGCTTGCTTAAAAACGATGCTTTACATGTATCGATTAGCATATTAGCATGCACTATCAATAAACAGAGTTAAAAAAGAGTTCTCTTTAAACCTTGATATTTGACACATAACCCAAACCTTTTCAGGATAACCTACTGTATGGGAACTTTATCATTCAAGATTGAAGCATTTCCTTACACATGTTGTATTTTGTGTTTTAATCTTGGTAGCGCGACATGTACACAAGTTTACACACATATGTTGTCTTACATTTGTATGGTTTTTAAATCAACTGGATCTCAATACAAATTCCGAGCTTACTTATTCAGCATCATTTGTTGTAGGTCCTTAAAGGAAATCCTGACCTTTGAAGGAAACCATGGCCAGAAATAAGCCGCAGTGCTAGAGATTTTGTAAAGAAGTTAATGGTGATAGATCTTTGACTGACTGCAGCCAAGCCTCATCTCATGGATGACAAGTGACAACTAGCCAGGTGGTTAATCCGATGGTATATTATTTTACTAGATTTAATTTGTCTTATAGTTTAAAGATATTTCCTTTGAGTGTTTTACTAGCGCTACTTATTTACAAAATTTCTAGCAGCGTGGACTGATATTCTATTTTTCTGGGGATTATTTTCAGTATACAATAGCCAAGATGGGATATGTCCCTGAAGATATACGCCCGAATCTAGAATTAACTTACAACTATGGTGTTACTGTATATTCGAAAGGAAATGCTTATGCATAGATGAAGTAGCAAATAGGCTACTGATATTGTAAAGCAATGATATTGCAATTAGTCTTCCCGTTATACAGTTTTAAATTTCTTGCCTTACTAACCAATAAGGGTATTCTTTCAATAAATTAAATGGTCGTCGTCCTAAAATTTTATTATTTTATGTTTCTTGATTTCCAGGTATTGCGCAGGAAGGTGATGCATGCCTTGGTAGACTTTTAGCTATCATAAGTCAAAATTTAGATTAGATCAGTAGTCACGTCCCTACCGTGACCCTTACCCTCATTCGGTGGAATGGTTTGAAGCATATGGGTATTTCACTTACACCTTAAAAATGTAGTTTTCTAAACTGGGTTTCTCTTCATTAACTCAAAGTTTAACTAATTACAGATAAATTGATATACCAAGTGTGAATGTATTTGCTATCAAATGTATGCGTTGAAAGTTCATAGTGTCCGAATTTTGAGTTCATTTTTGTGAGAGTAAATTTGTGAAATTTTAGGGTTGGTTGTCTCTTGGAACCAATTGTTTTCAATTTTCTTACTTGAGTGTCTGTATAGATGCAGTTATTTAAGAATCTGGGTAAGACTTTGAGTGCTTTCCATCTGACGATTAGAGAACTTTAGTGTTAGAGCACTACTCTGTCGAACTCGCAAGTGTTGCTATCTCAAGCTTGTTTGTCAAGTTTAGTTGATCAAAACTATATACTTGATTTCTAGTCTACTTATAGCTATGTCTCAGATTAGGATAGAATGTGTAGTTGAGCCTTAGACTTCACGGCGTTCACCAACTGAAGACGAAGATCTATGAAGTGCGTGCACTTATTGAATGTCGGAAGTGCAGGGATACTGAAGAAACTAAGTGAACTAGGTTTAGTTGCTTGGTCTCAACTATCCGAAGTTTGGTTTAGATTTTGTATAGCGGCTTAATTCTGAGTGTATTCAATTCTGGACTTGGTCCCGGGGTTTTTCTACATTTGCGGTTTACCGTTAACAAAATCTTGTTGTATCTTTTATAATTAAAAGTAAAATACATAATTATAATTGTTTATTATAATTAAAAGAAAAATACGCAGACGTTAACTCCGTATTACTTGATAGTGATCCTATAGAGTTTGGTTAAGTCCGAACCTATTATCAAGTAATCACACTTTGATTGTTGTATTGTCTCGATCTCGTATCCATAGAAAATCACACAAAGTGTGAATACCGATTTGTCGTATTGTCTCGACTTTTTCCATAGACAATCACTTTCGGTAAGAGGACTTATAGGTGGATATTTTAAAGATTGTGGTGTATTTGGGTACCATCATCTTTTCATGTTTGTTATTGGTATATCCATGACTCCATGTCTTTCGCCTCAGATAATGGTGACTTCCGGTTACAACCACTCTTATAGCTCTTCCGGGGAACACTCCAGAAATACCAAGCCAAAGATGAAGACTTCTGCAGACGTTCATGCCAAGGTGAATCAACCTTTCAGAGATGCTGGAAAGCGGATACATGGTATGTCTCTCGATTATCTGGGAGTCTTCCGTGGTGGAATCAACGCTTTCTTATCCTTATTGGATGCAAAAGAGGAGCAGAGACGAGATGAATTATTACAGAAAAGAAAGTTGAGGATGAAAAGCTTGCAGCTTATCAGCAAAAACGATGCCGGCTTCAACAAGTGAGACTAGCGGCTAAAAATGAAGTTCGATCTCGCGTGGACGGTATAGCTTCTGATTCATATGCGGAGGAAATTGAATCCGTCTGGAAACCTATCGAATGTGAGGTTGAGCCATATCCACCA
This sequence comes from Papaver atlanticum, assembly GCA_023531105.1. Taxonomy (NCBI): domain Eukaryota; kingdom Viridiplantae; phylum Streptophyta; class Magnoliopsida; order Ranunculales; family Papaveraceae; genus Papaver; species Papaver atlanticum. The sequence continues at coordinate 909,426 of JAJJMB010006426.1, read as the reverse complement.
AGTACAAGGGTTGAACGATTGGCCAAAGATGATTTCCGAGCAGAATGTGATGAAGATGACTATTTGGATGCAACTTATGATGATCCTGAAGACCATCTGGAAGAGGTTCTTGAAGAAAATTCAGAAGAAGAACTTGAAGAAGATTCTGATCATGAAGATGATGACTGACGATCAATCATTGTAGTAGTTGAACATATTTTGATTTTTGTAGGTATAGATATTGCCTTGAATATTTCAGTATTTTTGCTTCACGAATATCAGAAATCTTGCTTGTCTCTTTTCCTATGATTGAATGGGATGCATGAACGTCCATATGAAGGATGACGATTCTTCTTCAGAAAATTTTAGCTTGTTCATCCAATTAATGTTAAATTTGGACATGTTATAGTGGACCTCCGAATGGAGAGAATGAACCATCCTTAAATTCTTCATCAATTACTCCAAGTAGTCGCTTTGCGCAGGACAATGCAAAATTTCATCAGATGAGCTTGTTGCAAAAACACCCATCTGTTTACGTCTTCAAAACTTATGGAGCCGTCATGGAGATAGGTGTAGTATCACGGTGGCAGACTGTCAGTCCCCAGTATTTGTGGGGATCTAGGGGGATGTTGCTCGACTGTAAGTGTTATGAATCCCGTATAGAAATTTCTGCTTGTACGTCATCCGCTCTGGAAGTTGTTGAAACTTCATACGATGTCGGAATTTGATTCTTGACATCAACTTTCGAAGCTAAGAGACTGAGGAATCATATGCAAAAATAATCCTTCAATTTAGAGATGTCTAAAGCAGTCAATGATTCGTGCACATTCGCAACTTGTAATCCCGTGCAAGTTTTTAGATTTCATGAACTTGAGTGTGGAGGCTATATCTTTTAGCTTGTATGTCTGATTGATGCACCCTTTTGGTATGTTGTAGCAGAGACGTAGACGAACATCTTTTGTCAAGGAAGCATTATCCCATTCCTCACCCATTGGTATGTTTTTGTAAACCCATGGCATGTAATGTGTTGTATCTCATTTGTAGAGGTGATGATAACATCTTGTAGAAGACTTTGGCTTGTGCCCGTCCGTCATGCAAGTTTTGGGAAGACTTTCATGTTAACATGTTTTCATTTCTACACATCTTGATATGAATCCTTAGTGTTTGTAGAAGTCTGATCCATCGAGTAACACTTCAGAGAATGGATAGTTGATGAAGCCGGTCACGAGATGTTGTTCCTAAAACTCTTGTTGATGTTGAGACCACGACTGATTTCGCTTCAGAAATCTTTGTTGGTGTTGAGACCATGCCTAAAGTTGCTCTAGAGATCCTTGTTGATGCTGAGACCATGGCAGGAGTTGTTCCAGAGACCAAAAAGATAGGACCATGATTATCGACATAGTCCTTGATCCTCCATCCAATGAACCTTTATATTCACAAACTAATTGATGAGTTGAGAATCCCTAAGACTAGGGTGTACTGGGGGGTTCAACCAAAATTCTCCCCAACAGTATGACTTTACTGTGAAGTGGCTTTGTCAGGGAATAAATATTGTTACGGTAGATAGCAGCGGCTATCGCCATTCTGGGTGTGATCGGTGAGGAGAAGAAGTTCCTTAGCCGTTTAAGGTTTGTGATGTAGAGAGGTTCCGTTGATGACGTTTCATGGAATCACATCAGGTTACCATCTCTTCAACAAGATCAAGTCCCCAAGTGCATCCCAGAGGCGTTCATCGGTTCAGCAAAAAGATATATCTTGAAGGAGTTTGTGTCATCCATAAAAGAATGACGTTGCATCTGCTTCAAAAGTATTGTCATTGAGATAATGAAGACTTAACGATTCTAGTTCAGTTACACTTTGACCATCTTGGCATTGAATCAGTGTATCATCGTCGAGATATTTGTGCTGAAGCTAGAGGCGCCATTATCGAAGGTATACTATTTGATTGGGAGTACAATTTGAAGGCTTCTGAAGAATATAGCACTCAGGGATGAGAGGTTTTCTACTTTAGGTTAGCCTTGGAGAAGTCCTAGATGCTTGAGTGTTGAAGCGTCACGTCCCTCAAGCGTCGAATGTCTTAGGCTTGATCGTCTCGGCCCCGAGTATCTTTCGTTGGTTCAACATTCCTTTTGCGGTGGGATTCCACATTTGCGCAGACATCAAAGCTTTCGGATTTTGTGGTACATATGGACACTCAGTAATGAATGTCTAAGTGAGATGCTCGATTCGGAGAAGTGTCAGATTCAACCACTTGGTAAAAAAATATTAATGTGGTGAAGCTATTATTCATAATGTCTTGCAATAGCAGAGTTGCTAGCAGAATTGAGTCCCCATGCTAGGATAACATGTGAGGAAATAGATGATATAGACATGGGAGGAATGAGACTTGCCTGAATGTGGAACCTCTTGATGAATGTCAATGCATCTTTTGCAGGTTCTTGCTTCAACCTCGTCAAAGTTCGAAATTCCTCCAAGTACCCTGGTGATGGAACGTCCACCAAATCTTCTGGTTCCGAACTTTATTCATTTGAGAGATGTGCAACCAAAGGCGCTTTGTCAGTACCCATATTTTCAGTGTAGATCCACGCTCGTCCGAGGATCATGTCATATCCTGGATCTTCCTGATTATGTAAAACTTGGTTTCTGTCCAGGTTGAACCTATTTTCACTTTGAGAGTGATGTAGCCATAAACATCTCTGAGCGTTCCTTAATGGTCTCTGATTGAGATGGGAGCATGACTAGCTTCTTGTTGAGTGATGCCTTCAGCTCTGAGGGTTTTCAGTGGAATAAGGTTGATAGCGGTGCCAACATCGTTCAACGTTCTCCCAAATTCGTTTCATTTGAGATTAACTGTGGCAAGCACCCCCTAGTCGTACATCTCTTTGTCTGTGGTTGGAGGCTCAGGAATTATTTCCGGAATAGACTTCCTTACACGATGTTCTTCAGTGTTGTGAACATCTCTCTCCTTTGTGCCTTCGAAAGATAGAGCAATTCATAGTTGAAGATCTCCTTTGTACATGTCCGACCAAGGATTGAACTGCCTCTTTGACAGGTTGTTCAGAGAGAGTGAAGGTCGTGATTGGGAGAGGGTCCTGTGTACTCCTTCAGTACCCAGTTGAATTTCTCCTGACTTAACCTTCTCTTCGATGATATGCTGCAAAACATTGGAGTCACTTTTTGGATGATCGATGAACCTAAGAATGCTACAGTACCTGGGATTCTCTATTTTTTCAGTTGGCTCTCTCCCGATGAATGACAATTTGATTACACCATCTTGGATCCAGACTTCCAGTAACTCTATCATTTCTTCAATGGGAAGAGGAAAGTTTGAGTCTGTCTGACCATTTCCCTGTTTGTTGGCGTTGTGTTGGAGCTTGTGCATTTCGGTTTGATTTTCCTTCCTTTGAGCTTTCAGAGGATCCTGGGATGTTGGAGTCGCCTTGTGCTGTGGTGTTTCGGAAGCTTTCCTTTTACCTCATTCAGTAACGACATTCGTGGAAGGTTGGAGATTATACTGATTGTTGACCAGGCGTCGGCTGCTACGAGGTTCCTTGACCTTTGCAGACTTTTCCCTTTCCAGTAAAGCAGGTGTAGTAGTCTTTGATTGTTTGGATGCTTCATGAAGTTCTGAGAAAGTCTGAAATCGGAGATTTTCTAGTAAATCTCTGTAGACCAGGGTCATTCCATTGATGCACAAGTATACGAGTTGTTGTTCAGTGACATTCGGATCATGACAATCCAAAGCTTGGACTCTGAACCTTTTCACGTAATCATTAGGATGTTCATTGTTCATCTAAAACATTCTTCCCAGGTCTGAGAGGGAGACCTGTTCTGAAACGAAGAAGTACTTTCTATAAAAAGCATTACTCAATTCTCCCCAACTAGCAATGCTTCCTGGTGCGATGTTGTTGTACCTTGTGTATGCTCTGCCAGTTAAGGATTTCGAGAACTCCTTCGAGCGGACAACATGGTTGTACTCATTCTCTCCCAATGATTCCAAGAACCAAGAGACATGTTCTCGAGTATTTCCTGTTCCATCATAAAGTGTGAACATTGGAGAAGTATAACCTTTCAAAAGAGGAACTCTCTGTATAGTAGAAGGATATGGAGGTTGGTGACTATGGACATATGATGTCTTGTATTTTCCACGATCCTCTAGAAAGCGCTCAAAATCTTCTCGAGTGATGAAACTTGCTGACTTCATCATCTTCCACGATGAGGATTGGGGAGATTTCAGGATCAGCAATTGAGGATGTTTCCTTAGCTCTTCCTTTATCTGACTGGCGTTGGGGCTGAGTTTGCTTAGATGACATCTTGTATGTCAGAGTCTTGAGATAGGTGCACAACTCTTTCTGTGTTACCGCCATGTCAATCTGATTTTTGGAGAGAGTCTCTTGCACCTTCATGAGATCAACTATGGTAGGCGGATTTTCTCTGATTTCTTCAGGAGATCGGCCGAAAAAAGGATTATTTCCAATGTTGGTTTGAGGAGGAGTGGTGTCACGAGCACCGTTGTTGGAAGCGGAAGTAGTTTCTAGAGTACCACCATTGTTGCTAGTGTTTGCACCATTTGGGTTAGGATTTGTAACTGAACCTGACCTAAGATCAACCATTTTTGACGAATTGGGATTGTAACTGAGAGATTAATCTCCCACTCTGGTCTCCAATTTGTAGATGAGGCAAAATGATTTTATGGTTTTTTAGGAAAGTGAAGAGACGACCTTGCGGACGGGGGCTCCTCGACCGATCAAATTCCTTAACCAAACAGATGCACTACACGGGAGTGCTTTGAGTTTGAGAGATCAATTTGTAGGACTCGGGCCTAAACCAAGACAATGGCCGTTCCAGAGTCAATTCGGTCACAAAGAGGGAAGAGGGTCGATCTGTAGGAAGGAAGCTGAGAAGTGTGTGATAGATCAATGGTGATCAAGGATTATGAATGTGTTGTAGGTTTCTGCAAATGAACTGCTAGGTTCGAATAATTTTGAATTCTGCTCAATTGAGAGTGATTGTTCAGATGATAATTCTTGCGATAATCCCGTATATCTGTGATTGTCCTCAATCATGAGCTCAGAGACTTATTTATATTGCCATAATTTAGACACATTGATCTCAAGTAAGTGTGACGGTTGCTCGACTGAAAGAGTGGGAAAGTGGGAAATCAAGGTTAAACAAGTTCCAGGTCGTGCGGAGACTTGGTTGTTTGTCCACCCACTACTTTGCTAACTTCCTCAACCGTTTGCACGACTTACTCACATTTCTCATTGTGGATGAACACACGTGCCATAGGCCGCCAGAATAAAATCCTAATTAATATCCCCCATGTGACGTGATTGATGTCTCATGAATGTGGAGTCTGCAAGGCAGACGTGTATTTAATTAGTCAGTTGTTGACTTCACTAGACAATGAGTCTTAGCCTTGATGAGTCGAGCATAATGAACGAATGTGATATGCTCTGAGACTCATGGATTGAGCATAAGGTGTCTGCTGGGACACAATGATGGAGAGACGTTGAGTCTCGATAAATTGTGATATATCATTTTACCAATTGAGATAATAAATGATATTTTGATGATTTGGATTGAGCGTCCGATGAGGTTGCTCGATCAAGGACTTATCTTGATATGTCGAGTATTCGACAGGAAATCAAATATATTGTTGAATTATAGAAAATGCTCATCCCTGATATAGTATATCATGATCGAATGACAAAGTGGATCATGAATATTGGATGGTTGGCCGTTCGAACCATGTTGCTCAGTCGAGCAAAATGTTGTAGCAGGAGCAAACACTAAATAAATTAGAATATTGATTACTGATCAATACGATTCTCGAATGTTGATAGTTGAATCAAACATGAAGAATATTGCTCAGTTGAGCAATTGATAGTTGAATCAATGAGTTCTGAACCCAGTTGATCGTGTACTTTGCTAGTTTAAGCAATTTAGTATTGATAGATGAGCAAAATAAATATTGCTCGTTTGAGCAATATTGCTCGATTCATGAATTATTGGTAACCGGACCAAATAAAATATTAATTAAAATATTGGTAGTTGGACCGAATATTATATAATTAATCAAGATTTTGATTGCTGGATCAACATAAAATTATTAGTGCTTGAACTTGCTCAGAATTATGATTTGCATAGCATTTGGTTCGAAACCCTAATTTTGATCGATTGTTGATCAATTCATGATTTACTGAAAATTAATCACTGAGTGAGAGAGGGACCGTGTGAACCATGTAGCGCCTAGGTGCTCGAATGAGCATTCCCCAAAGTCCTTTGAAGACCAGTTGGTGAAAAGATGATTAAATGCTGGTTTAATCATTTTCAAAATAGTGCTCGTCCGAGCATTAGGTGGTAAAACCTAATTATTGAGATATGAGAGACCGGCAAAGGGGTATGAAACTTGCCCTTGGTGGTCGTGGGACCAGCTGGTGGTCGATTGAACAAGTTCCAAGTTGGTTGGAAAGAGTTTGAACCCAATATGAATTGTAGAAGATTAATTAGGTCAAAATCATTAATAGGATGTGGGACCGGCTTCTGCAAGCCTAAGGGCCAACCTTGGTCTGTCAAGGTGGCATGCCCATGTCACCATACTATCCGTGTCTCAATTCTGAGAATTTTGATGTTTTCTGACGCGCGTTCGAACAATATTTTGGATTTCCAGAAGAGTTTGATCTTGACTGAAACTCTCGATTTTGCTCAAATGAGCAAGTAGAACTTTGCTCGTGCGATCAATATTTTAATAATATTTTAATATTTTCCGCGAGAAACCTAGTCGGTCATGTGACCATTTGACTTTTTGGCTTTTGAAGGTTTGAGCAATATTTGAGAAAATATGGAAAAACCAGGGTTTTTGCTCAAACGAAGGAGTTTAATGAGATGAAGGAAATAATAATAATAATAAAATAAGGGATTATAGGGTGTGAGACCGGTCACGGGTAGGGCATGGTCGGACGGCTAGTAGGCCCAATCCCATGACACCATTTCCTTTTTACTATTTTTTCATCGTGTGAGGGAAATATGGAGAAAACTGGGAGTTTTGCTCAAACGAGGAAGTTTGCTCGAATGAAGGAGTTTTCATGAGATTAGGAAAATAATAAAATAAAAGAAAGAGGCGTGGGACCGGCCACAGCGACATGACCGGCCGGCCGGTGGGCCCGGTCTCCTAGGTGTCTCTTTATTATTTTATTAATATTATTTTTCTTCCCTATTTTGCATAGGTTTCCTCGTTTGTCCATATTTTTTGAATGCTCGTTCGGGTGCTCGTTCGTGCATTATTGCTAAGTACACTTACACCATTTTCTCGGGGCTTACTCGGTGGTGGCCTAGATGCCCGATCAGTGAATATTTATTACTAATTCATGAAATTCAGCTGACAATTAGTCATTAAACAGAGTAATAAAATAAATTGAGTATCTACTACTAATCCACGGAATCCAGCTAAGGATCAGCCATCGAACGGGGTAATGAGATAAGATGATTATCTATTACTAATCCATGGAATCCAGCTGAGGATCATCCATGGAATGGAGTAATGAGATAAGATGATTATCTATTACTAATCCATGGAATCCACCTGAGGATCAGCCATGGAACGGAGTAATGAGATAAAATAGATTATTTTGTAGGAATTCAGTTGATGAATGTCACGCTAGAGTTAATTTATGAATTGCTCTATACTAGCATGCAATATGTCTAGGAGCGAGTTTATTTGAGAATCAAGGTACGAGATGACAGAAGCATCATACTCGTTCGGAATATTGGTCGTGTATAGTCAGGGAACAATATGACATCCTGAAGACGTTAATGCTCTATACTAGCATGCAATATGTCTAGGAGCCGTTGATAAGCACGTAAGTGCGACACATTTTCACCCATAACTACATTAGCTGGGACTCATTTTATCACTAATAAACTTGTTTGTAGGTATTTTTGGGAAATAAACATTTGTGGAAAAATCGGCTCGAAAAGTTGTTAAAGGCACCCCGGGGGACATTTGCTAAATGGACCCTCACTTTGGATAAGGGGCACCTCAATTACTAAGGGGCACCCAAATCACTATTCGCACTCAAGCAGCTGGATAGGGCCCCTTCATCCCCTTTGTTTGAAACTGGATTTTGGCGAGAAAAGATTTCTTCAGAAAACCGAATTTAGGGTTTGCATATTGGACGGGAATCAAAGAGACTCAATGGCTGACATCAAATGGGTTTACTCCTTTGGGCTAGACAGGCGTGTTATGGGTGTTGAATTAGATCATAATTGGCTGGATTTTCAGTTCAAAGTAAAACAGGGAAAGTTAACCAATCACCTGCGACTTCTTCTGGCATTGATTTGGACGAGATTCTATCATATATTTCTCTTAATTTGGATATATACCATCCTTTTACTTCATAACAGGATTGGTAAGTGCTTTAAATTTGCTTGAAGGAGAAGATTTCACGTAATCTCGACAAAACAGGGCAAGCTCAAGTCTCGGGAAATTTCTGAGTTATTCTGGGAAGGATACATTATTCATATGTCCTTACTTTTGAAACCCAGTAAATATATCCTTATACAACAATAAATATATCCCTACTTTTTAATAACCTTATCTATTTAAAATTAGATTACCTTAATACCCTCACTGATATAATATTTTTCTTTATTTCAAAATGGAAAAAATTTCTTCCTCTACCACTTCACCACCACCACCAACATTCAACTACCATTCCACCACCACCGTTCAACGACCACCACCTACCAACCGCCACCACCACTAATATTCCACCACCACTCCTTCACCACCACCAGTCCTCCACCACCACTAGTCCGTCGCCGCCACCATCTCTAGTCCGTCGTCGCCGCCACCGCCACCACTGGTTCAGATATTTTTGTATCAACAACAGTAATTGATCCAAATAAAAATAGAACCAACAGTAGAAGTTGATCCAATTTAGGGGATCAACAATGGTAGTTGATCCAAAAAAAAAAGGATCAACAATAGAAGTTTATCCAATTTAGGGGATCAACAATGGAGTGAACTTGGCGTGAGTCGAACACGCATCATCTGACATGGAGTCAGTCATGCTACCATTGCACCACAAGTTCAACATTGGAAAGAATTTACATGATTTAAACTACAAGCATGATTTAAACTACAAGCATGATTATACTTATCCAAGAAAAATATTGTCAACAATAGGAGTTGAAAGGATCAACAACAATAGTTGATCCCATAAAAAATTGGGTCAACAACAGGATTTGATCCCATAAATGGATCAACAACCGTAGTTGATCCCATAAAAAATTGGGTCAACAATAGGAGTTGATCCCATAAATGGGATCAACAACAGTCGTTGATCCCGTAAAAATTGAAGTAAGTAGGTTTATTGAAAGGACAATTGCTATACCTGGAACACCATCAACAAATGCAACCAAAATCACACCCAATCTCCACCATAATCACACTCAAACTCCACCACAAACATCCAGAACCACCAATATTTCATAAAAAACACCACCAACCCCAAAAACATCACCAACCCCACTGAATCTATTACCAACACACACCACCACCATCACCACCACCACTACTGAATTTGGTAGACAAAATAAGATTTAGATAATAAGAGAATTAATGGTATGTATCATCATTTACATTAGCACTAGCAAAAACTTAAATAAGAGAATCAAGGTAGACAAAAAGCATCAGATTTAACCCTAAATCTCAAAACAAAAACATAAAATAGATTTAGATAATACCTCCTCCACCGTCGTCACCACCACCATCATCATTATTACTTCTCTATTCAATATATCAAAAAAAAATTACTCTAAAATTATCTGAAATCATAACCCAAAATCAGATCTCGATCTATAATCGTAACCCAAAATTTGTTCTCGATCTATTTGAATCTGATTTTAAATTTTATATAAAGTTGAAAAACAAACACAAAATGTGTTAAATTTGTTGATACTATAGGCGGAGGTGGTGCTCCTGGCTGTTGTGGTGGTGATAAAGATGGAGGTGGTAGTGGAAGCGATAAGGATGGTGCTAGTGTAGTTTTCGTCTAAGCATCAATGGAGATGGTTGCGGCATCCAACTGTTTCTGAGATTTGTTTTTATAAGCGGAGAAGAATGGAAGGTTAAATATGGGATTACAGAAATTAAGTTTTTAAGGAAAATTTCAATGATGCCATCAGGGATATTTGTAAAGAGGCTTAGGGATATTTGTGAAGGCCCATCAGAAGAGAGGACAATAATTCAATTTCCACTTCTGGGAAGGTTTGTGTGTTTTCAGCGTGCTAAACTTCTTATAGAGTGTGTATGAGGCTGTCAAGAGTATGCAGAGTACATGAAGACGCGTGAAGGAGCTACAAGAGGAAATTATTCCCGTGACTGGAAGTAGAGAATAATCAAAATTAATGAAGGATATTTGGAGTTATGGAGGAGGATTCTTGGTGCTGGGAGGCTATATAAATAGTGTAGGGTGGTTAGAGTCGAAAATGGAGTGATTGGGGACGCTACAGAGCTGGAGAGGAGAAGTTACAGAAACTTCTCTGCTGCTGCAGAGAGGTAGAAGACGAAGAACACAGACCACGCTACAGGTCTGTCGTTTTAAAACTGTCACCTTTTCTCGGCTTAGTGGCAGTTTTTCTACGACAGTGCCCAAATATAGTTTTCTATAACAGCTGCTTTGAATTGTAACAGTGAGTTTGTACGTCCATCAAGCATTGCAAATTCCCAGTTTATGTTATTTTCTCTTCTTTTCTTCATTGTAAGCACCATTTTGAGCTATCAAAAATATTTTGAGAGTGTCTACAATATGAGGAGCAAAACCCCATCGCTGGGACTATAGAGGAAGCCATTTTTTCGCCAATGTGGTAAATAAATTAATTCCTTTTACGACTACTTGCACTGTTTATTAAATGATTTATGATTTTTATTGAATGAGTGTCATTTCAATTGATGGGTCATGCTTAGCTAAAATGTTTTGATGTCTCATGCTTTAGATTTACAGTCATTGCTCTCAAAATCTACCTTAGGCAAGGAACTAGAGTCATATGATCTATAATTGTGTACAAATAATTTTGAACCACATGAATATGAAATCTGGTGAAATCTTGAATCCCAGTCTCTCGTAAAATTGTTACCTTCTTTTGTATAGATTTTTTTTTTTTTTTTTATTTTCGTATATTATATCTTAAAATCAATCTCATCAAGTCCGAGTGAACAACAGCCTTATTTACCATTATATAAAATCTGATCAGGCGTCCAATCATTAAGAGATTCTATACACATTCTTTCTTCATAGTCAGGGAACAACAGTGTGACGTCCTGAAGACGTTAACGCTCTATACTAGCATGCGGTATGTCTAGGAGCCATCCAATCATTTCGATTCTATGCAGAGGTGCTGATGAAATATGCGAAGTGTCAAAAAGCTCAGCTGAGAGGCTTTATGAATAACATACATGCAGAGCTCTGAGAGGATGTTCGCTCAGTCAGAGATTGTGAAATGAGCTTTCTGGAATCATAAAATATGAGTTAGACATACATTTCTGAAGCCGTGTCAGAAACATGCAGGATCATGATTTTACAATTTTAGCCTTCGTCGAAAATCCACCATCAACAACCTTATAAGTCTATGTTTGTAGCAATCTGACTCTATGGATAGAAGTGCTATCTCTATAAACATATCGCCAGTCTTCGATGGCTCAAATTGCTTATGGTGGAAAATTTCTATGCGTGCCATTCTACAAGCGCGAGATTTTCAATCATGGGTTCGTATTGGTGAGTATGATGATCTTGAGATTCTTGCTGCAAAGCAAAATTCTGACGGATTAAATGCTATCATCTATGCTATTACCCCAGATCTTCAGCACCATGTGACTACGTGCACTCAGTTGTAATGCTTTTTTTTTTTAATTATCTACTAGATGGTTAGTGCGTTAGGGAGGCCCTTAGTAAAATAAGGTGTTTTATTAATTATCCTAACTAATACCTAGAATAAATATTAGTTTTTTGACTTTTTCATTACTCCCTGATGGTGTGGAAGCTAGTAGAGTATATATTGATATAACATTTGAGGATCCTAGGAAAATAAACAAGGAAAATAGTCGGCGACACTAAATAGGTTTCACAGTGAAATTCACGATCAAAGTAGCGGTAAGTAGTTTTCCTAGGTTGAGTTTCTGCTAGTTCTCTTTTGCTTGGACATGTATTGTTTGATTATGATAAAAAAAAATTGTGTTTTCTTATATTGTTCTTTATAGGGCTTGATACGGTGAAGTGATTTTTTCTCAGAAAGGATTGGCTACTTCTTTTTGTGATTGAGGCAAGTTCACTTTGTTTCTGTATTAGGACAAATTTAGGGGTTTTAAAACTTAACTTAATAATCTCACAGAAACATAAGTTTTGTGATAATTATATCTTCCATGAGATTAATGTTGTGTTGTTCGATTTGAGAATTTTGGCGTTTGTTTGTTGTATAGCCTTTAGGTCACCGTTACTATAATCTTAGCTTGAGACCTAAACCTTACCGTTAGCATCTCTTCAAGTAATTTGAGTTAAGAGATCCTCTTTTACAACTCAATTTATACATAATTCTGTAGTGAATTCGTTGTGTAGGACTGGGTCATTAATGGTAGCTAAGACTAATGAGAAAAATGGTTAGGAAAGTGTTTGGAGTGTTAATTTATTGCTTCTCAAATTATGGTGTGAGTTTGTGTATGTCTGTGAATAAAAGTAGAATATGACTCGTGGACGTATTTAGTTAAGAAAGAAAATGTAGTCACTAGTTAGCCTGATCCGGCGCATACTGGTATACTGTGGTAGTGGGAATATCTATCTATACCTCCAGTGTTCCTAACCAAACTTATTGTTAATTTTAACTGGTGTTTAGGTATAGTAAACTATTGTCCATGAATTCATGGAATCATGGGGGCTGTTGAACCATTGGCTTGTTGTGGTTATGCACGTGAGTATTCGAATGTTGAGATTTGTTATGGAAGCTGCTCTAAGACACGGTGGAGCGTCGGATATTGATGCAAACGACTTGTTTGCCGAGTTGAAAGTATTACGTGAAGTATTACCAAGGGAAATAACCACAGCAGTTGGTATATTCAATTTTTTAAAACGTCGAGATAGCTTTCCAATTACATGTATTGCATACAGAGTACTCTTAACAATTCCAGTTACGGTGGCGTCGGCAGGAAGAAGCTTCTCAAAGTTAAATATACTGAAATCATTTTTGCGTACTACCATGGCCCAAGAAAGACTCAATGGGCTGGCTATGATATCGATTGAGCATAATCTTCTTGATGACGTTGATATGGATTCCTTGATTGATGATTTTGCAGCAGTAAATTCAAGACGACAAAATTTCCGCAGATGATATTCTGAATGGTATATATGCATGTTATACTTGAATTTGATATTGATCTTCTTAATTCTTTTGTTTGTATTTTTGTTTTGCTAACAACTTTAGTCTTTATATATCTTTCAGGTACAAAGATATTGGTTAACTAACTAAAAACTAGAAGAACTTGAAGTCATTTACAGGAATACGGACTAACAAATACTAGAAAAACTAGTCGACAATCTTTTTTTTGGACCCTTTTTTGTGTTGAACTAGACATTATGTATAAAAATCAATGCTTATAACTTAACTGCTATCTATATATACTAGGGAATGACCGGTGCCGTAACAGCACGGGCTATTTCGCACTGTCCTAAACTGGGGCACTAAACATTTGTAATCACCAATTAGTTTATTGGTATGTTATGATTTCATTTTGGTATTTTAAATTCCTACTGGTTTTTTTCCATGTATTTGAAATTCAAATTAATTAAATATAATTACGTGTTAATTGTGGTGATAAATACTTAGAATGTGTAATACAATTATTCAAATGGGATTTTCTTCTAATCCTCCCAAATGTTTTTTTCCCCCTACCAAATTCGACGTTTTTGAAGCAAATTTCAGATTCCACTATGGTTGTTCAGTTCTTCCCTTGATTGCACCCTCATCTAATTCATGAGATATCGAAGTAGCAATCTGAATAAATGGATATATTAATTTAGTCTATCATGGTCGGTATATCACTTCTTCTCTATTTCCAGATACCCAAGTTAGTGCCGGAGATATATAGTAGTTTCGAGAATAGAGTCGATATTGTGACGATGCTGCCTATACTTCATTGGAACAGTGGTATCGATAGGCCAACATATGAGAATGGCCACCTCCTGTTTAGGTAACTGGACGGTGGCAATTGATTGGTCGCTAAAATTATCTCGTGCAACGTCTGGGGTTAAATGCGCTCAGTTTTGAAACCAAAAGCATTCAGTGTATTGCACTACCAAAGAAATGTATCAAACAAACTAAATTATTCATTTCACATATCTATCTGTGTACCTAGGAACTTAAATGCGCTATAAGTTTACATGTGATTGAATAGTTGATGTGGATGGTTTTTTTTTTTTTTTTTTTTTTTTCTGTTGAGAAACACACCACTGCATTAACTTAAAAGGAAATTACAAACATCATCCAACAGCTCTTTCCTCAACAACCTGTCCAAAAAAGGAGGAACAGCTCTTTCCTCAACAAGCTGTCCGAAAAAGGAGGAAAAGAAGCCCAAATAGTTTTCAGACAGAACTTTCTAGCCCGACGTGCAAGCCGGTCAGCAAGTTTGTTTTTAAGACGCTTAATTTATACAACATTGAAACTAATACAACTAGAAAGGGAAATCCGACAGTCTTCTAAAAGATCACAACAGCGCCAATCCACTTCACCCTTGCCTTTATTCACAAAATCCACCAATTGAAGGCAATCACTCACAAACAGGACTTTAGAAAGATTCATCCCCACTGCCCAAGAGATAGCCAAAAATAGGGCCGTTGCCCCAGCACCAACAGCACCTGTAATCAATCCAAAGTCCGCTCTAGACTGTTTTACTCTTCCTGCATTGTCACAGAGAATAATTCCAATCCCCATATTAAGATCCTTGAAAGAGCCATCAACAAACATAATATAATCAACAGTCTGAATTGGAGTTTTAACATCCAATCTACTAGAATTTTTAATCAAAGGAGGAGCAATATAAGTGTTAATTAGTCTGTTTATCGGAGTACTTCTAAAAACTACATCACATCTAAATTTCCAGACAGACCACATAACAATAGCTCCAATGCTTGGCCAATTAACAGCATAAGGAGAGATACCTAAAGCTTTATCAAACCACCTCGTAAAAATATCCTCAATCCAATCATAATTAGTAATAACTAAATGTTGCAGAGATAAGCGCAAACCAAATATGTGACGCAATAGGACAAAGAAAAAATAGGTGCATAACAGATTCAACATCATTTTTGGCAGCAGTTGTCCACAACAGGATTATAGATCATAAGAATAGAATTTACTGGTAACATCTGAGCAAAAACTTTCCACATAAAGAATTTGATCTTTGGAAGAACATCTAAAGACCAAACTTTCTTCCAAAAAGAAGCTTCTTCAGCTAAACTAGACTCATTCATATAAACTTTGTAAGCAGTCTTAATAGTAAAATTACCATTCCTAGTATGAGCCCACATTATACTATCAATTTCATTGATATTAATTCTTAGAGATCTAATCTTAGTAACATCATCCGGAGAAAACAAAGAAGTTAAAAGACCAATATTCCAAGTGTTATTCTGAGTATCAATAAGTTCACTAACAAGGGTATAATCATTAAAATTTGGACTAATCGAAACCGATGGTGAATTACTTAAAGGTAACCAATTCGAAGTCCAGATTCTTGTAGACTTACCATCATTAATCTTATTCACAATATTAGCTTTTAAGAAAACCAAACCTTTAACTATACCTTTCCAGATCCAAGAAGAACTATCTGCAGCTTTATCTATTTCCAACAAATTTTGATTAGGAAAGTACGTATCTTTTAAAAACCTAGAAACCAAATAATCTGGATTTTTACAAATTCTCCAACCAAGTTTAGCAATAAAAACCCTGTTAGTTGCATAAGAGTTTCTAATTCCAAGGCCCCCACTTAATTTTGACTTACCAATATCACTCCAAGAACGAAAATAAGCAACCCGCCTTGGGTTTTTCTTCGACCACCAAAATGTTTTCTGAATTGAATCAATTTTTGATGTAATCTTTTTAGGAAAAGGGAAGCACGACATATGATAGACAGCTAAGCTAGAAAGAACATGCTTTGTAACAATTGTTCTACCAGCACCATTCAGATTAGTTTTCTTACAGTTACTCAATCTAGCATAGAACTTATCAATAAGAAATTGGAAAGATTTTGTCTTATCCCTTTTAACAAATAAAGGAGTCCCAAGGTACTTAGAAATTTTATCCCCAGAGTTTTTGAAAGTAACTTAACATGTTTATGATGCATCTTATTACTAGTAAAAAAACCTGATTTTTCAAAATTAATTGCCTGACCTGAGGCCTTCGCAAAGGTGTTTCTAATCTTCATAAGATTTCTCGCATAAGTCAAGGAAGCTTTTGAAAACAGCATGCAGTCATCTGCAAAAAAAAACAAATGAGAAATCGAGGGACTATTTTTCCTCAATTTGAATCCCTAAATCATTTTGTCATTTTCACCTTTCAACTAAAGTTGAGATAAAGTTTCCATGCAAATGATAAAAATATAAGGAGATAGGCAATCTCCCTGCCTTATCCCTCTAGTACGGAAAAAAAAGTCTCTCCAGGCGATCCATTAACCAAAGCAGAATATGACACCGTACTAATACATTGAAATATCAGCTGGCACCAATCCTCAGAGAAACCAAGCTTTTTAAAAACAGATAAAATAAAAGGCCATTCAAGTCGATCAAAAGCTTTTGAGAGATCTAACTTATAGCCATAAAACCATTTTTATTATTTCTTTTCCTTCCTAGTTTTAAAAGAATGCAAGATTTCATGATTAATTATGATACTATCTTGAATCTGTCTGTTAGCAATAAAGGCAGATTGAAATGGGGAAATAAGGGAATCAAGAAGAGGTTTTAAACGATTTGTTAAAAATTTTGAAATAATTTTATAAACAGTATTAGTTAAACTAATAGGTCTAAAGTCATTCGGAGAGGAAGGGTTATTAACCTTAGGGATCAGAGCAATGAAAGCATGGTTTAACTGCTTAAGAAGAAACTTATTACGAAAGAACGATTGAACATGATTTATAACTTCAACTGAAACTTCATCCCAGTTATCTCTGGAGAAAAAAACCCTGGAAAACCATCAGGACCCGGCGATTTCCAAGGAGCCATATTGTTAACAATAGAATGAATTTCTTCAGTAGTAGGGATTGCTACTAAGTCGACATTCATATCTTCTGTAATAATAGGTTGGATATCTTTGAGAACTTCTTCAATATCAGCATTACTTGGCATTGAAGAAGTATAAATACCTTTAAAATGATTCATAAGAAGAGAAACAACTTGTTCTCTGCTTTCCAACCAGTTACCTTGACTGTCTTTTAAAGTATGTATAGTGTTATACATATTCCTGAGTTTAACTGAATTATGAAAAAAGTTCGTATTCTTATCATAGTGAGTAAAGTAGTCAATTCTTGATTTTTGTTTATAAAATGAGTTTTCAATCTCATACCAGTAATCCAGCTGCTTCGAGTAATTTAAGATATAGGAACCTATCGAAGGAGTGTGTGGTATAGATTGAAGCTTCTCAATTTCTGTATTTAATTTACCTATAGTAGTTTTAATATGACCAAAAGAATTTAAGTTCCAGTTGCTAAGATCCTGCTTAAGATTCTTAAGCTTACCAGCAATAATATAACTCGGCGAACCAATAACTCTTTTGTCCCAGGAATTAATAAGAACGCTTTTAAAATCAGGACTCAGCTGCCAACATTTAAAGAATTTATACGGAATATAAAGACCTTGCTCTTGATGAAAACACTTTAGTAAGATAGGACTGTGATCAGAGAAAACCCTTCCTAGATTTGTAACTCTAATATGAGGTAGAACCGAGACCCATTTATCATTCATAAACCCCCTATCTAGTTTTTCAAAGATCAACTCATTAGGATTTTTGAACCTTCGATTACACCATGTGAATGGATTACCAAAGGAGAAAATTTCATTCATTTTTAATTGAGTTGAACTATTTCTAACGAAATCTGGTGGAAAAGAATTATCAGGATTACCACCCTGCTTCTCCGATGCATGCAATATAAAGTTAAAATCACCTAATAACATCCAAGGCCTATTACTATCTTCACACATTTGATGTAAATAATTCCATTGATTTCTCACACCCAAAACATTCAGAGAACCATAAATGAAAGAGACCATTCAAGTCTTGATTACCGGAGTTATGTCGCAAACAATATGAATCATGTTAAAGGCATTACCTACAACTTCAATATTTGAGTTTGCAAAATAACCTAAAGCTAAACCCCCAGATTTACCAACAGCAGGCACCACATACCATGAATCAAAAGGAAGATGATGATTAAACTTATTAACAGTTTCATGATCTACCATAGTTTCTAATAGACAAATTGCATTAGGTTTAAATTTTCTATAAATGTTCAGCAGATGTAGCCATTTTTTGTCTGAACAGCAGCCATTCATGTTCCAACAGAGAAATTTCATGGTTCTAAACTAAAGTAAAAAGCACAGCAAGTATAGTTTTAACAAGTGAAAGCTTACTAGATAAAAATTCCAAGAAAACTTACAAGGTTATGAGCAGAGGCAGGCTCAGCATCCATAGAGTCATTGGGTCCACCATCATGAGATTAACTACATTTTCAAATTCTTCTTCTGTGATCATAAGGCTCAGGAGGTAAAATTGCAATAGGCGTAGGTTCATATATAACTTCCTTATCAAAAACAGCTATCTTGAACTTGACTGCTTGACCCTAAAAACACCGAAGACTGAATAAAAATCATATCTGACGAATAGCTCAGTTCAGAAGAAGAGTTAACCAAAATCCCAGAGCTTGAGGAAAATGTTTGCGATACAGTAGTACACGATGCCGTCCAAAAAAATTAGAAAGACACCCCATATTGAAAGACACCCCAACAGGAGGAGAGAAAGGTGGTAGAGATACCAAAGGAGGCCATTGAGGTGTAGGAACCATAAACCTTTGATTCTCTAATGATTCTGTATTTCGACCCAAAAACCAAATCTGCACTCCACAGACCAACATACTATCAACTGAAAAAAAACAGAACCAATTTTTCTATAGCTGAAATTACCAAGTGTAACAAGAATTCTGATTAAGTCTTCTTTCAAGATAGGTTGAAACGATAATATAATCAGGAATGATTTAATAATAACCATACTTAAATCTTCTGGTAAATATCCAAATATAAATCTTGCAATATTAAAAATCAAGACTGAGATAATCAGTTTCCAAAGCCAAACCCTTAGAATTCCTCCAACAAAACAAGCAAAAAGAAGTACCTATAGGTCTAAAAAGCAGGCAATCATTCCCCTAAGTATAATCTAAGAGGATTAAAAACTCTTAATAACTCAACCAATATAGCAGTCTACGTACAGAAGAAGTGAAACAAAATTATCCTATAAACAAATCCCTACCAGTAGTAGGATCTCAATAATGCTAAGAATAGCATCTTCAGTAACAATCTTCAGAGAGATATCAATCAAACCAAAAAAATAGCTTTGATAGGAATGATGAACCATACCCGGAAAACTCTCTATACCAATTTAATCAGTTATCAGTTTGCATAATCTCATGATGGTGAAGACCCGAACCCTATGAAGCCGCCTACCTCAATTCATAACCTAATCAGAAAAGAAAGATAAAAAGTTAGGAAATGGTTTAAAATAAGATTAACAACACTCTAGAAATTTAAAACGAATTCAATAAACCAAGTATCAGAATTAACAGAGTAAAAGAGAAGGAAGAAAGGGATTGGATTGATTTGACTAGACCATTAGAAACTAGGGTTTGGAAATCAAAACAGAAAAAAAGAAATTAGGCTAACTATTAAATCAATCAGAACATTGAACAGATCAGGATTAGGATAAAAACAGATAATCAGAATAGAAGAACAAATCGAGAAGGAAAAGGAGGAATTAATCGAAGAAGATGATGGAAATTTTTGAAATTGACTAAGTCAGCGTCGCCTGACCAATCGCCCTGATGCGGATGGTTAACCTAAGGAAATTCCTTGAATTTGCTGGCAGCATGCAGTCTTGGAACCGAATGAGAATGTAGCATGGTAAAAAATAGGGTAAAAATTATGCCATCCTTGGATTAGATCACAAATATAAAAGTAGAAGAATATAGGGTTAAAAAAATGCAGCTAAATGAAATGCAAAACTTAGTGCAGAACATCTAATTCCATTCATATCAAAGTAGAAAGATGCATATGGTAAATTTTGGTAGCCTGACTGGTGTACCATTTCTATTTCTGTGCCATTATTGAGTTAAGTATAACTATCTTTCTGGTGTAAGAAACAAATCTGAACATCCATCCCAAATCTGAACATTCATTATGATTAACACCAATACTCAAGTTTATCCTAAGCCCAGTTTCAATTAAGAGATGCAGAGAACTATTGTTTCAACAACCAGCAAAAAAAAAAAAAAACTTAATTATGCAATCATAAGAGGTTCCACAAAACTCAAGATTTGGTAAACAAAAAAAGGTTATTAGCATGCAAATTTGACAGATAAGCGACACGCTTGGTGCCATAAATCAATAACAAAAATGTCAAAACATCCCAGGCTCAGTAAATATGAGTAGCAATATAAACCAAAATTTATTCTTTTTTCTGTTGAAACAATGCGATAGCTCATTTTGGAAAATTTGTATCCAAATTCTTCCCACCTTATTAATCAAAAAAAAAAAAAAAAAAAAATTTAAAAGATTCTGACATCCTGTAGTAAGCAAAGCCTCATATGCAAAAGAAAGAACATCATTGTGGCCTTTGACACACAGTAACATAGATCATCAACATGTATTAATCAATGACTGCTCGATTAATAGCTAGAAGAGAAATAACTAAAAGTGTCAGTATAAAATGATTTGGCGCGCGCAGCATGCTACACTACCAATACGAAGTGCATAACGATTGTCATAGAACTAAGAAAAGTACTCCATTACCATGTTAATTCTAAAAGAGGCAGTATAAAATTATGTGGTGTGTGCTACACCTAGCAATGAGAAATGCATAACGATAGTCTAAGAATTAAGAAACCTATGCCCTATCACATTAATGCATACTTCAGATTCTGTTGTGCCTTGATTTTATATGGGGCATCTCAGTATAACAACAACAATTCAAACATTGTATATTAAAATTAAAGTGTGCCTACCTTACTTACAGTGATGCAAGTGCACCTGTAGAATCCCCAGCATATTTGCATATGGCGGTATGAAATTATAAGGCATGACCCGTACGACCAAAAAAAGTATGAGATGCAAAATAAATAAATAAAATTATTCACTTGAATACCATACATAGGCAAAGAAAGTGCCATCCATGTAAAAAAATATATTAGCTTCTCGTGAAGTTATGCACGGATTTGATTATTACTTGACAAAACTTAATTAGATTGCGTGCTCATAATGGTTGTATAGCATACCACAAATGGATTTGGCGCCACCTTCTATGAATGGAATTTGGTTCTTTCTATGCTTTGAAGATAATGAAAACACAATAGTACACATTTCTGAATACGTAGAACTCTAATCTAAGCAACATGAGAATGGAGATAAAGATACGAACAACCAAACCTGGTAATTTGATTTTGGCTGCCCTTTGGGTGACCCATTTTCAGAATATAAGCTGGATCCAAGTCAAGTGATGTATGAATTGTTATGTATATAACCTTTACATTTTGTACCACTCCAAAAATTCGTGCCACCTGCAGTACAAAATACGTAAAGAGAAAACAACATAATTACAACAAAGTTATGCAGTCAGGAATTAAGAAAGAAATATGATGCAATCTTATAGAAAAAAGAAATTATGCAGTCAGGAATTAAGAAAGAAATATGATGCAATCTTATAGAAAAAAGAAAACATGGGTGAAAAATCAATGCAATAAGTATAGTCCAAGTTGGTTCAATCAAATGGACAAAGGAGTGGCTACACAATGGGATAGTTTGGAAGTTTATAAAAGAAACGGTAGTGATTTAGGGCAAAGAAAATGATAATGTTGATTTTAATACCCATAGAATATATTGGCATAAAGAAGAGGCAAGAAAAAAACTAACTTCCCACCTTGCCAGGGTCCACACAAAGAAAGTAAGGTGGTTTTTGTGAATCAAAACTGCAGCACCATGGGTTACTGAATTCCAACGCCCAGATCTCAGGTAGGGATTCCTTGTCAAACATACACCGGTCGTCTCTTGGTATAGTTCTGTTTACCTGACATATCACTGAAACATTATATATTGTTTTATGAGAGCATGTTCATAGAAATTTAATATTCAAGCTTCCTTTAGAAACCATGGACATGAACGTCAACTTTTAGACTATCAACAAACCAAGCAGATACAAAAGGATACAACCAATTTATTTTTGAAAAGATCTTACGGGTTCGATTATGTATTGTTTCTTGACATCAAGCTTGCAGTTATCCTAGGATTTCTACTGAGTATTATACGGGTGGCTCCACTGCCATCCAAACCTACAAAATTGGAGAAATTAACGTTATTCTCTGATTACTCATTTGTTAGCTTAAACAACCTCATCAAGAACTTCATATTATCAAACAACATTGCTTGCGAAGGATTTTTTCTATCTATCATTGTAAGATTACTCGTATGCAACAACTGAATCCAAAGTTACTAAATAATAAAGGCGATCAAAATATATATACAGGAAACTTATGGCTCTGCTTTTTGAAACAACATTTACCCTTTTACTCAACATATCAACAACCCAAAAAGGATCCATCGTATTTACTAAATGTCTACCTGCAGGATGTTTCAAAGAATCCACTCCTCTACAACAAAGCCGAAGAACAATAATACAATTTAAAAGAGAATCCCCTTTAAACCCAATTTAAAGAATTGTAATTGAATGGAATTATGGATACTTACATTTGTTTCTGGTCATCATTGATATGGGATAGTTCAAAATACTCTGCAGCTGAATACAATTGTCATCCCAATAATGAAAATGAAATCCAAAAATTCTCACTGAGACAATTCAACAGACACTTTCAAATACATTTTTTGTTTTAACCTGGAGGCTATCTCAGAAGAATGAAGATTGTTGTAATGCTGTGTAAGAACCCAACCTGGTTTCCTTCTCCATGGCTTAGACCAAAAACTCAACATGGAGTCACAGCAAAAGTACAGAAATGAAATCTAACACATGGGTTTGAAGATTCACTCTCCTCTCGGTCTCGGAAGCATTAACCCTACAGAAAAGTTTTAACAATAATAAAAAAATAAACCATTAGATTTTGAATGATATTCTTAAATTTAATTAATCATCTATCTCAAATTTGAGAGTTGAGAAACCAAGCTGCAAAAATTGTGAAATGATGTCGTTATCGTCTGCCAAAATTGGGTGACGAATTGTTGAAGAGATTATATATGGATTACTCATTAATGGCATATTAGAGGCTTTTTAGAGCGATCTTGCGACTACCGAATTCTTCTTGGCTTAAGATTTGAAAAGCGTTACAGAAGATTAATTAGGGTTAGGCAAGAGGAAATTCAGAAATAAATGGGTTTTTGGTGGAGACGTATTAATTAGACGTGAGTGAGGACAAAGTAAAGGATTAATCGTTGGATCAATGTTGCACAGATTGGGGAGGGAGGATCTCAGCCGCCACTTAGAAAAATGGATGTATCTTAGCCGTGGCACACCAAATACTACTGTTGTATAAGCGTTAATATATATATATTAACCGTCTTAGTCTTACTTTTTTAATTGTTTTTCGAAATTGTCGGGAAAAAAAAAATTGACCGTAAAAAGGCCTTGTGATTAAATTCGCACAGGGCCCTAATACGCACAGGATCGGCTCTGTTCATGGGGGCTGTTGAACCATTGGCTTGTTGTGGTTATGCACGTGAGTGTTCAAATGTTGAGATTTGGTAGTAAAGTGGATGTAACATACCAAATACAACTACAAGATGGATTCAAGGGTAACTAGCAGCAAGCTGCCTTCTCTCTGATAAATCAGAGCCTAACTTCAATTGAAGCAATTTAGTTTTTCATTACATGAGTTCAGGAGAAAAGAATGATTGGTCTTTAATAGACCAATCCCTAATAACGGTATCAACAACTAGTATTACATCATAACTCAGTACTAAACTCGAGGAATGACTCTAGGATTAATCCACCCTAGCTGAGCTTCGTTACACCCCATTCAATAGTTACTCAGAAATACAAAGTTGAGTGTAGTGAATCCTATGGATCATGACACTGCCCCTCCATTTAGAGATCCTTGTCCTCAAGGATAAAATCTGGAAACTGAGCTTGGATGTGAGTAGCATCCTCCCATGTTGAATCTGCTGGATCTGAATTGCACCACTGCACTAGGACTTGGGGAATTTGAGAAGTGCCTCTGACAGTAGATTTAGTATCCAGTATAGCAACGGGTTCAAGCACAAACTGTCTTGCATGGTCCACTAATGGTAGCTGAGGTGATAGAATTGCATGCAAGCCTATTTTCTTCTTCAATTGAGAGACATGAAAGATTGGGTGTATCCTAGACCCCACAGGAAGTTTCAGTTTATAGGCAACAACTCCAATTTTTTGTAGGACCTCAAAGGGACCAAAATATTTGGCAGACAATTTGAAATTCCTTCTGATAGCAACTGAAGTTTGCCTGTAAGGCTGGAGCTTCAAGAATACCAGGTCACCCACCTCAAAATTTTTGTCGAATATCTTTTTATCTGCAAAGAATTTCATTCTGCTTTGGGCCTTGGAGAGTTCTTCTTTGAGCAATTGCAGCATGATGTCCCTCTCCTGTAAATAGTTTCCTACAGTGGCAACAAAAGTAGAAGTAGGAATAGGAAAAACCAGGTGAGGTGGAGCATACCCATACAATGCTTGAAAGGGAGACATCTTCAAGCTGGAGTGATAGTTGGTGTTAAACTACCATTCAGCTAAGGTTAACTACTGTACCCACTGTTTAGGATAAGAGCTTGTCATGCACCTCAAGTATTGTTAAACACAAGCATTGGTTCTTTCAGTCTGGCCATCAGTTTGAGGGTGGTAGGCAGAACTGAGCTTCAATGTGGTGCCTAAAGTCTTGAATAGTACTTGCCAGAATTGGCTGATGAAGATTTTGTCCCTGTCACTGACAATGGAACTAGGAAGTCCATGGAGCTTGAATACATGAGAAAGGAACTCCTTAGCAACTGTAATAGCAGTGAATAGGTAGCCAAGAGGAATAAAGTGACTATACTTAGTCAGTCTATCCACAACTACTAAGATGACATTCTTCTTAAAAGACATTGGAAGTCCTTCTATGAAATCTAAGGAGATGTGTTGCCATGCAGTGTCAGGTATAGGGAGGGGTTGTAGTAGACCACCTGGGAGTGAGTTTTCTCCCTTATTACATTGGCACACATCACAAATTGTTACAAGCTGAATGATATCAGGATTCATATTAGGCCAAAAGAAGGAGGTTCTAGCCATGTAATAAGTATCATTGATGCCAGAATAGCCTCCTACAACAGAGGCATGTAATAAATGTAATATGGATGATCTGAGTGCGGTACCTGAGCTAATATAGAGTTCCCCTTGAATCTTAAGATGCCCTGTGCATAAGAATAGTTGTCCTGAGTTGGATTCACAGTGAGTTGGGTAATAAGTTGTTTGGCTGTTGGGTCTGACTCATATCTAGAATGAATGTCTTGTACCCATTGAGGCTAAGATAATGACAAAGGTGAGCAAGAAGCAGTAGGCAGTCTGGACAAGGCATCAACAACCTTGTTGTCCAACCCCTTCTTATACTTAATAATGACATAGTCAAAACCCATCAATTTGACTAGCCACTTTTGCTGCAGTGCTGTAGACAATTTCTGGTCCATTAAATACTTCAAACTCTGATGGTCTGTATGAATAACAAACTGTTGGCTGCTTAAATAATGCTTCCATTTTTTAACATCCATTACAATGGCCAAAAATTATTTCTCATAGGTAGATAAAGGCAAAGCCTTGGGACCCAATGGTTTGCTGAGGAAGGCAATGGGTTTACCATTCTGCATAAGTACAACACCAACCCCCCTTGAACAAGTATCAGTTTCTAGAGTAAATGGCTGTGAAAAATCTGGCAGGCTAAAACTGGTGCTGAAGTCATGGCATGCTTGATGGAAGAGAAGGCATGAGTGGGAGCATCAGTCCAAGAAAAAGAGTCCTTCTTGAGCATATCAGTAAGTGGCTTGCAAATGTTACCATAGTCCTTGATAAATATTCTGTAGTAACCTGTAAGCCCTAAGAACCCTATGAGCTGCTTCAGTGTTTGAGGTTGTGGCCAATTAACCATGGCAGCAACTTTGTCAAGGTCTGCAGCAACACCATTGACTGTAATAATGTGACCCAGATATTCTAGTTGTGGCTGAGCAAAGGCACATTTGGACATCTTGGAAAATAGAGAATGTTTCCTTAATAAGGACAATGTAAGCGGTAGGTGCTCCATATGAGCTTCAATGGATGGACTGTAAACTAAGATGCCATCGAAAAACACAAGTACAAATTTACGAAGATATGGTTGAAACACCTCATTCATGAGGGCTTGAAATGTCGCAGGGGCATTAGTAAACCTAAATGGCATGACCCTGAATTCATAGTGGCCATGATGAGTGCGAAAAGCAGTTTTGGGAATGTCAGGGGTGTAAACTCTGATTTGGTAATAGCCAGATCGTAGATCTATCTTTGAAAACACCACAGAACCATTCAGCTCATCTAATAATTCTTATATAAGAGGAATGGGAAATTTATCTTTGACTGTAATGTCATTGAGTTTACGATAATTAATAAAAAAAACGCCAAGTGTCGTCTTTCTTCTTGACTAGGAGAATATGAGCAGCAAATGGACTGTGGCTATGTTGGATCATACCACTAGATAGCATTTCAGAGACTAAAGACTCCACAACAGACTTATGTACATAAGGGCACTTATATGGCCTTTGAGAAGTGGGGTTAGACCCAGTTTTGAGTGGAATCTTATGGTCAAGTGACCTAGAGGGTGGAAGACCTGTGGGTTCTGCGAAAACATCTGCAAAAGTTTCTAAAAGTGCAGCAACTGCAGGGGGTGGTGGATGGATAGGTGTTGTAGAAATAGAGAAAAATTGACCAATGAGGGTTGGGGTATTACTCCTAATAAACTTCTTTAAGGAAGAGCCACTAATTAGACTCAGAGAAGGTTTAGAAGAGTTACCCTGAAGTGTGATTTGACTGCCTTGATGTATAAAAGAAATGCGCAGTTGACTGAAGTTAAAAAGAACATCACCAAGTTGGCGCAGCCAATCAGCTCCAAAGACAATGTCACATCCACCTAGAGGAAGGGCTCGTAAATTTGCAGAGAATTAATGGCCTTGCATTTCCCAATTGATGTGTTGGCAGATACCCTGGATGATTGTGTTATCCCCATTAGCAACTGTAACAAGCATTTGGCCAGTTGGAGATACATAAAGACCCAATTTGGAGGTTAAGGCAGTATCAATGAAACTATGTGTACTTCCTGTATCAATAAGAACAACCACATGATGCTTATTAAGATGACCAGTTCTGATAGTGTCAGGAGCAATATTTCCTGTCAAGGTATGTAAGGAAATATCCATTGTAGAATCAGAAGTTGAAGGAGGGGTGCAATGACTTCTTCAGTGGACAATGACCCATGCTCTTCTATGTCTTCATCAACAATTAACATAAATAGTTGTTGAGTCTTACATCTGTGACCTTGTCTGTAAAACTCATCACAATTATAACAAAGCCCTTTATCTTTTCTAACCTGCATTTGTGCATGAGTTAGTCTTTTAACAGGAGGGAGGGAATTGTCGGGTGAAGTTTTAGTGGGGTGAGTCACAATTGGAGTTGTAGATGAAATATTGGTCTTAGAAAATGTAGAGGATGGAGAGAAAAAAGGCTTGATGGTAGATGGTGGGTGGGAAACAGATACTGGTGAGGGGGCAAAGGGTTGAGAGAATGATTTAATTGGCTTAGGTTGGTGATGCATAGAAGCCTGTTGCATCCTAGCCAGATAAAAAGCTCTTGCAGTGTTGTCAGGTTTGAACATTTGCACCACAGTACGAATCTCATCTTGTAAACCACTAATGAAACTCAAGGTATAAAAACTTTCAGGTAGATAGGGATTGTTAGTAACCATGAAGCTTTATAGTGTTCCCACAGATCATAGTAATCCTCTACAGTAGTAGTTTGGCAAAGTTTATTGAAGCTACCTACATAATTATCTTGAGCAATATCTTCAAATCTAGCACATAAATTATGAACAAAGGTATCCCATGAAATTAATTCCTTACTCTGTTGATAGTTTAAAAACCATGGATCTACTGAAGAATCGAAATGAATTGCAGCCATATCAACACGTTCATCATCAGGAAATTTATGTAAAGAAATACCGTTCACATTTAAGAACCCAACCACGGGGATTAGTACCATTAAATCTTGGAAAATCCACTTTGGGGGTATGAGAGAACTTACGGGATTTAGTGTGTGAGAGATTATGAATCATCCAATGGAATCCGGTAAATAAATTATCCATATTTGGTTGAGGAATTTCAGATGAAGAAGGATCCGGTGGTGTAGGTGGTTGCGCAGACTCGAGCAAACTAATAATAAGATTCATATTGGTACCCAAGGATTGAATCTCAGTTTTAATCTCGGTGATTGAATCTGTGTGTTGAGAAACAGTGATTGAAATTTCCTGAAGTTTTTCTTTGGTGGCCATGGTTACAAGTTCCAGGAGTAGAATCTAATACCAATTGTAACATACCAAATACAACTACAATATGGATTCAAGGGTAACTAGCAGCAAGCTGCATTCTCTCTGATAAATCAGAGCCTAACTTCAATTAAAGCAATTTAATTTTTCATTACATGAGTTCAGGAGAAAAGAATGATTGGTCTTTAATAGACCAATCCCTATTAACGGTATCAATAGCTAGTATTACATCATAACTCGGTACTAAACTCGAGGAATAAATCTAGGATTAATCCACTCTAACTGAGCTTAGTTACACCCCCATTCAGTAGTTACTCAGAAATACTGCAAAGTTGAGTGTAGTGAATCCTGTGGATCATGACAGTGGACTTGTACTTGATATAGTTAGTGCCACTAACGACTCTTTAGGTAACAGACTGCACATGACATCCGTTTCCTGGTCATTAGGTGAATTTGAGATAACTGTCCGTGGTTCAGTTGGTTACATGGTATGGTATACTTATACACTGTAAAGCAGTACCGAAAATGAGTGCAGTTGTGTGACTCGAAGTAAACAGTATTTTTAGAGATGCCTCATTAGTTACTTCCTTGTTGTGTATTAGGGAGAATACAGTAGAAGTATGTTTCCTACAAATCTTCTAAAAGAGCATTCAGTCAACTATTTCGAAGTGGTGTAATGACAATAGTTCTCAACATCACTTGTTGGGTAAGTTTTGTATGCCTGGATGGATCTGTTCCTTTTATTAGTATCTAGAATTTTTGTAATACCTTGGATTCCTGGTTATCTTGTATCTCAATTAGTTCAAATGGTTGATTTTTCCAATTTGCTTAAATTATGTTTAGTGTTGCACCTGTTTAGTTACCTATTAAATCAGTTCTTAAATTTGTCGTGGTCGGGATCTATCGTGAACTTGCTTGGAGTTTAACTCCCGTTGATTATATTTTACATGTGTTGTTAGGAATTGTGAAGGAGTTTGATTGATTCCAGTGTCGGTGGATATTTAGAAGATATCTAACTGAGGGTGGACATCTATACTTCTTATTTTATTTTATTTCCGCTTGATGTAGTTTTTACAAGTGGTAAGAAAGATTCGATTCTCGGACTTTTATGAAGATTTGGTTTAAGATTAATTAAGAAAATGTTAAGAAAAACTAATTAAATTTGATTTTTGGTTTATCTAGAAGAGATGAATCTAGGGTTTTGGATTCCACTACTTCTAATATTTGTAAATTCAATAACAATTTCTTTGACAAAATACTCCTAACTTACTCAAAACAATTTTCGAACTCAATCTCATGCTTTAGAAGATATAACTTTACAAGCTCTTTTTTTATGACTTTCGTCACTATTCTAAGGCCTAATTTTCCTTCGCTTATAACAGAACGATATCTAAACTACCCAAAACAATTTTCACGAAGCATATAAAGAAGAGAAATTTTTTAATAATTTAAAAAGCACAGTATTGGAGTATTTTTGCCAAAGAAAATAATTACTAAAAATTACGCATCAAAAATAGCTTCTTCCAAAACCCTAGAAAAGAAACTTAGCTACTCATGAATCGAAGATCGGAGAATACTTGATTAATCATTGTATTAGAAATAATGAAATTCCGCTTACAACGATTTTTAGTTGCTAAAGGTATTCAACCACAAGAGTGTTGCAATAGTTCAGTTGCGGAAGAGCTACTGCAGCTAAAACAGTGTACGATATTGTTCTTCTGCGGTTGAATATAAGACTGCGACTGCGACTGTTTTGAATGGCTGATGTTCTTCGTGTTCTTGGTTGAGCAGTAGAATTTTTCTAACCTCTCTTTTGTCGATTCTAAGCCTCTACTTTCTTCCCCAGCGTATCCGTCTCCCGACCCTGACTCAATCCAAGGCTATTTATACATAACAGGGTCCTTGTAACTCAAGAAAATCCTTGGAAAGTATTGTTTTTCTTCTCGCCAAAGTCTCGATATTTCTTTCCCTGTTTTAGTTAACTACTCGATATACGAAGATTTGATTACTTGTTTTTAGTCCCAACACGTCACACTTCCCTCTTTATTAGGAAACAGAGCCATTCTTTCCCAAAATTCTTCTAACATTCCACAAAATATCCGAGAATATAACTCCACCCCTGTTTTGTCGAGAAGAGAATGGGATTTCCATTTTTAACGCAACCAACTTCCATACCAACCATGTTTGATCGAAACAGGACCAATCCAACCCGAAACCATGAGAGAGTCCAACAAAAACTCG
Source organism: Papaver atlanticum (assembly GCA_023531105.1). Lineage (NCBI taxonomy): Eukaryota > Viridiplantae > Streptophyta > Magnoliopsida > Ranunculales > Papaveraceae > Papaver > Papaver atlanticum. The sequence continues at coordinate 878,336 of JAJJMB010006426.1, read as the reverse complement.
TCCAAATCGCTAACAGAACTTTCCGGGGGAAAATAAACCCGAGAATCATAATTGCTTCAAATTCGTAACCAGCCAAATCTAACCAAAACAGAACCCATTACCATCCCTGTTAGACCAAAAGGAAGATACCCATTTGATTTTAGCCCTTTAATCTCATTATAGCTCGCCCAAATCACAAACCTTAATCTGCTGCCTTTGAAAACCGATTTTCCGGCCTAAACAAAATTCAAATTGTTGAAGATGACCGCCCCCTATCCAATTCCGGTGTCCCTTTAGCAATTTGGGGTACATTTAGAAATTCCTGGGGGTGCGAATAACAATTTGTGGGGTACAAAGATAAATTTTTGGTTGTACATAATAGAATTTCTGGGGTGCCTTTATCAACTCTTCTAGGACATTTCTGGGGGTGCCTTTAGTAGTTTCTCGAGCAGCCATCTCTTACCTCTCAAATCCACTTCTTTTCTACAAATTTTCTATATCATTAAAGCTGCCATGCTTTTCAGACATAACTTGCATCACTAAAGCCGACATGCTTTTCAGATAGAGATGAAGAAATAAAATCAAATAATGAGAAATAAATCGCCTCCAACAGCATTTGCACATGAAATGATACTTTAGCCCTTTTAAGCGACGTTTCCTCTTCTTTTGCTCCAAAGTACCTAAAACTAAAAATTAAACATAAAATACATAATTTACAAGAAAACTTAGCAAAGAAAGCATAAACAATAGATAAATATCAAGGTGTTTTAGACACCTATCAAATTCCCCCATACTTAGACTTTGCTAGTCCTCGAGCAAATCAAACTAAACTAATTTTAAAACATACAACTCCATCTCTTTGAGGATACGGTCACACTTAGCACGTATAACAATCCTTTAAACCCTTAGGTGGCCCTAGTGGCCGAGTTATAGTCTCGGGAGGGTTTATAAGAGGTGTACCCACAAAACCTTTACTCCAAACCCTAGTTATCTGTGAAGAATTTAGGAACGACATTAAAGAATCTCCTTGGTTTGCATATTCTCATTGATCACAAGAGTAAGTACCCTGATGCGAATCATATTCATATATATATAAGTGACAGAGTTCTACTCAGATAGTCGCACTATGGACATCAATAATTGGAATCACACAAATGAATAGATTAAGAAGATGGATTATAGAGATAGATAGTTCAAAACAATGTTGTCTAAGGTCAACGGTGTTTCCCATATTTGTCTGAAGGCCTCCGCCAAGATGAACCTATGAATCCTAATGGATTGAGATACTGGTCTGGACTAATATCAACACAGCTTGGCATATACAAGGGAACCAACGGTCGATAAGCTTAATTCTAGATCAACTCAGCTGGCATATACAAGGGAACCAACAGTTGATTTAATAAACTTTTCATTTTTCATTTTTCATTCATTTTTTATTTTCTTTTTTCTTTTTTACTACATGATTCGATCTTTTGGATCCAAGCGCATGCTTCTTGTCAGCAGATTACATAATAGTTCCCATGGATCCTGCGTTCCACGCTTGTTTAGGCGACGGAGACAGGGAAAACACACACATATTGCTATCCAAGTGTTAATAATATATATATATATATATATTTTATTCCGTTTGGTCTGATTGGTCAGGTTTATTTATTATTTAGTAACTCAATCACTCTATTCCATCCGGCAGTGGTAACAATTCGATGTGTGGGCCCCACCAAATTACTTAACGAAAAATACAATTAAAAAATAAATAAATAAATAGAACGTAGTGTGATGATTCCATTCTAACACCTGAACTCTATCTTTTTATGAATAGACTCTGTTATTGGGTTCCTTAACTCCTACAACCAAGATGTTTCCATCCACTTAGATTGGTTAGTGTCATCCTGATTATGCACAAATTTCTAGGCTCCGGAGTTTAATTAATTTATTTAAGTTTTTTTTTATTTTTAAAAACTAACTAAAAGTTTTTCCCTCACCCCCAAACTTAAACCTAACATTGTCCTCAATATTTCAAATTAAAGTACAATACCAAAAATATAGTAACAAGAGGAGCAATCCTTTTATGGGAGCAAGAAAAAATAAAAACAAAAATAAAACCAATATACAACAACAGCAGGGTCCTCCAGAGGGACCTTAATATCACCAAGTATGGGTTGCCTCCCATTAAGCGCTAACATGTGAAGGTTGTCTTCTCTTGGTCCTCCGGAGCTATAGGGATTTGGTTATAACCATAATATCCATCCAGGAAACAATAATGGCTGTGGCCAGCTAATCTTTCTAACATATGGTCGATGAATGGTAAAGGAAAGTGATCTTTCCTTGAGGACGAGTTTATCTTACGGTAGTCTATACAAACTCTCCACCCGGTAGTAACACGGGTAGGGATCAATTCATTGTTCTCATTCGCAACTACTGTAATCCCAGACTTCTTTGGGACAACCTGGACATGACTTACCCATTTACTATCAGAGATGGGGTATATGATACCCGCATCTAAGAACTTGAGCACCTCAGTGCGAACAACTTCCTTCATATTAGGATTCAAACGTCTCTGCATTTCTCTTGAGGTTTTGGCACCCTCTTCTAGGTAGATGTGGTGCATACAATCAGCAGGACTAATTCCTTTCAAATCTACTATATGATGTGTTTTGTAGTTGTAGTAAAAATGATTCGAACTCTAAGACTTGTGAAGGATTTTTTTTTAGACTTAAATTAAATTAAATAACTCAAATAAAATTGGATCAAATTATAAAAAGACACCGAGACTTTGGATTCCACCATTGACCAATTAAGTGATACAATCTAATCAATATTCATGCAATTCTTGCTTTTAAAGTGATTCTAATTTATTGAAGTAACAATTGTAACAATTGTAAACATCAAGCATGAAACATCAAAAGTTTTATAACCTAGCATGTTCCATCAAAACAATTCACAACTACTCAATAAAAATCAATTTTCCAATATTAGTTCTATGCAAATAATCATGTAAAAGATTGCAAAAATAATTAAAATAGAAATATACCACTTTTCATGGAACAATGGCTTCCTCCGTTGCCTCGGCTAAGGGGTTTAGCTCCTCATATTAGAAATATGCTCAAAAGTTGATTTCATTGATCAAGTAAGGTGTTTTTATTAGAAAGGACGAGTTATAGTTACAGAAAGCTTGTTGTAAGGAAGATAATGGTCGCTGAAAGTATTAAGCAAAGACAGTCAAAAACGATAACAACTTTCTGTAGTTGAATATAAGACTGCTTCTGAGACGGTTCGGTGTGGGTCGAAGTTCTTCGTGTTCTTCGCGACTGTTCAGTGTGCGTCTTATGTTCTTCGTGTTCTTCAGAAAACAGCAGCAGGTAGCTTTTTGTTCGTCTTGATTTCTCACTCTTCAGCCCTTCTCAGCCCCCAAAACTCTCGACACCCCTTCTATATGACCCAACCAATCTATTTATATCAAAAAGAGCGATTAAATCTCTCCAAAATCTTCTGAAATCTCTTTTTTTCTCTTCACGACAAAGTTGCGGCAATTTCTTGTTTTAGAATTTCCACGCATATCTGGGATTTCCTTTTGATTCTAAACTCTTCCTTAGATATGTATTAAGCTTTGGGAAGAAAATATTTCCTTTAATCTCTCTAAAATTTCCTAAAATCGGTCACACACGTGACTTTCCATATTTTGCTGTTGAGATCAAAACCCGTCGATTAAGCCCAGTTTAATCGATTTCAACACACATGTTAGATTCCTAGACCCATAAGGAGTCTACCCTATGAAAATCAGAGGTTTAATCGACCTTAAACTCCTCCAAATCACTACCACCAAAACTGCCAGAAAACAACCTTCACGTTTTTGGTTTCCCGCCCAAATTCAGAATTTGAACGTTAAGGGGAAAGGTTACCCCTTATCCAATGGTCGCCCCTTATCCGTTGCTGGAGTCCGCATAACACTCGTCCCTTGGGTTGCATTTATCAACTTTTCGAGCCAATTTCGCCGCAAAAGCTTATTTCTCCAAAAAACACCTACAAAGAGATAAAATACCAAAATAAGTACAAAAATGGGTACTAACATTATACACAATAGAGATGAAAATAGACACATAAATGCGTCTATAAAATACCCCCAAACTTATTATTTGCTAGTCCCGAGCAAATCAAAACTACAAAATAAAATCCTAACTCACTGTCGCAGGCATCGTCGATTGCACTTAGCATGTGCAACAAGCCTTTAAACCCCTAGGTGGCCCTAGTGGCCGAGTTATAGTCTCGGGAGGGTTTACTAGAGATATACCCACAAAACCTTTACTCCAGACCCTAGCTATCTACGCAGGACCTTGGAATGCACTAAAGAACCTCCTTGGTTGGCATACTTATTGATTACGGGAGGAAGTACCCTGATGCGAAATTCCAATTACTGTATACGAGTTTGCACTCAAGCATACTAAAATTCATATATAAGTGACAAATCTCTACTCAGATAGTCGCACTATGGACATCAATATCCGGAATCAAACAAATCATATGAATAGATTAAGAAGATGGATATAGAAATAGATGGTTGCGAATGGACTTCAATGCCAAGATGAACCTATGACCTAGTGGATTGAGATACTGGTCTGGACTAATATCAACACAACTGGCATATACAAGGGGACCAGTGGTCGATAATCCTAATTCTAGATCAACTCGTCTGGCATATACAAGGGAACCAGCGGTCGATTTATTGAACACACATTTTTTTTTAACGACATGATTAGATCTTTTGGATCCAAGCGCATGCTTCTTGTCAGCAGATTACATGGTAATTCCCGTGGATCCTGCATTCCATGCTTGTTTAGGCGACGAAGACAGGGAGAACACACACATATTGCTATCCAAGTGTTAATATTTATTCCGATTGGTCTAATTGGTCTGGTCTCTCTCTTTTTTTTTCTTTTTTTTTTAGTAACTCAATCACTCTATTTCAACCCAGCAGACATCAACATAAAAATTTGCAAAAAACAAAAACAGAAGTAATAAGATGATTCCGAGATACGGTGAAACTATCATGTTATTTATAACACCTGAGCTCTGTGCTTTTATGAATAGGCTCTATATAGATGTTTCCATCCACTCAGATTGGTTCCTCAACTCCTAAAACCAAAATGCTTCCATCCACTTAGATTGGTTAGTGCCATCCTTAATAGGCATAAATTTCTAGGCTCTGGAGTTTATAATGCAACTAAAAAGTTTCTCCCATACCCCCAAACTTAAATCTAACATTGTCCTCAATGTTCTAAAGATAAAATTAAAAACATGAACAAGGAGAAACTGTTACCATTTGAAGCAAAAGAGTTAAGGAAAGATATTACCGTGTTGCATGAGCATGGGTTACCTCCCAAGAAGTGCTAATTTTAAAGTCCTCAGCCAGACATCAAGTACCATAAAATGGCTAATTACCTTTCAAATCATATATCAGTAGTCGAAATAACTGTGGGTCATCAGAACCAAATAGCACTGCCACTAATATGAGACAACTGCACAGGATTAGAAAAATTAACAGACGGAGCACAACCTGATCTAAACTTTCTTGCAAGACAACTGGGTTTATCTGTGACGCCCTCTTAGGCTTCATGTGAGTGTCTTGACAAACATATTTTTCCGAACTATGAGTTCCCACTTCCAAGACGGTATCAGGAGGATCAGGTTGTGGAGTCGGGACAGACTCAAGTAATACCTCAGGCACACTAGACTCGAGTCCCAAGTTAGGGACTTCTAATAAAGATACTTGACCATCACTACCCCCAAAATTAGGGTAGTCAGTATTCTCAGACAAACCTCTAATTATTGCTTGAATTTCCGGATCCTCATAGTCTTTAAAATAATCAAGAGCTTCTTCCAGTTCTCTACCCCCAAACTTAGAGTCATCATTACTCACAGAAAGACCTAACACTAGTGACTGAATTTCTGGGTCTGTGGAGTCCTTGAAATATTCGAGAGCTTCTTCTAGTTCTAAAGTTTGGTCATCTATCTTACCTAAGATAATTGTCTCATCAAATTCATCTAAAGAATCACCAAACAAAGTGTCGTCCCAATTATCCTGAACTAGATCCTGAACCAAAGTACTAATCATATTCACTTCCTCTAAATCATCAGAAGGTTGTCTAGTAACATTAAAGACATTTAGTTCAGTGGTCATATTACCAAAGGATATGTTCATAAGTCCGGTCCTACAGTTGATAACGGCATTAGACGTGGCTAAAAATGGGCGACCTAAAATCACCGGTATTTGATTCTCTGGGTCAGGGACAGGTTGTGTATCTAGGACTACAAAATCCACAGGATAAATAAACTTGTCGACCTCAATAAGAACATCTTCTATCACACCACGAGGAATTTTAACAGACCTATCAGCTAACTGCAGTGTTATCTTGGTGGGTTTCAATTCACCAAGTCCCAGTTGTAAGTACACATGGTACGGAAGTAAGTTCACACTAGCTCCTAAGTCAAGTAAAGCTTTTTATACCCTGTGTTTTCCTATCGTGCAAGCAATGGTAGGGGCACCTGGGTCTTTATACTTAGGAGTTGTGGTGTTCGGAATGATCGAACTTACATGACAGGCTAAAAAGGCTTTTTTAGGGATACTAAGCTTTCGCTTTCGCGTACACATATCCTTGAGGAACTTGGCATAAGCCAAAAGTTTCCTAATTGCTTCTAGTAACGGAAGGTTTATGGTAACTTTCTTAAAAACCTCCATAATGTCATTAAAGTTGGATTCATTCTTTGTTGGTACTAGTAGCTGTGGAAATGGGGCCCTAGGTACAAAATCAGACCTCCCAGGGACCGAATTTACATCATCAGAAACTTTATCGGTCTCTTCAGCTATGGGTGGTCCTGAGGGGTGAGATCCTGAGGGGTGAAGTACAGTAGGTTCACTATCGGGCATGGTTACCTTATTGTCTACAATTCTACCACTCCTAAGGGTTCTAATAGCATTCAATTGTTTTATATTTACGTCATGAACTCCTCTAGGGTTGGGTTGTGTTTGACTAGGAAACCTACCTTTTTCTCTCAAAGACTCATTTATCAAACTAATCTGGGTTCTCAACTCGGAAATAGCCTGACTATTTTCTTGTCATATCTTGTTACTAACTTGTAGACTTTGTTCTACTGATTGCTGAAGTTTTGCAGTTTGCTGAGTTAACAACACGATAGACTCCTCTAGGCTTAGGATTCTCTTATCCGACTGATTCTGAAATTGAGCTGGCCCTGAAGGATTCTTAGCATAACTAAAATCTGGGGGAGCATTAGAGTTACTAAACTGACCTTGATTCTGGCCCTTAGACCATGAAAAGTTCGGATGGTTTCTCCACCCATGATTATAGGTTTCTGAATATGGGTCAAATTTCTGACGATTATCGAATCTAGTGTTATTATAAAGAGCATTGGCTTGCTCTGCATTATTCTGGCCTTCCCATCTACCACTAGTGCGACCCATTTCTAGAGCTTCTAACCTTTTAGCTATCGCTGCAATCTTAGCATCTGATTCATAGCTTCCTTCTACCCTATTAACGTTTCCTCTGTTTAGAAGAATTGTTTTCTGGGGTTCCCTACTATTTTCCCATTGTTGGGTCTTTTCGGCGGCTTCATTCAAAAATGCCATTGCTGCATCAACAGTTTGGTTCTCAAACCCACCTGTACACAAAGCTTCTACCGTGGTTATTGTGGAATAATCTAAACCCTCATAAAGGATCTGAACTAGCCTAACTTTTTCTAAACCATGGTGAGGACATTGTGTTAAAAAATCATTGAACCTTTCCAAATACCTATACAAAGATTCTCCCTCTTGCTGTGAGAATGTGCAGTTGCGTCCTAATAGACGATATTTTGTGCCTAGGGAAAAACTTATTGAAAAAGGCAGATGTAAGTTGTCCATATGTTTCGATTGACTCAGCAGTCAAACTATACAGCCACGATTTATATCTTTCAGGGAAAAAGGAAATAACCTAAGTTTCAAAGCATCATCATCTAAGCCTCTAATTCTTAGGGTACTGCAAATTTCTTCAAAATCCCTAACATGGAAATAGGGATTTTCATTTTCTTTCCCTAAAAATATTAGGAGCATCTGTATGGTCCCAGGTTTAAGTTCATAGGTGGCTTCTGTGTCAGCTAACTTAATACACGAGGGACGAGTAGTCCTAGTCGGATTTAAAAAAGCTTTCAAAGTAGCCATTTCTGGTGCTATCGGAGTATTGGGGATTCTCTCCTCAGTAAAAGGAGTACGTTCAAAATAGGACTCTCCGAAAATCGGACCTTCTAGGTCAAGGTAATCGAGAATTCCCTAAATTTGAAGGATAATCAATTGGAAGGATAATCAATCGTAGGAAGTAGGAGAAGCTCAGAGGAGCTTTGATACCCCCACCTCTTTGGCAACGCTTCCCTGGGTTACAAGGCGGCTCTAATCGACTTACAGTAATCTTCCTGAACTTTGAGTTAGGCTAACAAGATAACCAATACGATCCTTTTTAACGACTTTCCTATAAGCTTGTTACCCTATCGGTCTCGTTCTAGTCAATATTTTAAGCTTAGGTTCGCGTTCGGTGTTGTTTTCCTAAGGCGGGCAAGAAGAGAACGGTGATGAAATCCGAACCCTTTTCTTGTATGGCCAGGCCCTGCCCTTTACTAGGAAAATAAACGTCCGTATTCAATTCCTCAGTATATATGCACCTTAAGGAATACAGTAACTCGCTGACAAGGGATTCGCGAGTGTTCAGAATCTTACCTCTCGTTCCAGACGGGGGATGAATCGGTTGTAGTCGACTTGGGCCACTGACTCCTGTGTCAGTGTACGAACCCAAGGTGCAGAGACAATATCGTAATTGTCCTCCTTCTCTGCAAACAGTTTTTATATTTAAGGATACCCTTCCGTAGGGTATATAAAAATAAAAAATAAAAATAGTGTCCAAAGTCCAAAAAGTCCAAAAAAAGAAAAGAAAAATTACAAAATAATAAAGAAACCCTAATACAATTTTCTTCTTCTTTTTTTTCTTTCTTTTTTCTATAAAAATAAACAATACCCTAAAAAAATTAAAAATTAAAAATAAACTAAATAAAAAATAAAAATAACTATAATAAAGTTGTCTTCTTTTCACTTTAATCTTTTGCTCCAAGTCTTTACGAAATCACCAAACTCCTTGGCTCAATTTTTTTCTTTACATTCCAAAACCTGTAGACAAAAGACAAATACCCAAAAACGTAAAATAGAACAAAAATAAATAAAAATAAATCTAAATCTAAAAGCCTAAAAACAAGTCCGCGTCGGCGGCGCAAAAAATTGATGTGTTTTGTAGTTGTAGTAAAAATGATTCGAACTCTAAGACTTGTGAAGGATTTTTTTTTTGACTTAAATTAAATTAAATAACTCAAATAAAATTGTATCAAATTATAAAAAGACACCGAGACTTTGGATTCCACCATTGACCAATTAAGTGATAACATCTAATCAATATTCATGCAATTCTTGCTTTTAAAGTGATTCTAATTTATTGCCTCTAATAGATTTTTGAAGTAACAATTGTAAACATCAAGCATGAAACATCAAAAGTTTTAAAACCTAGCATGTTCCATCAAAACAATTCACAACTACTCAATAAAAACCAATTTTCCAATATTAGTTCTATGCAAATAATCATGTAAAAGATTGCAAAAATAATTAAAATAGAAATATACCACTTTTCATGGAACAATGGCTTCCTCCGTTGCCTCGGCTAAGGGGTTTAGCTCCTCATATTAGAAATATGCTCAAAAGTTGATTTCATTGATCAAATAAGGTGTTTTTATTAGAAAGGAATAGATATAGTTACAGAAAGCTTGTTGTAAGGAAGATAATGGTCGCTGAAAGTATTAAGCAAAGACAGTCAAAAACGATAACAGCTTTCTGTAGTTGAATATAAGACTGCTTCTGAGACGGTTCGGTGTGGGTCGAAGTTCTTCGTGTTCTTCGCGACTGTTCAGTGTGCGTCTTATGTTCTTCGTGTTCTTCAGAAAACAGCAGCAGGTAGCTTTTTGTTCGTCTTGATTTCTCACTCTTCAGCCCTTCTCAACCCCCAAAACTCTCGACACCCCTTCTATATGACCCAACCAATCTATTTATATCAAAAAGAGCGATTAAATCTCTCCAAAATCTTCTGAAATATCTTTCTTTCTCTTCACGGCAAAGTTGCGGCAATTTCTTGTTTTAGAATTTCCACGCATATCTGGGCTTTCCTTTTGATTCTAAACTCTTCCTTAGATATATATTAAGCTTTGGGAAGAAAATATTTCCTTTAATCTCTCTAAAATTTCCTAAAATCGGTCACACACGTGACTTTCCATATTTTGCTGTTGAGATCAAAACCCGTCGATTGAGCCCAGTTTAATCGATTTCAACACACATGTTAGATTCCTAGACCCATAAGGAGTCTACCCTATGAAAATCAGAGGTTTAATCGACCTTAAACTCCTCCAAATCACTACCACCAAAACTACCAGAAAACAACCTTCACGTTTTTGGTTTCCCGCCCAAATTCAGAATTTGAACGTGAAGGGGAAAGGTTACCCCTTATCCAATGGTCGCCCCTTATCCGTTGCTGAAGTCCGCATAACACTCGTCCCTTGGGTTGCATTTATCAACTTTTCGAGCCAATTTCGCCGCAAAAGCTTATTTCACCAAAAAACACCTACAAAGAGATAAAATGCCAAAATAAGTACAAAAATGGGTACTAACATTATACACAATAGAGATGAAAATAGACACATAAATGCGTCTATCACTATAGTCCACCCTATTGCAATCTTGTGCTCTCAGTGAATACTAACAAATCTACTTTCCTTATTGGGCTTTAAGTCAGAGGCAATTATGGCAGGAAGAGTATTTTCACTACCAAGAAATACACATTTCAGTATGATACGGCTTTAATTCAAGGGTGGGGGCCTTAACTAATGATGGGAGGGGTTTATCTATGGTCGACGGAAGAGGTTCTGGTTTACGCTGCCATTTCCCATAATTCATTACTGGCGCAGAATCTAACAACGCATAAACTTCTTCAAAATGACTATCCTCATCATAGTAGGCTCCAAAGTGGGCCAAGCACGCCTCTAAAGGATCACTAACACTATTAGTGGTAAAAGTATTCTCAACTAGAGAATCAATCATGCATATAGACTCATAGTGTTCAGGGTCCGGTGGGGCTTGTAACGCCTTAAAAACGTTCACCGAGATTTTCTGATTCCCAAAGGAAAATTCTACTATGCCAGTTTGACAATGTATGACTGCATTTGCAGTGGCTAAAAACGGACGACCTAGGATGATTGGGATATTGATATCTTGACTAGAGACAGGTTGAGTGTCCAAAATCACAAAGTCAACTGGATAGATAAAGTTTTCTACCTGAACCAAAACGTCTTCAATAATTCCACGTGGGATTTTGACTGACCTATCGGCTAACTGTAGTGTTATCCTAGTTGGTTTCATCTCACCTAGTCCAAGTTGTTCATATACCGAGAACGGTAAAAGATTCACACTAGCCTCAAGATCTAAAAGAGCATTTTCTATCTTTTGGCTACCTATAACACATGTGACAGTAGGACAACCAGGATCTTTAAATTTGACTGGGTACTTTTGTGAGATTATGGAACTAACTTGTTGGGTCAAAAATGCCTTTTTATGGACACTCGCGTCTCTCTTGACAGTGCACATCTCTTTTAGGAACTTAGCCATAGCGGGTACATGTTTAATTGCATCTAACAAGGGCAAGTTGATCTTAACTTGCTTAAAGATGTCTAGGATTTCAGCATATGTACTAGGCTTTTTCTTAGCGAGTCTCTTAGGAAATGGTGCAGGTTGTATGTACACTCTCTCAGGGATATCTTCCTTACTTGGACTCTTAGCACTCTCAGGCCCATTAGGGTCTTTAGACGAAGTTTGGTCAACTTTAATCTCCTTTTCAGCTGGACTATTATCCTTAGGTGGTTCTACCGAGTTCTCTAGAGTTTTACCACTCCTAAGGGTGATAACTGCTTTGACATGTTCATTGTGGTTAGAACTACCCGACCCATTAACCTGGCTGACTCCTTTCGGATTCAGAGTCGTTTGGCTAGGAAATTTCCCGTTTTCCCTATCATTTAACCTATTTGACAGTTGACTTATCTGAGTCTCTATGTTGGCAATAGCTCGGTCACTGTTTTGTTGGGTACGTTGAACTTCATCAAACCTCTGTCCTAAAAGTTTAAAATTTTGGGTAGTCTCGGCATTATTTCGGGCACTACCTTCAATAAAGAATCTTAAAGTTTCCTCTAGAGAAGACACCTTTTGTTCAACTTGGCTCGGTTCTTGGACTTGAGGTTGGTTCCTGGGAAAGCCTGGTGGTGGGTTGCTAGATGGGCTACCCTGATGAGCACCTTTAGACCATGAGAAATTCGGGTTATGTTGCCAACCCGGTTTATATGTATTAGAATAAGGATCAAACTTTGGTCGACCCTCATATTTAGAGTTCATACCACCATATAGGACACTAACCTGGTCACGAGTAGTTTCAGTTGGGTAAAACAGGGGGCATTGAGGTCCATTATGACTTTGGACACCACAAATGGTACATGGATAGGTTCTGGGCTCACTATTACAGCTTATAGTTTGGGTAGACCTATGGTTCATCTCTAAGGCCTCTAGACGCCTAAGGGTATCTGACCCATCATCAACTCTATTGACCCTATGGATAGGGTTCCTAGTTATTTCGGGCTCCCTCATTGAAGCCCATTGACGAGTCTTTTCAGCTAACTCGATGAACTCGTCAAAACATTCATCTGGGTCTTGATGGGTAAATTCTCCACCACTCATTGTTTCTACCTGCATTCGGGTTTCACTATCAAGGCCCTCATATAAGATTTGGGCCATATGGGATTTCTCAAAGCCATGGTGCGGGCATTGGTATAACAACTCATTAAACCTTTCTATGTAATCATGTAGGCTCTCACCTATTTTCTGCTTAAAGGTTTGGATAGACTGCCTAACAGCAGCAGTCTTGTGGTGTGGGTAGAACTTCTTAACAAAGGCCTCTACAAGGCCATCCCAGGTGGTGATTTTTTTAGAGGGAATCAAATGGTACCACTCATTGGCTCTCTCTTCTAGGGAAAAAGAAAACAAACGCAACCTAAGCACATCTTTTGTGACGTTCGGATAATTCATTGTGTCACAGATCATTTCAAAGTCTCTTACGTGGGTATACGGGTTTTCATTCTCTATTCCCCTAAATTTTTGAAGCATGCTAAATGTCCCAGGTTTAATATCAAACTTAACGGTAGTGGCAGGTAAAACAACCCCAGGTTCACGTATCACTCTAGACGGGTTCAAAGGATCCCTAAGGGTTTTGGTTGGCGGGACTTCACCATCATTTTCATTAACCATCTTTGCAAAAATCGAAGTACCACCTATATCCGTGTAGCGGGTCGGAGTCAAATTAAAAAGGTCGTTTTCCTCAAGTCTATTTCCTACTCGTTTCCAACGGCGCATACACAAGCAAAAATACTAGTGAAGCAAGAAAATCGTGCACATGCAAATGCTGGGGTTCACTAATTAAGGTAAGCTTGGGGTTAACTACAACAAAATATACCTACAGTCAAAGACTGGTTACAGGTATTGGGCCGAGGTTTGTGGTGTTTTGGATGATAATGCCCAAAGGGTTCACCATACTAAACCACGTGTTTTCCTAGAATCGGTGCCAGACGAATAATGCAATTGGTGTGTGCACGTGTTTTTTTTTTCATTAAATAAAAGAAAATAAAGGAAATATACACAAAAGGAAATAAAATCTAAAAGAATAAATAAAAGTTGGGTTTTATTACTTACCTCTTTTGGTAGGCAATTCCACAATAAATGTAGAATATTACCTGCACAATAAAAACAAGAAAAATACCCAAGTAAAATCAAAGAAAATAAATCTAATTAAAATAAAAATAAAACTAAAAAAATAAATAAAATAAAAATCTAAAACCTAACCTAAAGGCAAGTCCGCGTCGGCGGCGCCAAAAACGGATGTAGTTTTTACAAGTGGTAAGAAAGATTCGATTCTCGGACTTTTAAGAAGATTTGGTTTAAGATTAATTAAGAAAATGCTAAGAAAAACTAATTAAATTTGATTTTTGGTTTATCTAAGAGAGATGAATCTAGGGTTTTGGATTCCACCACTTCTAATATTTGTAAATTCAATAACAATTTCTTTGACAAGATACTCCTAACTTACTCAAAACAATTTTCGAACTCAATCTCATGCTTTGGAAGATATTACTTTACAAGCTCTTTTTTTTATGACTTTCGTCGCTATTCTAAGGCCTAATTTTCCTTCGCTTATAAAAGAACGGTATCTAAACTACCCAAAACAATTTTCACGAAGCATATAAAGAAGAGAAATTTTTTAATAATTTAAAAAGAACAATATTGGAATATTTTTGCCAAAGAAAATAATTACTAAAAATTACGCGTCAAAAATAGCTTCTTCCAAAACCCTAGAAAAGAAACTTAGCTACTCATGAATCGAAGATCGGAGAATACTTGATTAATCATTGTATTAGAAATAATGAAATTCTGCTTACAACGATTTTTAGTCGCTAAAGGTATTCAGCCACAAGAGTGTTGCAATAGTTCAGTTTCGGAAGAGCTACTGCAGCTAAAACAGTGTATGATATTGTTCTTCTGCGGTTTAATATAAGACTGCGACTGCGACTGTTTTGAACGGCTGATGTTTTTCGTGTTCTTGGTTTAGCAGCAGCAAGAAGAATTTTTCTAACCTCTCTTTTGTCGATTCTAAGCCTCTACTTTCTTCCCCAGCGTATCCGTCTCCCGACCCTGACTCAATCGAGGGCTATTTATACGTAACAGGGTCCTTGTAACTCAAGAAAATCCTTGGAAAGTATTATTTTTCTTCTCGCCAAAGTCTCGATATTTCCTTCCCTGTTTTAGTTAACTACTCGATATGCGAAGATTTGATTACTTGTTTTTAGTCCCAACACATCACACTTCCCTCTTTATTAGGAAACAGAGCCATTCTTTCCCAAAATTCTTCTAACATTCCACAAAATATCCGTGAATATAACTCCACCCTTGTTTTGTCGAGAAGAGGATGGGATTTCCATTTTTAACGCAACCAACTTCCATACCAACCCTGTTTGATCGAAACAGGACCAATCCAACCCGAAACCATGAGAGAGTCCAACAGAAACTCGTCCAAATCGCTAACAGAACTTTCCGGTGGAAAATAAACCCGAGAATCATAATTGCTTCAAATTCGTATTTCCATCCAAATCTAACAAAAACAGAACCCATTACCATCCCTGTTAGACCAAAAGGAAGATACCCATTTGATTTTAGCCCTTTAATCTCATTATAGCTCGCCCAAATCATAAACCCTAATCTGTTGCCTTTGAAAACCGATTTTCCGGCCTAAACAAAATTCAAATTGTTGAAGATGACTGCCCCTATCCAATTCCGGTGTCCCTTTAGCAATTTGGGGTACATTTAGAAATTCCTGGGGGTGCGAATAACAATTTATGGGGTACAAAGATAAATTTTGGGCTATAGTAGAATTTCTGGGGTGCTTTTATCAACTCTTCTGGGACATTTCTGGGGGCGCCTTTAGTAGTTTCTCAAGCAGCCATCTCTTACCTCTCAAATCCACTTCTTTTCTACAAATTTTCTGCATCATTAAAACCGCCATGATTTTCAGACATAACTTGCATCACTAAAGCCGACATGCTTTTCAGATAGAGATTAAGAAATAAAAGAAAATAATGAGAAATAAATCGCCTCCAACAGCATTTGCACATGAAATGACACTTTAGCCCTTTTAAGCGACGTTTCCTCTTCTTTTGCTCCAAAGTACCTAAAACTAAAAATTAAACATAAAATACATAATTTACAAGAAAACTTAGCAAAGAAAGCATAAACAATAGATAAATATCAAGGTGTTTTTGACACCTATCAAATTCCCCCACACTTCGACTTTGCTAGTCCTCGAGCAAATCAAACTATACTAATTTTAAAACATACAACTCCATCTCGTTGAGGATACGGTCACACTTAGCACGTATAACAAGCCTTTAAACCCCTAGGTGGCCCTAGTGGCCGAGTTATAGTCTCGGGAGGGTTTACAAGAGGTGTACCCTAACGGTGGAGAGATACTGCTTTAGTTTCAAGCAAACTTAGCTTGAATCTTAAATTAGGATTTCATCTAACGGTAAATATTGGATGCTTTGTTACTAAGCTATCTTAGCTTTGATTGAAATCAAACCCTGATTTGAAAGACTATTTAAGGGAGAACTCTAGCAACTGGAAAAACTAATCCCGACACTTTCCTGTGTCCTAGTTGCGACTAGAGTCGACTCTCCTTTAACCTAGGTTTTTCCAAAACCATTATAGGCTAACGACTTGAAGACTTCATTTGGGATTTGTGAAGTTAGATCCAACTATTTTCTTTGTAGTTGTATATTCTGATCTTAATTGTTCTATCGTATTGAGTACTATCTTCTCTAAGATTTGCTCGAGATTTATCTCTGATAAGTAAGATATAAAAAGAAATCACAAAGCTCTTCGTCTCATTCTTTGTGATTCCATAATAACTTATTCTACTACCATATAGTTAAGTTATTATGAGGTGATTGATATTTCTAGGATGCTCTTCGGAAGTATAAGACCGGATATTAATTGGTTCCTGTTCACCTTGATTTATCAAAAGACGAAACAAAAACTTCATAGGTACTTCTGTGGGAGACAAATTTATCTATCAGAATAGACTTATCTTTGGGAGACTGATTTGTTTATAAGTCTTCGACTTTGGGTCGTAGCAACTCTTAGTTGTGGGTGAGATCATCTAAGGGAATCAAGTGTGCAGAATCCGGCGTGGTTCTAGAGGCGTAAGGAATGTGATTGTACCTTAATCAGTGTGAGACTTTGTTAGGGCTCAACAAAATTCCAGTCCGAAGTTAACTTGTAGTAGGATAGTGTCTGTAGCAGCTTAATACAGTGTGGTGTTCAAAACTGGACTATATCCCGGTGTTTTTCTGAATTTGTGGTTTCCTCGTTAACAAAACTTCTGGTGTCTATGTTATTTCTTTTCTATATTATATTTTTTATATAATTGAAATCATAGGTTGTGCGTAGTTCAATCAATTGGTAAATCCGACCTTTGGTTGTTGGATATAAATTGATTGACACTTGGGTATTGGTACTTGGTACCTTCCAAGTTATTTCTCATATCAATTAGGCTCACAGATTGTATTGAGAAATTGAGATATAACTCTTTGATATATTTCTTGGTTGAGCTCGCTTTATACGATGGTGCTCTCGGAATAATATTGGAGTTAGTCCATACAGATTGCCAAACGAATTATTGGGTATGGTTTTTATACCCACGATTTTTCACTATGCTTTACTCTTTCGTTAGATATAACGTTTAAGCACATATATCCTTTTCTAGTGATTGTAAATCACTGGTTTACTCCATATATTTCTCTGCCTTTTTGTCACAAAAATGACAAAGAAACGAACAAATAAAAGAGCAAACTGAAAGGATCTTACAAATCCATAAGACTCGTACAACATATAAGAGTAACCACGAAGGTTACACATACCATTTTAGATAACCAGTATTAAAACCAAAAACACAAAGGTAATCTAGCTTTAGTATGTTATCAAGGAAACAATTGCCCGAAGCAATTTTCCCTTAGTCTGACAAACCGACTAAGATAACTTGATTCTTTTTTCGAACCGATTGTGTATGTACAATCGCTTGTTTTGATAAGACACAAATAGAGATCGGAATTAACTCTATTTATCCTATCAGGCTCTAATTATTCCATAAAATAACTTAGACCTTTCCCTTTAGACAAGACAAACACTAGATTAGTTAACTAGTTTTTCTTGTCAAGGCATTCGATTAGACTTAAATAACCGAATCCTCCAATTGATAAGTCTAACTAAGATCAAAGTTAACTTAGTTTGTCTTATCCGGAATCAAATGGACTAAACAAATGATCCTTGTTAAGCAAAAACAATAGATACAAGCCAAAAGAATTGACTTGCTATCATTTTTCTCAACCGGAAGCAATTGAAACAAATGTAATCACACCGCAATAACACCGAATTTCGTTAAGCAAAAACACTTGATACCAAACAATAAAGAAGATACCAAATTATAAGCCAAATAAATTGACACTCTTTTTCTTAACCGGAAACAATTGAATCACAAAAATCAATCCATATATAATAGTGGAACATATCAATTGTACCAACATTTTGTCAAGCAAAAGCAAAATATATGCAATAAACTCAAGCTTTTCTTAAACAGGAAAAACGATTAACTAAAAAAAAAATTGTTACCTCAATTTCCGCAGCCACTTCTCCCCATAAAGATATATCGTTTAAGCACCAGTTCAATAAGATTTCTCCCCCTATTTGTTTTCTCTGTTCGCAAGAACAAAAGAACAACAACAAAAGCAACATTTACCAGAGAAAGGTTGAATCGGTTTTAACTAATGTGTGCCAATAGCAAAAGTTTAAACCCGAAACACATATGTTATGCTAGACACAACTTATGTAAACATAAATTGATTATCAACATATTGTGACTTTTCACATACGAGTTTCAATCGGAACACCTTATGATCCTTTGATAAAGCCTACCAACAAGAGCTATAATTTAATCCCGCTAAATCAAAAAGCCACACAAACCATAAGGGTTCACACCATATGAGATCGAAAATAAGGTTAATAAAAACCGAAAATAATCATCTCATGAAAGAAAGTAGCATAAAATATAAGCATTCATAAACAGGCCATGCAATCAGAAACTATCAAATAATGAAACAAATATTATTATTTTTTTATTCATTCATAATAAATATTGATAGTTTTATTCGAAATAGACCTTATACAGGATATCGAAATAAATCAACAAATTGATGTCTATTTTCTGGATCTAGCATATCATCATATGACTAAATCCTTAGTGGTGCTCTGATTGTTCACTGAAGTTTCTTCAGTGTTCAAACTCTTGAAGCACGTCTCTAGAGACTTGTCAGCAACCACTTCTTGTTATTCAAGCTTTTCAAATTGTTTCTTTATGTCTGTAATATCAGCTATTGTTTCTTCAATCCCATCCTTCAGCCAATCTTGATTTCGAACCGTTATTATGAGATTAGTTCTTAGCTATTCAAAACCATTGATAAAGTTTACCATACTATCAGTAGGTATCCACTAGGTTTCATTTGGATCTTGAAAGTTGAAAGCCATGAAACATGATTCATCTTGGGATCCAGTAGAGCTATCAGATTCGTAATCAGATATGATTTTTGATAATGATCTCCTTCTTCCTTTCTGTATCGATTCCCATAAAATTCTTAACTTTAAGATCTTCCTCCTTATTAGCCTTTGTAATACTGCGAGTTATTGGAGACATGCTCAAGGATTTAAATAAGAATTAATCAGGGTTTCTTAATACAGGAAAGAGAGGATTTTCTTGGAAGGAAAAAGCTTTCGGATCGTAAAAACCCAGAGACTTCCGTAAATATATATAGTATATATTTTATTTCCTATTGTCCGAACCCCTCAAGCTGGAAGATTATAGGATGAATATTAAAATTCGAAAAAATTTAAATAAACCCAATTTACGAAAGACCAGTGATAAACATGAACAAAAAAAAATGGACAAAAGGGATTCACAGTTTACCTAAAAATTGTTGAAAAAATCTTTCTGATATTTACAAACACAAAAGAAAATTGTGCTCTCGTTTATGTGCTTCCTCATCCTTGAATAAAATGAGCACAGATCTGGATGAGGGTGCACAAACTCCATACAACTAAGTTGTAACGGAGTAAGCCTTGTCATGCTTACAACGAGTATCAGAACCATCGTTCATGTTTCTCTTTGGAGATTTCTGCCCAAGGTATTTTCTCCCAGAAATTTGATTTTTTCTTGTGATTCAAGTTTGATCATGTGGAGATAATGGACTGATATGAGAATCTTCAGAGATAGACAAACGTCTTTTAATTTTTTTAATGAGATTTTCATATGATCTTCTCATTCTAAGGATTTCCTTATAATTCATATCAGTTTGATCATTAGAAATAATTGAGGGATTTTTCTAAACCCTTTTCTGATTGCTTTTCTTAGCAGAAATTATCTCCTTTCCTTTCTTCTGGAAATGTTCAGAAGGTAAACTGCCTTCATTTGAACAGAGACTGTTTCGACATGAGTGAGGTGGAACCTTTTTCCAGAAGTGATTATCAACTTTTTCATCACCTTTTGAGTTGATTTCATCAGTTTGGGGTATATTCTGTCTTTCTACTGATGAATGATGTTTCAGTTTTTTAAGAAAAGATACTTCTTTTCACACTTTTACAACAGTATTTTGTAGAAGCACTAGTTTCTTGTCAAGTGACTGAAAGCAAACCTCCTTATCATCCTTTTCACGGAACCGATTCAAAGTTTCCCTTGAATTAGATTTCGTTTGATCATTAGTAGATGTAGAAAGCGGCATTTCAGTCTCTTCTGACTTGATGTAGTTAGGCGGACTACCTTCATCATCATGATCTGTTTCAGATGTGATCAAACAAGTCTTGTCATCACGATCTGTAAAATTTGAGGAGAGACTTTTGGTTTCTTCATCCGAAGAAATTATAACAGAATCATTAGTCAGGGTCTTTGGATGAACCCCTTGTTCTTGAGTAATAGTTTTATCAAAAGCTTCTGCTTTGACAGTGGGATCCATATTCTCTTTGGCTAAAATATTTAGTTGAACGTCTCTCTCTATTATTTCTTGCTTAAGAAGATTACATTCTGTCTTTAATAATAACATTGTAGTAGACAAAGATCTGATTGGCTTTAGGAGTTTTACCAACTCTTTTTCAGCATCTTCTTTAACATTAGAGATGGACTCAGATGGACTATTGATTTCCTTAACTCCAGGATCATGAGTTAATGATGTAGTAACATCCTCAACTTTTGAGAATTCGCAATCTTGCGTAACGTTAACTGAATCAGCCATTGACTCAAATCTTATAGGTTGGATCGCACCAAATACACATTGTTAGATCTTTTCGTGTTTGCCTGCTCTGATACCAATTGAAAAGACGAGGGTGCCGAAATACACCATAATCTTTTATTTACCAACCTATAAGTCCTTTACCAAGTGTGATCGTCTATGGATAGAGTCAAGACAATGCAACAACTTCGGTACACACTTCGTGTGATCCTCTATGGATACGAGATCGAGACAATACAATTAGGGCTGTCAATGGGTACCCATTACCCAGAACCGTACCTGGGCGAATAGGGTCCGATTCCGGGTCCTAAAATTGGACACATTAACAAGTTAGGACCCGACGGGTAATTACCCGATTGGACCCGTTAATAAACGGTTCCAGACGGGTCCGACCCGGCGGGTACCCATGGGTAACCGAGTATTTTGTAAAGGGGTAATTTCGTAACTTTATTACTGAGTTTCAAAAGTTATTGAATTTGTACATGGGTTGGCCGAAGAGTGTCAAATTAGTACATTTCTTTCCGCACTTTGTGAAGATATAAGAGCAGGTGTTTGAATGCGTCGACCCAGAAGCTTTTGAATTGGAGCTTCTTCAAGAGGATATCATCAATGAAACGTCAAGTTTTAAAGTTGCCGAGTCTCCCAAAAGTGCATCAACACCCGCTATGGCAACTACATCTACTACAACTCATGTTCGTCGAATTTCTAGGTTTGAGCAAGAAGAAAGGCGCAACAAAGGTTTATATTTTGGTTGTGATGAAGTTTATTAGCCAGGTAATTGGGGCTAAGGAGCAGGAGCATGTCAATTATTACTTTTTGAAGGAGTCGACGCTGATGATGTTATCATAATGAATTATTCAACCGATCCAACTTGAGGACAAGTTGCATTTCAAGAGGCTGGAGATGTTGAAAGACCAACCCCAATTAGAATTTACATTATCTTTGTTTAGATGGAGATTTTAAGAGGTTTTTTTCGTGAGAGTTTTTCCAAACCAGAGTCTAGTTTTTATTTTTGTTTTGCAAGTTCTGTTCACTATAAATATGCTAGTTTGTTCTAGTTTTATTCACGCAATTAATATAATCAGAGTTTTAAGCTTGTCAATTTGGTGGCTAATCCCCAATTAAAAGATTTTTATTGTTTTGGTCTCGGTTCATAACAGGCAGGCTCTATACTTCGACGTATGTTTGCCATTTTTTCCATAGAGGATGGTAAAGAAAGAGGAGATTAAATTAGGGTTTGGAGATTAACATGGAGAGGGGCCAGAAGCTATAGAATTGAAGCTTTTGGCCTAACTTTCAACCACATGTCAAATCGTCCTCAAATTATATACTGTATACAAAATATCACAACTTTGTCCTTTAATTCAAAATAACACAACTTTGTCCTTTAATTCCCCAGGCTTAAAAACAAAAGCATTACAGTGAAACCAAAAAGAAAAGAAGGTAAAAAAAAACGACACTTGCAGATAATTTCTTTTATACAACAACTAAACTAACTCATACTAGTAGTATTCAACTTCTTCTCACAAATCGACCCTGCAAAACAAAAAAAATAATCAAAGTTAACCTACATCAGTGAAAAAAAGTTGATGATCAAAGATTGTAATAATACTTTGTATTCCAATTTCCAAATTGCTTCTAGAAATGAGATTCCCTTGTTAAGGTCAAGTGAGGATTCTTAAGTGTTCGTAATTTGGATGAGAGATCATATACTAGATTTTCACCAATCAAGGGGAATAAACTTTTACTATTAATTCCCAATGATGGCTCAAATTATGCAAGTCATGGGTCCAGATTTTGTTTGTTGGTCTAAAAAGAAAAGGCACAAGTTTGCATTAGTGTACCTTCATTCTAGGGCGTTTCTCAGCATTGAGCTTCCTAACTTGATAACGGATCCTCTTAGAAAACAGCCGATTTTGCCTCTTCTCTTTGTATCTTAACACCCTAGCTTCTCTCTCTTCCATCATTTTACTGTGATCTTCTCTAATGGATTGTGCCCCATCATGGCGAAGATGGTGTTCTGGTACCTTCCACAGCATACATCCTGCAGCATCACCATACGTTACCTGCACAACATATCAAAAATGCCCAAATTGGTTAAAATGAGCTTTATTCAATGTGGTATTTCGGAATATGGTAAAAAACCACGGTTCTAGAAAAAAGAACATGCTATTTTCAGTTATATGCGTGGTAAAAAAACAAAAAAAACTGACACACCAACACGAAGTAATAAGATTCTCACATTGTTGGTGCTATCTGGAGTAAGAGGGTCATCAAGGATATCAGGAACAATCTGAGATGAGCTGCAATCTCCTTCTCCTCCGATGTATAACGAGCCTTTATCTGACCAGGCATTCATGATCACCTCATAATCAAGCTTCAATGACAACCGCGGGGAGATTTGAGTACTATTATAGTGGTGGTTACCACTATCCGGGGTGCATGTACTCATATCTTCCTCTTCTTTCTTCTCCACCACCTCCGAATAAAAAACCCACTTTTCCTCAGTAGTGCTACTCTCTCTCTCTCTCTCTTTTTGCCTCAAAGCTGTTCTTAGCAACAATGAATTACCATCTAATCCGTCACTAGCTTCTCCTTGGAAACTATACGTTAGCGACTGCGGAGATAACGATTCCTCCTGCTGCTCTGTCGAACACTGCTTATCAACTCCTCCTATTGAATCCCATAAAAGACCGGTCAAAGAAGCAGCTCCACAATCAGTAGTAGTATCAAAGAAATTGTAAGTAACTACGGTGTTGTTATGATCTTCCTCATGCTGCAGATCTTTCATTCTATGATTATTTTTATCACTTTCCTTTATTAATGACCTTTTTGGGTGTAAAGGAAATAAGTTGATAAGAAGCTGATCATCATCATCATCATTACTCATCTTTTGATGATCTCTAGTATCGTTCTTCGAAATCTGTCTGCGTAAATCACTAAGAAACTTATGTTTTCTAGCTTTCTTAGCCAATGGTTTCGACTTGGATGATTGTTGAGGTTCATTAGTGACGCTTTTTTTCTTGCTGTTTTTGCTGAGAACAGAGCGAGGATTGCTACTAGTACTACTGCTACTTCTCGTTCTCATTTTGACCCTATTCTCACTGTTAGACCACATTGTTGTACCCCCCTTGCTCTTCTTTGTTAACACTCAAGTCTCAATAATAACACTCAAGTCTCAATAATATAAATTTCAATGAAGAAGAAAATACAAGAAAGATGCTAGAAAATGAAGGAAAAAAAAATAAAAAATGAAGAAAAAGTGTTACACAATTTCACTTTTGGGTTTTAGGTAGGGATTGGATGGATGGATAAATCAGTATAAAGACAAACATATATATGTCTTGATCAAAATCAATAATCTGATCTTAGCTAGAGTTTAAAGGGATGAGTTTTTATGACACGTGGCTTTGTATAATTGGTAGATTTCATGGATTCTCGTGTTATCCAGATTTCCTCCTATTCATAGTTTATAAGCTAGATCTTGTGTTAGCTATCACTGTTGCATCTGCATGTACGTATGGGGTAATTAGGGTTGTCATGCGCCCATTGTGATGCAACTAGATACAGTTGACAGGAATCGAGGTTGCGGTCTCATCTGTTAAGTCCCCCCTCCCCCTCCCCCACCCACCCAACATATTTACGGTCTCACCCAGTCTTTTCTATCTTAAACGTTTTGTCGTTTCTCTAATTTACATGTTATTGCTGTGTTTGTAATCGGTACCTCCTATCTATAACCGGAATTCATTTACACCTTTGGATAATGTCCCCGAATCACCGATTGAAAGAGATGGAGGAAAACGACTCAAATGTGCTTATTTTTCCCGTAAGGTCGATAGCTGTCTACAGAGAAAAGACAATACGATCTGGAAAAATTGGAGGAAGGTTTTCGTAAAGTCAAAACTTATCCACGACCTTGTGACAATACGAATTACTACTAACTAGTCGATGAAACTAAAAGAAACGGAGAAAAAAGGAGACACTTTTTGCCACGCTTTTGTAAGATTCGGAGGGTAAGACTAAAGAGAAGAGAGATACTACACATAAATAGAGATTATCACAACTCACGAGTAGTTTGTGTCGTATATGGAAGGGACACTGCTGCTCTTCCTGAGGAATCTGCGGTTTCCACAGAGATAGAAAGTGATGATTTCAGTGGGAAAAGTAAAACGTAATCACGGATCGTTGCATGAAATCGATGGGAAAAGGGTATTTAAGCAGTGAAAGGTCTATGATCAATGTCAGTCTAGGGTTTGATGTCAATGGAGTTTGGACGTACCTTTCTTGTTTTTTCTGTTCTATGAATGTGGGGTCCTTATTTATTCCTTTCTCTACGTATTAATGAAGACATCAAGTTTGAAGGGCTTTTCCAACACAGTTTAGTAGCTACCATAAGCTCACCCGATAAATATTTGAGCCTAGCTGGACTTAACATTGTCATAACTAAGACTCATATTGTGAAAAAAAAATTTGTAACAGTCGCATGAAATTCATTTCCTAAAAATTCATCCCCAACTTAAACTTAAAAAAGGTTGTGAAATTGTGTGGGAAGATGTTAGATTTGCATACTTTAGCCCGTGTCTTCTTATTTCAGAAATTTCCTTAAAACATGTAAAAAAACCTAATCATCATTATTTATCCTTTCTAGTTTGAGGCTTAGGGATTTTATTTAAGGCATATCAATTTCTTCTCCTAATTAGTGCAAATGGCTATGGAGTGAAGCAGAAAGCCATCTTCCATCACTTGTTCTCTCGGTCAAGTTTTATGATCTTCGAACGTACATCAGACTCGGACACAGTTCCAACCCGATATTTTTGTACGCATGCTCCTTATCCAGCTCGAGGTCTGAACCAAGGTAGTCAATATCGGTTGTACAGGTCGATATTAAAGGTTTTTATAGGATATCGGAAAACTCTTTACGATTGAAAATATCAGTGATACGAAGGGAAACGATAAAAACGCGTGTATCGTCCTGTACGGACCGATATATCGGTTTCACTTGTACAATGATAATATAGGTTTTACTTGTACACTGATATATCACTAATGTATTTTGTCTTTTGATTATGATTTCTTGAACTTTTAGTTCAAGAAAGTAACTCCACTAATTTTGGTAACTTCATATATGATTATGGTGGATGTAATTACTGTAAATGTGATGTTGGTGGGCTAACAGACATTCAATGCTTGGTTTCATTGTTGATAGTATAAGGCTCTAATCAACCACCTCTTATTTTGTAAGGTTGAAGTATGTTTACTACAATTATTATTTTCTATTATGGTTATATCAATATATTTTTTTGTTTGATAAATAATAAATATTAAAAAAATCTTAATGATGTATCGCCTATAAAAACAGATATTATAATTTGTATAGGTGTATAGGACCCGACCGATACGATACCGATACACGATATTAACTACCTTGGTGTGAACTCTAAATCTCTTCGTTCAGCTCTAACCATTCCCAACACCAACTTCCATACCATGATAACCACATCTCACATTCTCTATCGACAGCAAACAACCATCGTCCTCATTCCTCCATTACAAACCCAAACAATATTGTTATTAATGGTATTGACAATTTAGTTCATATATCTTCTCCCTCGTCACCTTCTTTTCAGTTCTGCTTTCCCTGCCATCACCAACGACCACAGACTCGAACTCCATCGTCACTGCTCAACTGGTTTGTGCTAGAGCTCCCATGACAGCAACCTATCATCACCAATGATGATCGACAGACCCTTGTTTCCTTACAGAATCGATCCCCTCTTCAACTTCAATGGCAGCAGCCATCACTCATTATGATTAATCACCAATCCAGCTGATCTTTAACTTACTATATCGCTGCCATCGAGTCTTCCAACTCTACTTCAACCTTCACCGCTAACGGAGGATCAATAGAACCCAGCGACCATCTTTGTCCACAGTCTCGACAACGCACTGTCACCATAATATTTGTCTCATCACCGTGGAAGCAAATAACTCTCGTATCTTTCTTTTTCTTCCATCAGACTCAAACCAATAGACAATCAATCATTCACCCATGCTGTGTTCTTCTTGAATTCCATCAAAAAAAAACCCATCATCTAACATCACGGCAGCATCACCATCGAAGTCTGTATTTTGAATGGGGAAGAAAACAAGGCGCCCATATCAACTGTCGTGGTGCGCTTATCAGCAGTGGCAGCCCTGAGTAATCATCCCGGTTCCTTTAGCACTTCTCGTTTTATCTGTCAGTTCCGGAGAAATGACAAGCTTAACTTCTCGCTTCGCCCATAACTTCTTCATACGATGTCGGATTGAGCCCTTCTCCATTTGTAGACTCACTTTTATAGTTATTTTCACTTCTTTTCGGATGATTCACCTAACAAAAGACATATACTAGAAAACAATCATAATACAAAGTAATATGCAAGAAATATATAGCTAAAAAAAGTATGGAATTGACATTCAAAACATGTGAATTAAGCACTTATCAAATTCTCCCACACTTAGCTTTTGCTAGTCCTCGAGCAATCTATCTACCTAAACTAATTAGAACAACTCCCTTTCGTTGAGGTCACAGTTACACTTAGCATGTGCAACAAGCCTTTAAGCCCCTAGGTGTCCCTAGTGAACGAGTTATAGTCTCGTGAGGGCTTACAAGAGGTATACCCACAAAACCTGTTCCAATTTCAAAGCGTTCTAGCGTCCCAAGCATCCAAAGAGATAGGAAGACATAAGGGTTCTCAACCTATTGTCAATAAGTGAGAAGTACAAGAGAAAATTAAAATGTAAATACGATTAATCGAAGATAGTCTTACCGGTCAACCTATGACATAATGAGAGAATGCATGTTCGAGTTTGAGCGAATGTTTCGACTTCTGCCTCACCAATAGGGTTTTATGATAGTTGCATTCAAAAGACCGTTTTTCTAATCTCACATATGTGTGCAGGCAGGAATGAAGATAGAAATCCTGCAAAGGTAGGAAGAAAACCTTCCGAATTATTTCTAGAGACCCCACAAGATCGTGGGAAATAAAAATATTTTTTTGATGATCTCTAAAAAAGGAAATCAACCACTATGCAAGGATTGGATTACTCACTCACCTTCACATTCGATCGGCAGTAATGATAGCACCACTCTCACATGATCCAATAGAAACGTCTTCGACTCGTTTTCTTCATCTTCTTGGTCTTCGTCTTCGGCTTCAATTGTTGATGATAAAATCTTGAACTTCGACAATTTGTAACTCTTTTCCATTATTTCTTTGTTGCTTAAAACTTGTTTGTAGACATTTCTTCCTCATGGCCTTATTGAACAAATAACATCCTAAATGCAATTTTTTTTTAGATTATTATTATTATTATATTATTATTTTAAAGTCAAAAAGATTGCAAGTACAATAATAAAAATGAAACCAAAACATCGCATTGAAAGAAGTACTTTACCACTAGAATCTTCACAACTTGTATTTTCTTCACATCATAAACTTCAATAATTTTCATCTTTTGATTTCTTCGCTCTTGTAAATAAGTCTTCAACTTGGATAAAGAATTCTGCTCATTGTATTGTAAGTCTTTAACAAGTATATAAAACTCTGCTCTTTGTATGTTGCTTTACTTGGATATGAAATTTTCTCTTCCTTGTATTGTTGCTTGTAAACCTTAAAAAATTTCAACTTTCCTTATAGATTTTGATGTCGCTCCCTTGTTGATGATGATATGTTTCTATGGACTTGTTGTTAGTGAGAGAGAAAATGGTGCTAACTGCAAATCAAACTACAAGAAGGTGATTTTCATCTATGGACGTCACCCTCATGATTGACAAAATTAGCACTCAAGAGATAAAAAATAGTGTTGAAAATGATGCGAAGTTGGGTAGCTCACCATTCTACCTGGAAATAAACGTACGGCGACACACACTCTAAAAAGCTTTAATTAGCTACAAATAATTGAAGGTATGGTGCCTCACTTGATGTAAAAATAGGTAGTCTCCACTAAGGTTGATCAAATCTCTAATAATGCATTTTTCTTCTGCACCTAATTCGCCAACGAAATGGTTAAGTTGAGGCACAAACAATAAATGACTTCTCTCAAAGATTAATAACACCTAATGTGTAGTATTCTCTAGCAATTTTAAGTTCCATTATTTCGGTGAGAATTCTGTATGTAAACATAGCTAGAAGTATACTAGTGACTCTAAAATCTCTATAAGTTGGAGGTTTTATGCAAATATTTACAAAAAATTTGAAAAATTCTACTCAAAAAGGTTAAAAACTCTATATGGAAATATCCAAATACTCCACCACACTTAAAATTTACATTGTCCTCAATGTAATTAAGTCATCCAAAGTAAAATCAAGGTGGGGAATCCTAATATGATATGCAAAACAAGAAAAAATAAATAAAAAGGATAGAGAATATAAAACCAATGGGTTGCCCCCCCATTCAGTGCTTAGTTTAACATCCTCAGCCTGACCTTCTTGTTATCGGTCGTACACCAACAATCTGAAAATATGGTAGTCTGCCCAAAAAACAATCTGCATTTTTAATAATAGCTTCACAAAAATGTTAGCACAAGATATAAAATTGAAGTTATCACTTTATTGAAGTTTCCCCCACACTTAGTCCTTTCTACACTCAGAAGTGGATAGAGAACATAAAATAAGGGAACTTCGTCAGGTTCGTCTTGGTGAACCTGCACAATGATAGAATTAAACACATCAAGTGGTGGATACTTAGAAGTAAATTAATCCGTTAAACTTTGGAAGAACACAACTCGAATCCTAAGTGGGGTATTTTCCTAAAAGTCGGGTTAACAACTCTTTAAGAATCTACTTTGATTAGATGGAAAGGATCAATAGATATAGAATTATGTAACTGATTAGACAAACCTTGTATCGGATCCTCATCTTTCTTAATTAACAGTGAATTATTTACCTCAAATATATCGTGGTCCTCTATCGAACTCTTTAACCGCATTTCTTTATAAGTTTCTGCTTCAATTAAAATCTCAGGATCATTATAATCCTTGGAAAGTTCAATTGGGTCTTCCACAACTTCAATCAATTTGGTTTCATAATCAATCGCTATATCTGCAACAACCTCGTCATCTAAATCGAAATTCTATTAAAAATAGCCATTATCACGTTAAAATTCCATTTGTATGACCCTGTCAATTTCTTGAAGAGTCTCTACCGATGCTCCAGTTTCTTCTAGTTGATTGTATCGGGCATAGAGTTTTCTGACGTTAATGTTAGAACACTGCTCGGTAGAACTCGCAAACGTTGCTATCTCAAGCTTGTTTGTCAAGTTTAGTTCTCAAAACTATAAGTCTTGATTTCTATTCTAGTTATAGCTATGTCTCGGGTTTTGATAGTGAAAATGCGGGGGTACAACAACCACACCCAACAATTCGTTTGCCAACCTGAGAGGACTTACTCTAATATACTTTCTAGAGAATCAACTAGACAGTCAGCCTCAATCTAGAGAAAAGTATATACAAGAGTTTATATCTCTATCTCTCAATTCAATCTGCATTCAACAAATAGAAATTTGCGAGCCCGATTGAATATAAGAGAAGTAACTTGAACGGTACCAAAGACCAATGTTCAAGGATCAATCAATTTAAATCAACAACCAAAGGTTGGATTTCTTAATTGATCGATACAATGCACAACCTGTGATATTTCAATTATATAACAAAATATAATGCGGAAAAGAAATAACACATACACAAGAATTTTGTTAACGAGGAAAACCGCAAATGCAGAAAACCCCCGGGACCTAGTCCAGCTTTGAACACCACACTGTATTAAGCCGCTACAGACACTAGCCCACTACCAATGAACTTCGGACTGGACTGTAGTTGAAACCTAATCAATCTCACACTGATTCAAGGTACAGTTGCATTTCTTACATCTCTGATCCTAGCAGGACACTACGCACTTGATTCCCTTAGTTGATCTCACCCACAACCAAGAGTTGCTACGACCCAAAGTCGAAGACTTGATAAACAAATCTGTCTTACACAGAAAAGTCTATTGGAATAGATAAATATGTCTCCCACAGAAATACCTATGAGTTTTGTTCCGTCTTTTGATAAATCAAGGTGAACAGGAACCAATTGACAAACCGGTCTTATATTCCCGATGAACAACCTAGTATTATCAATCACCTCACAATAATCTTAACCGTATGGTAGCGAAACAAGATATTGTGGAATCACAAACGATGAGACGAAGGTGTTTGTGATTACTTTTCTATCTTACTTATCGGAGATATTAATCTCAAGCCAATTATTACAATCGTACTCAACACGATAGAAACAGCAAGATCAGATCACGCAACTACAGAGAAAATAGTTGGGTCTGGCTTCACAATCCCAATGAAGTCTTCAAGTCGTTAACCTACAGGGTCTCGAGAGAAACCTAAGGTTAAAGTAGAATCGACTCTAGTTATACAACTAGTAACACACAGAAGTATGGGGATTAGGTTTCCAAGTTGCTAGAGTTCTCCTTTATATAGTTTTCAAATCAGGGTTTGCAATCTAAGTTACCTTGGTAACAAAGCATTCAATATTCACCGTTAGATGAAAAACCTGATTCAGTCAAGCTAATATCTTTCAACCGTTAGATCGAACTTAGCTTGTTACACACAAATGAAATGTACCCTTATTTAAGTTTATGTAACCGTACCTAAACGTGTACACCATGTTGACTCAACAATAGTTAACCGAAGTTAGCCATATGATAACTCTCATATCAACCTTGTTCATCTTAACCATAACTAGTTCAAATGACTCAAATGAAACTAGTTAAAGAGTTGTTCAATTGCTATATTATCATAGAAGTATACAAGAACACAATTGAAGCAAAATCGGTTTGATTCACTTGAATCAACTCATGAACATTATAGCCACGGTTTGTAAAGATTGCATTCCTTATTATATAAATGGTTATGTTCATGTACAAAACCGATTTTAGAACTTTAACCTTCAAGTATGCAAACGGGTACGCATACTTGAAATACCCGGACCAAGATTAGGTTTCGCCAGTACGCAAACGGGTACGCGTACTTCCAATCCCAGCAGTTTTATTCGGACATGAACCTTACACCAGTATGTGAACGGGTGCGCATACTTAGGTTCCCGGATTTCTCAAGCCAATAGGTTCGTGTACGGGTACGCATACTATGTTTCCCGGACATGGATTACATATGTGCAAGAGTACACAACATGACATATCCAATAATGGTTAAGTGTTCTAAACTCTTATTTCAATCATTTAAACTTTCTTAGAGGATTACAATAGCCGTTTTCACACACTATTAGCATCAAAGCAATTTTCAAGTTATTGAAATAATCATAACGAAACATTCCAAGTCTACACCAAATGATTGTATCACACAAACCATGTAAGATGTTACTCGGAAATTTTCACATGATCACCTTTTGACTTGCGTCAAGAATATAAGATGAACTTGGTCGAAGCGAAAGCTTTCCCAACACATATTCCGAGAAATATGTAAGCGAGTAAAACTCAGCTCGAAATCTCAAATGTGTATAATAGAAAACTATATCGTAACACGACTTATGTCTCAATATAGGAGATAAAGTAGAAATAGACTTTCAAAGTGATAGATGAGTTTCATTTTCCACATACCTTTTGTTGATGAAGTTCCACAAGCTTTCCTTAGTAGTTCTTCGTCTTCAAATGATGAACGCCGTGAAGTCTAAGGCTCAACTACACAATCTATGTCCTAGTCCGAGACATAACCATAAGTAGACTAGAAATCAAGTATATAGTTTTGATCAACTAAACTTGACAAATAATCTTGAGATAGCAACGCTTGCGAGTTCGACCGAGCAGTGCTCTAACAATCTCCCCCTTTGTCAATTTTAGTGACAAAACTATCAATACATATAGATTACAAAATAAATAAAACTTTGTAGCTTCTCATCCAAATGTTTGATCTCCTTGGCATCTTCAACACGATTCGAAATCTTCGTCACTTCCAAGTACTTCATGATTCCAAACGTGTTCAACTCAGCATCGTAGTTGTTGAAGATCCGTAGCGATAACAATGATAAAACAAAAGCTCTCAATCATTGTTATACAGTGTCATAGTATCATTACATAGCATCAAAGTTCAATTGTATCACAACTTTGACAACAATACTATGGTGATATGTATCACTCCCCCTTAGTCAATACTTCATTTCGAAATGAAAACCACTCCCCCTTACATAATGATCCGTAAACCATATGTATTTGTAGTATGAAACTACACATTAATTCTCCCCCTTTTTGTCAATATAAATTAGCAAAGGTACGAAAACTAGTGGGATCCTCATGAAATTTTCATAGAGATACTTCATGACCAAAAGAGAATAACATACCAACTTATTTAGATGCAATCATATAGCCGAAGCTAAATGCATTCATCAAGGAGTTTATAAAGATACAAGATAACCCCTACAATATTCCACAGCCGCACTCCCCACAAAGATTTGGCACTTAAGCACAAGTTCAAAAAGAACTCTCCCCCATAAAAATGTCATTCCCGAAAGAACAACAAGAGCGACCTTACTTTTACGAGAAAAGAAGGATTTCTTTGGACATAATCAAATCGCATGAGAACATGAATTTGTATCCAAAAATCATAATTGAATTAGCCAAAAAAATGATCCATTCAATTGGCCATGCTCGACATAAGAAAACTTATGGAGCAACATAGTATATGCACAAAAATGTGGATCAGGGAAAGACCAATACTACGGAATAAACAAAGATTCATTATATTTTTCATCACTATTTGCACAATGACATATAATAGACTTAATCTTTGTAAACAAAAGTTCATCCTTTCTTCCATCAATATTTGCATAATGACATAAAAGGCTTAACTTTTGTATTCAAAAGTTCATTCTATCTTTTATCAATACTTTCATATCGACATAATAGAGATAACTTTTGAACAAGTATGGGACAGTCAAGGTTCACGGACGTAAACAACATATCCCATAACAATTTGCAATATATGAAACCATAAAGATTAATACTGCAAAAATCATATTCCAACAAACTTAGAATTTAAATAAATAAATCTAAAAACATTGAAGATGAAAACGTTGGACATAGCTATGTGTACTCACAATAATGGCTATTCCAAACCCTAGTTCTCCTTCTTAAAAACACAAGAATAAAATTCTCATAAGAAGTTTTCTAGACAAAATAAAAAAAACAACAACTCTAGAACTAAGAGCGAACACAAGCTAAAAAAATCAGAGTCCGGAAGCTTTAGGCGATCTAGGACTTTCAGGCTTGTGACTGACGGTGTCAACTGCATCTTCAGAGAAGATATCCTCATTGAGAAGATCCTTAACATGTGACTTCATGAGAACAAGGTCAGAGTTAACATTTTTCAACTCAAATCGTAGCATGTTAAGATCCTTTACAGAGTTCTCAAGCTTCAGTTGAGTCTTCCCGAGATCAGTGAGAAAACCATGAACCACTTCAGCGGAGACCATCTCAGCATTTTATCGATCTTGATGAGAAAACACATAATAGCATGAGGCACAAGATTCAAGTTCGTCAGTATTAACATGGGTTCTTTTCTTCTTTAACACAAACTCCAAATAAACAGAATCATCAATTGAATCGGCTGGCAAAACCCAAAAATTTGAAGGAGACCCCATCCTTAAAAAAACAAAGCTCGAGTATGCGTACTCTCATAAAAAGTCTGGTATTTATAGGGTTTCACAAGAAACATAATTTAGGGTTTCCAAGTATGGTCCGTCCCATATAAAATAGGTATATGTACGAACACAACTATGCCCCTATTGGTAAAAATACCAAGAACAAGATTGCACAAGCAAGTTTTAGCAAACATTTGCTGGGTGAATAAATTCACAAAACTCGGCTCAAGAATAAATTTGTTCTCACAAGAGAAAAATTTAGAGCATAACAATTTTTGACATTTTAGAGAAATTAACAACAAAACAGAACATACAAATACTCGTGTATAAAAATGTTTATAAATGATAAACCTGCTAAGAACGATAAGAAAATAGCTGGAGAATCTGAAAACACTTTTACAAACAAGTATACCTGATCATATCTCACTCAACCAGGATTTTTGTGAGTGAGATTTCAACCTTGTGATTAACTATCACAAGTATGAGCCTTGAGCTCATTAAATGAATGTTGTTTCTGGTTAAACCTCTTTTTCCTGATCTTTGGAGGAAAACCATTATGATGTGAAAAGTTATCATCAAAATATGACACATAGAAAGGATACTTACCTGAAGGATTTTGTCTAGAGGGAATTGACAACCTGTTGATGATTTCTTTATATCCTTCTATTATCATTTTTAGGTTGTCTTCCAGAATTCCCTTGCTTCCTTCCTCTGGTACCTTATTCACATCATGAATAACATAATCTCCCTTCTTAATTGAAGAATATCTATGAGTTCTTCTTCGATGAATTGGTTTAGGAAGACTGTTTCACATTTGAACATTTGAGAAACACATTGAACTGACTTTCCTGGTAGGGGTACACAGGGTGAGTACTAAAATTAATAGGTTTAGACATACGAATGTCAGTTACATCTTTAAGAATTAAATATAAGGTGTGTTGAAGACGACTAATAGAATTGTCATTCAACCTAGAATTCCTCTTTTGTTCACCAAGCCCTTTTGAATCACAAAAGAGACAAACTTTCTGATCACCTGAGTGATTAGACATAACAGTCTTAACACTATCATTGGGAGAATTCTTCCTTTCATGTGATGTGGACATTCCTTGATTAGGAAGACACATGCACATCTTTTCCAATAGAAAGGGAATTTGATTTGGCTTCTGGAACTTTTTCAGTTAAATCAGAAGCAGTTGGTATAGTGGACTCTTTGGAACATTCTATAATAGAGAGTTTACTCAAAAGAAGTTCAGTTTCCAAAGCATCCTCTTTGAGTTTTCCCTCATGCAAGGTCTGTGAAGGACAGACAGAGGCAATTTCCTCACGTAGGATTTTTAAAAAAGAGTTACGCTCATATACCATACCAACAAGAATATTGACTTTGCGCTTCAAGCGATTGACACTATCAGCCTGGATTCTAACAAGTTTTAGAATCACTGCACTCTCTTTGGCTGCATTCCTTTTAACTTCAGAGTCAGACTCGTCAGTAAGGTAGTCGGTGAAACACTTGTCAATGTAAGTCTGTTTCGTTGGAACACTGGGTTCATCTACATTGGAGATTGACAAATCTTTCTCTTTAATAGATTTTATGGAAACAAGACTTTTGTTTCTACCGATGCGTTTATCAGAGATAGCAATTCTGTCCATATCAGATCACTACAAACACAGACTTATAAGGTATTTAACGTGTTTGCCTACTCTGATGCCAATTGAAAATGCGGGGGTACAACAACCACACCCAACAATTCGTTTGCCAACCTGAGAGGACTTACTCTAATATACTTTCTAGAGAATCAACTAGACAGTCAGACTCAATCTAGAGAAAAGTATATACAAGAGTTTATATCTCTATCTCTCAATTCAATATGCAATCAGCAAATAGAAATTTGCGAGCCCGATTGAATATAAGAGAAGTAACTTGAACGGTACCAAAAACCAATGTTCAAGGATCAATCAATTTCAATCAACAACCAAAGGTTGGATTTCATAATTGATCGATACAGCGCACAACCTGTGATATTTCAATTATATAACAAAATATAATGCGGAAAAGAAATAACACAGACACCAGAATTTTGTTAACAAGGAAAACCGCAAATGCATAAAAACCCTGGGACCTAGTCCAGCTTTGAACACCACACTGTATTAAGCCGCCACAGACACTAGCCTACTACCAATAAACTTCGGACTGGACTGTAGTTGAACCCTAATCAATCTCACACTGATTCAAGATACAGTTGCGTTCCTTACGTCTCTGATCCCAGCAGGATACTACGCACTTGATTCCCTTAGTTGATCTCACCCACAACCAAGAGTTGCTACGACCCAAAGTCGAAGACTTGATAAACAAATCTTTCTTATACAGAAAAGTCTATTGGAATAGATAAATCTGTCTCCCAAAGAAATACCTATGAGTTTTGTTCCATCTTTTGATAAATCAAGGTGAACAGGAACCAATTGATAAACCAGTCTTATATTCCCGAAGAACAGCCAACAATTATCAATCACCTCACAATAATCTTAATCGTATGGTAGCAAAACAAGATATTGTGGAATCACAAACGGTGAGACGAAGGTGTTTGTGATTACTTTTCTATCTTGCCTATCGGAGATATTAATCTCGAGCCAATTATTACAATCATACTCAACACGATCGAAACATCAAGAAAAGATCACGCAACTACAGAGAAAATAGTTGGGTCTGGCTTCACAATCCCAATGAAGTCTTCAAGTCGTTAACCTACAGGGTCTCGAGAGAAACCTAAGGTTAAAGGAGAATCGACTCTAGTCGCAACTAGTATCACACAGAAGTGTGGGGATTAGGTTTCCCACTTGCTAGAGTTCTCCTTTAAATAGTTTTCAAATCAGGGTTTGCAATCTAAGTTACCTTGGTAACAAAGCATTCAATATTCACCGTTAGATGAGAAACCTGATTCAATCAAGCTAATATCTTTCAACCGTTAGATCGAACTTAGCTTGTTACACACAAATGAAATGTACCCTTATTTAAGTTTATGTAACCGTACCTAAATGTGGACACCATGTTGACTCAACAATAGTTAACCGAAGTTAGCCATATGATAACTCTCATATCAACCTTGTTCATCTCATAACTAGTTCAAATGACTCAAATGAAACTAGTTAAAGAGTTGTTCAATTGTTATATTCTCATAGAAGTATACAAGAACACAATTGAAGGAAAATCGGTTTGATTCACTTGAATCAACTCATGAACATTATAGCCACGGTTTGTAAAGATTGCATTCCTTATTATATAAATGTGTATGTTCATGTACATAACCGATTTTAGAACTTTAACCTTCAAGTATGCAAACGGGTACGCATACTTGAAATACCCGGACCAAGATTAGGTTTCGCCAGTACGTAAACGGGTACGCGTACTTCCCATCCTAGCAGAAATATTCGGACATGAACCTTACGCCAGTACGTGAACGGGTGCGCATACTTAGGTTCCCGGATTTCTCAAGCCAACAGGTACGCGTACGGGTACGCATACTATGGTTCCCGGACATGGATTACATATGTGCAAGAGTACACAACATGACATATCGAATAATGGTTAAGTGTTCTAAACTCTTATTTCAATCCTTGAAACTTTCTTAGAGGATGACAATAGCCATTTTCGCACACTATTAGCATCAAAGCAATTTTCAAGTTATTGAAATAATCATAACGAAACATTCCAAGTCTACACCAAATGATTGTATCACACAAACCATGTAAGATGCTACTCGACAATTTTCACATGATCATCTTTTGACTTGCATCAAGAATATAAGATGAACTTGGTCAAAGCGAAAGCTTTGCCAACACATATTCCGAGAAATATGTAAGCGAGTTAAACTTAGCTCGAAATCTCAAATGTGTATAATAGAAAACTATAACGTAACACGACTTATGTCTCAATATAGGAGATAGAGTAGAAATAGACTTTCCAAGTGATAGATGAGTTTCAGTATCCACATACCTTTTGTTGATGAAGTTCCACAAGCTCTCCTTAGTAGTTCTTCGTCTTCAAATGATGAACGTCGTGAAGTCTAAGGCTCAACTACACAATCTATGTCCTAGTCCGAGACATCTATAAGTAGACTAGAAATCAAGACTTATAGTTTTGATCATTAATATTGACAAACATGCTATAGATAGCAACGCATGTGAGTTCGACTGAGCAGTGCTCTAACAGATAGAATGTGTAATTAAGCTTTAGAATTCACGGCGTTCATCGATTGAAGACAAAGAACTACTAAGGGGAGCTTGTGGAACTTATTCAACAAAAGGTATGTGGAGATTTGAACTTATCTATCACTCAAAGGTCTATTCTATTCTATCTCCTATTGAGACAAAGTCGTATAGCTATTTAAACTTTAGAGTATACACATTTGATATTTTTAGTTGAGTTTAACTCGCTTTTATCTTTCTCGAAATATGTGTTGGAAAGCTTTTTTCTTTAACTACGTTCATCATTATTCTTGACGAAAGTCAAAAGATGATCATGTGAAATCGCCAGGTAACATCTTACATGATTTGTGTGAGACAATCATTTGATATAGACTCGGAATGTTTCGTATTGATCATTCGATCACTTGAAAATTGCTTATAAGCTAATAGTTTGTGTGAGATAGCTATTGTCGTCTTCTAAGAATGTTTCAATGATTAAAATTGGAGTTTAGAACAATTAATTATTGTCTGGATATAACATAGTATGCATACCCGTATGCAAACTGTTGTAAAGTGATTCAGGTCCGGGAACCAAGTATGCGTACCTGTATGCGAACAGTTTTAACTGTCAAAGTCCGGGAACTAAGTTTACGTACCCGTTTGCAAACTTATTCACCTGAGTTCGTTCCGGAACGATAGTATGCATAACCATTTGCGAACTGTCGGAAAGGATCAAGTCCGAAACTTAAGTTTGCGTACCCGTTTGCAAACTTATGTGGTTAAGTTCTAAAATCGGTTAAGTATGTTTTCATACTCATGAACAAATACATTTATAAATTGAGGAATGCAATCTTTGCAAACCGTTGGTAAAATGTTCATGAACCGATTCTTTTGAATCAATCCGATTTTGCTTCAACTGTGTCTTGTATACTTCTATGAGAATATAAACAATTGAACAACTGTATGATTAACACAATTAGATTCATTTGATCTAGAAGTGTTAAGATGAACATGGTTAACACAAAAGTGTTCATGTGGCTAACTTCGGTTAACTGTTATTGAGCCAACTCAATATACACGTTTAGGTATGGTTACCCATATCTAAATAAAATTATATTTCATTTGTGTATAACAAGCTAAGACCATCTAACGATAGAAAGATATTAGATTGAATCTTAAACCAGGTTTCATCTAATGGTGAATATTGATTGCTTTGTTACAAAGTTATCAAACCCTAATTTGAAGACTATATAAGGGAGAACTCTAGCAACTAGGAAACCTAATCACCACACCTCCTGTGTGATACTAGTTGCGACTAGAGTCGATTCTCCTTTAACTTAGGTTTTTCCTAAAACCATTATAGGTTAACGACTTAAATACTTCATTGGGATTCTAAAGCCAGACCCAACTATTTTCTCTGTAGTTGTGTGTTCTGATCTTACTTGTTTTATCGTATTGAGTACTATCTTCTTTAAGATTTTCTCGAGATTTATCTCCGATAGGTAAGATATAAAAAGTAATCACAAACCTATTCGTCTCATTCTTTGTGATTCCACAATAACTTGTTTTACTACCATATAGTTAAGTTATTGTGAGGTGATTGATATTTCTAGGCTGTTCTTCGGGAATATAAGACCGGATTATCAATTGGTTCCTTTTCACCTTTGATTTATCAAAAGACGGAACAAAATCTTCGTAGGTTTTGTGGGAGACAGATTTATCTATCAGAATAGACTTTTCTGTAGGAGACAAATTTGTTTATCAAGTCTTCGACTTTGGGTCGTAGCACTCTTAGTTGTGGGTGAGATCAACTAAGGGAATCAAGTGCGTAGAGTCCTGCTGGGATTTAGAGACGTAAGGAACGCGACTATACCTTAATCAGTGTGAGATTTATTAGGGCTCAACTACATTCCAGTCCGAAGTTAACTTGTAGTAGGCTAGAGTCTGTAGCGGCTTAATACAGTGTGGTGTTCAAATCTGGACTA
The DNA here is from genome assembly GCA_023531105.1 of Papaver atlanticum. Taxonomy (NCBI): domain Eukaryota; kingdom Viridiplantae; phylum Streptophyta; class Magnoliopsida; order Ranunculales; family Papaveraceae; genus Papaver; species Papaver atlanticum. Next base: position 837,461 of record JAJJMB010006426.1, on the reverse strand, counting down.
GGTCCCGGGGTTTTTCTGCATTTGCGTTTCCTCGTTAACAAAACTTCTGGTGTCTGTGTTATTTCTTTTCCACATTATATTTGTTTATATAATTGAAATATCACAGGTTGTGCGTAGTTCAATCAATTAGTAAATCCAACCTTTGGTTGTTGATTGAAATTGATTGACACTTGAACATTAGTCTTTGGTACCGTTCAAGTTGTTTCTCATAATAATCAGGCTCACGGATTTCTATCTGTTTGATTTGCTGATTACATTAAGAAACAAGGATATAACTCTTGGATATATTTTCCTTGATTGAGTCTGACTGTCTAGTTGATTCTTTTGGAATTATATTGGAGTTAGTCCATACAGATTGCCTAACGAAATATTGGGTGTGGTTGTTAGACCCCCGCTTTTTTAGTTAATACGCTTTCCACCATTATTCTTAATAGAGATTCTAGACAGTATCTCTTCTTTAAGTGAAGGAAAAACACGATAAAGAGGAGTATGTCTTGATTCGGTATCATAAGTTTTTATTTCCAAATTCTTTGTCATCTGCACATTATTAGAAAACAACTGATTAGAAGTATAACTATCCTTCCATCCTTGTGATTGTTTACTTACATGCCCGTCATAATGTTATTGACATGTATGTGAATATCCATAAGGTTCCATGGGATAATGATCATACCGAAAAGATTAGTTTTGATTATTCCCATAGGATGGTTGATAGTTGTAATATGAATGAAATCAGACAGCTTCAAACACAGACTTATTAGGTCTTAACGTGTTTGCCTGCTCTGATACCAATTGAAAACACTGGGGGTACCAAAATACACCACCAATTTTTCGTAGGAAATCTGTATGGACAAACTCAACACAACTCCGAGAGTTAAAACTCAATCAAGGAAAGTGTCTAGAGTTATATCTCTATCTCTCTTGCGATTAGAACGTTTACAGAATTGAATCCGTGAATCTAACCACGAAGTGAGTTCTTGGACCGTACCAAATACCAATGCCCAAGGATCAATCAAGTCATATCCAACAAACTAGGTCAGACGTATCTACTCTGATTGATCAATGCAGTACCTGTGATATTTCAATTATAAAGATAAACAATATAATGCGGAAAAAGAAATAACACAAACACCAGAAATTTTGTTAACGAGGAAACCGCAAATGCAGAAAAACCTCGGGACCTAGTCCAGATTGAACACCAAACTGTATTAAGCCGCTACACACAATAGCCTACTACCAATTAACTTCGTCCTAGAATGTAGTTGATCCCGAACTCAGTCTCCCACTGATTCAGGTACAGTCGCGGTCCTTACGCCTCTTGAATCCCCACAAGATTCCGTGCAATTGATTCCCTTAGATGACATCACACCAACTAAGAGTTGCTTCAACTCAATTGAAGACTTTAAACCGAATTTGCATCCCACAGATTAAGCCTATATAATTGATGTCTTGATTTACGATCGAAAATGATGATCATATCAAACGTAGGATCAAGGTGATGGAACTCGATAGCAATTTTATAAAATTCTAGCTATCCTCAAAAGCCGGACTTATGCAACCCGAAGTGCAGACTAGATTATTATTAACCTCACAAGTACAAAACTTACAGAATCACAAAGTTGAGACGAATAGAACTTTATGATTTCTATCTATCTTCTTCAAGTGATAAATCAACAATCAAACAAGATTAGGATACTTAATTTATCAAGATAAAAGATAACTTGACCTGGCTTCACGAATCCCAATGAAGTCTTTGATAGTCGCTAAACCCTAAAATGGTTTCTGGAGAGGACGACTCTAGATACAACTAGGATACACCAAAAAGTAGCATCGATATTCAAAGATCCCAGTTGCCAAGATTTCCCCTTATATAGAATTCAAAGCATAGGTTGCTTTAGGTTTAAGCTAAGATAGATTTGGAACCAAGCAAACAATATTCACCGTTAGATGAAAGCTTTGAATCTTATTCACATGAACAAGATATACACTCTGGTTAGGTAAACCGTAACTAAACCGTGTACAAAGACTATGTTCAACATGGTTAGCCGAAACTAGAAGGTTTGAACTTAAAAGCTTAACACTCATTTTCATGAACACAAAGACATTAATCTTGAGTCACAATCATGTGACTAAATGAGTCTAGTGTTTTAGAGAATTGATCAAATGTAAATTATCTCATATAAATAATTTAATCGTAATTTGAACACAATCGACATAGTTGGTAAATGCACAAAGTACAAATACATGAGTCGTTCGTGAATCGGCTGAGTCATGGTATGCGGACCGGTTTGCGAACTTATGAGCAAAACCGAGTTCCGGAGTTCACGGAACTTTTTAAGTTCACGTACAGATTTGCAAACGTAGGTGCAAAACTGAGTTACGGAGTTGACAGAACTTTTTCAGTTTGCGAGCCGGTTTCGAAAGCTTAAGACTTTACAGGTTCTGGAGTTCACAGAACCTTTTCAGTTTGCGTACCGATATGGGTACTAAACTAGTTCAGGAACATAGAACTGTATTGGTTCGCATACCGGTTTGGATACTTAAACCTGATTCCCTTACCACAGTTCCAAAATTGTTTGTATACGAATATACATACCTATCTTGATCACGAAACAAACAGATTTTCCTATGATGTGCATACGAATATGCGTATCACACAAACCTGTAAGTCGATATATAACAGTTTTCTCAGTTTGTAAGACTGATAACACTGTCTTGTATTCCGAATATAGTAGTTCTATATTTCTCTAAATCAATTAGAAACATTCCCGAATAACATCAATGACACATATGACTGTTCCGAGCTATTTTTGAATGATAAACTTGAATCATGATTTGGTTCCGAATAATAATTTATTCTCCACCGAAATTGATCAAGTATTAACAAATGTTTATTAAGCTTAGTCATTATATTTCGATAAATTCCTAAACTAAATAATTAGTTCTCGACTCGAAACTCTTGTCTATGCAAGCTAGTCTAATTAGTATTGCGATAAACATCTCAAGGATATGAATATAACTTGAGAAATAGGTGGTTCTGTCTTCACTTACCTTTTGTTGATGAAGTTCTCAAAAAGCTTCTGTTGATCTTCGCCTTCAATCGGTTGAACGCAAATGATGACTGGTTCGTTTCTCAACTACCTCCATCCTATACCAAGATTAACTAATTGTAGACTAGAAGTCAAGATATAGTTTTGACAACTAAATTTGACAACAAGTTTGAGATAGCAACACTTGTGAGTTCGACCGAGCAATGATCTAACAATCTCCCCCTTTGTCAATTTTAGTGACAAAACTATTAATATATATGGACAACAAAACAAAGATTCGAAAAACTCCTCGATCCATCATGCCTTAATTTCCTTGGTTTCTCCAACTCTCCTTGAACTCTTCGTTATTTCAAGTTGCAATGATTCTGAATGTGTTCAACTTAGCATCGTGGTTGTTGAAGAACCGATTCCATAGCGATGACAACTTTTGAAAACGAATATTCTCAATCGCGTTATACAGAAACATAGTATTATTATCTTCTCTCCAAAGTTCAATTGTATCTCTACTCTGAAGTAATACTACAGTGATATGTTTCTTCCCCTTAATCAATACTTACATCTTTTGTATAATAGGTAAAACCTATTGCTAAATGATTCACTCCCCCTTACATAATGATCCGTAAACCATATGTATATAGTATGAAACTACCAAATAATTCTCCCCCTTTTTGTCAGTAAAATTAACAAAGGTACGAAAATCGCGGGATCATAATGAATACAACCAAAAGATATCTCAAGTTTTAAGGAAGATGGAGATACTATATAATAACATAGTTAAAATACAACTCCTCATATCAACTTATTTAGATGATATCAAATAGTAATAAATACTTAGCGCTCATCCTAGGAGATTAAAAAGATACATGCATCCCCTTTAAATTTCCTCAGCCACACTCCCCACAAAGATATAACAATTAAGCACAAGTTCATTTAATAACTCTCCCCTATTAAATGTCATTCCCAAGAGAACAACATGAGTGACCTTGCTTTTGTGAAAAAAAAGAATTTTGGCGGACATTAACAAATCACAAGGATTTGTATCCAAACTACAGTCCAACCTCGATAAATGAATAACCTCACCAAATTAATAATTTTTTCCGGTCCTGACTTGGGACAAGGTGATAAATGAATAACCTCGCTTAATGCATTAATGAATAAAAATAGTTGAATCCTTAAAGGCCCTATGAAATTATAAATGAATAATCACTAAATTGTATATAAAAAATATATATAAGAATAAACCAAAATATATAATTAGTAAATTTCACATAAAAATATATGTAGATATGGTTGATTGTCCTTTTCTTGCATCCAAACCAAAATGCACCGCATCCTTAATTTTATGCAATGCTTGCATAATTTCTGGAATATTTTGCTCGTTTTGTAGCAAGTAATTTTTATAAAGTGACCATTGCTTGAAAGGCAGCTTTAGATGACACATTTGGTACGACTCTACTATCATCTGGTTCAGGATCATTCTCATCATTCATTATTGACTCAATAATTTCTTCGTAAATTGGAGATTCCATAACTGCATCATTCTCGTTAGGATAGTTTAAAAGATGTTTGACGTCCATCACATCTCTATAACTTAAATTAGAAATGACACCAGTTAATCCTTGGATATCTTCTTTTAATTGACCATTTTCTGTTTCGGGAACATCAATATCTTCAGATCGAATCTTACAATAACGGAAAAACAATTTTCATTTATTTTTGCCGTCACATCAAATCTCTAAGCCATAGCAGCAAAACTATAATATCCAAAATGTTAATCTTTTCAAGATTTGGTGGGTCAACTTCAAGGCTTTGCAGGACGCTAGAATAAAAACGACGCCGATAATAAACTTTGAATGCTCGAATAATTCCAACATCACATGGTTGAATTTTGACCAGTATCCACTGGGTAGATTTGTATATCTTCTCTTATAAAATTTAACTTCTTAATTAAGAAAATGTTGTCCAAATGAATAAATATTTGTTTATCTATAAATGAATAAAATATTTATTTATCAATAAATAAATAACCCCGCTAAACGAATATTTTTTCTTGGTCCCGAGGGAATTCATTTATCGAGGTTAGACTGTATCGACATAAATTAATCTCAAGGCCAGTTACGAACAAAGAGATAATTTTACTCGATTTTACTCAACATAAGAAAATATTTCGGAGTGTGTCAAGCAGCAAAAACACAAAAGTGTGATCACAACAAGATCATTACTGCGAGAAAAGTCTCAAAGAGTGTGTTCTATTTTCCGTTTATAAAAACATAATAGATTTAACTTATGAGCATATATGAAATATTAGCTTGATTCACGATAACGTAAAAGCATAAATATTTCATAAGACTTTTGCAATAATTACACCAATAATGATTACACACTGCAGGTTCATTTTCCAATAACTCTAGAAATTTTAAATAAATAAATCTAAAAACATGCAAGATGAAAAATGTTGGAAATAGCTATGTGTAATCACAATCTTTGCTATACCAAACCCTAGTTATCCTTCTCAATAAAAAAATTCTCAAAATAAGTTTCCTAGATAAATAAATAAATCTTATGTAGTCTGCGACTTGCGTTTTGAGAGAGCCGCGGTCTTCAAAGGATTTTCCCAGTTCTGAATTGAGAAGTTTGAGATCCTTTTTGGCAGCAGACAATTGTTCAAACACCACCTTGATGTCACTCATAATATTTCAGACCAAATATCGTGACATATGAACCGGTCTTGACCTAGTGTGCTCTTGATCAAAGTAACATGATATGGTGACAGGATTATCGTAGAACTAAACACTACATGTGTAATCATCACCCTCCTTTTTGTCGTTATCTTCCTTTATGTTGTTTGATAACTTAGAAGCATCCATGGTTCGTGAATGTTCGTGAGTTATTCAAGCACCTTTGAATATAATACAAGGTGAGCGAACCTTATATATATCACAGTTTCTAGGTTTAGAACCCTAGAGGAAGAGAGATTCGTTTTAGAATCTTCTTGGAGAGGCTTTAACTCAAGATCCGGGACAGTTTCGGAACTTAACGCATATGGGTCCGCTAGCACAAGAGTTGTGTCCGGACTCATTTAAACAGACACTTATAATCAACCTTGTTCTTATCTCAACAAATAAAAATCTAGAGCACAAGAGATAGTTGAGATTACAAGAACAAATATGAAAAACTATTGGAGAATTTAAAACAGAAAATATGGTACATAATACCAAACCATCACGTGTCAAGAAGAATATCATTCTTGAACGTATTGTGCTTCTTCCTTTCCATGATTTAGGAATAGGCAAGATTTACCATAATCATACTACGTTACGGAAGGCATTCATGAAATGCCTATCATAAACAACACGATTCTTTGGTAAACATCCATGATTTTTATCTGTTTTAGTAAATAAACAGTTTTCATCTTCAAGGGAAAAGGATGTAGAAATCTTACATGCATGTATTCGGCATTATCCTAGCTTTCCTGAAGTTCTTGATTTTGCTAATCTGTTTTCTGAGCTCAGAAATAGTATGTTTAACCTTAGTGCGAAGGTTCGAACCAGTATTACTATGAGTTTCTGAGATAGATTCCTTCAGTGTCCTTTTCTTCACATTAATTGTGTCAAAAATACTCTGAGAGGTATTTGGATGACCATTCAAATTAGACTTTATCCAACTGGGAACATCGGATCTTGTCTTGGTGTACTCGATTAACCTTTTGAAAATCATTACAATTATGAAAATGCTTTGTAGAGCATTTATAAGCAAAACTCGGTTTATCACAGCACAGATTCCCTTGCCTAAAGGTTGGACGTTGACAACCTGCAATGTTAAGAGTATTAGTATTAACATATGATTTTGGTTTGATCACTTCTTGTGATGTCAAAATAAGTACATCATAAAGTTTTTCATCCCTTATGCGAAAACGACATTCCTTTTGCAGGTGACCGTTTTTATCGCAATAATAGCACTTGTAAAAAGTGTTATTAAATGGAACCTCGTGTGCTGTTTTCGGAGGTTGATATTTGCTCCCCTGACCTTCAACTGCTGACTTAGGTATTTCACATTTAGTGGAAACCTTTGGTTGAAAGGAAGCACTAGTTTTGATAAATTTTACCTCTTTGCTAATACTTGGAGCATCTATTCCCTTATAGCCCAATCCTCGTGTGTTACGATGATTTTTACTTGCTCTTAGCACAGTGGAATATTTGTTTGAAATGCCAATGAACTTTTTCAAGTTTTTTTCTGAAAACTTGATATTATTATTAGCAGCAGTTAAATCAGCCTCAAGTTGTTTTTCTCGAGTGAGAAAAACACTTTCTCTGTCTTTAGAACAAATGTGTTGAGAGTTAAACATTGCTTCCTTCCTTGCAAGCTTTTCTTCCAACACAATAAGATTATTACGAAGTCTTTCACATTCAAATTTCCTTGAATGTACTTCTTCTTCGCGATCTTTAAGAAGGGATTGCATTGAATGATAATCACAATCAGAAACTTTAACGATCTTTCTCAGTTTATTGTTTTCTTGACGGAGAGGAGTCAGAAACGGAGTCAGACAAGATGTCGGTCTTTTTCCTTTTAAGATATGGTCAAACGGCTTAATGTATTGTGAGACTTCCTTATCAACATCTTGGCTAAAAAGGGATGTCTACTTGAGAATGATGAAGGAATGCACTACGAAGGAAGGCCTATTTTTTTGAATTCAGTTGAATACCCAAATGTTATTTATTATAGATTCAAATAGTTTGCAAGTTTTTGGGGTTATTCTGACCTCTTTTCTTGTAAACAACTCTTGTAAATATTGATATTCATTAATACAATTTTTTGACTTATCAAAAAAAAAAAAAATTCCTTATCAACATCTTCATCAATATCAGAATCACTTTCGTGTGAAAGTTCATCCAACTGTTCTTCTATGTGTGTTTCCCAGTTATTCATAATTTTAGATGATGTAATAGATGTGACCGTTTTCTCATGTGAACCAAACTCTTGAATCATGTCTGAATGATTCCCAACTGGTGTTACGTTTTTAGAGATTTCGTCTATGTCCATAAAATCAGACTGCTTCAAACATAGACTTATTAGGTCTTAACGTGTTTGCCTGCTATGATACCAATTGAAAACACTAGGGGTACCAAAATACACCACCAAATTTTTCATACGCAATCTATATGACAAACTCAACACAACTCCGAGAGTTAAAACTCAATCAAGGAAAGTGTCTAGAGTTATATCTCTATCTCTTTTGTGATTAGAACGTTTACAGAATTGAATCCGTGAACCTAATCACAAAGAGAGTTCTTGGAAGGTACCAAAGACCAATGTCCAAGTATCAATCAAGTTGTATCCAACAAACTAGGTCGGGCGTATCTACTCTGATTGATCAACGCACAACTTGTGATATTTCAATTATAAAGATAAACAATATAATGAGGAAAAAGAAATAACACGGACACCTACAATTTTGTTAACGAGGAAACCACAAATGCATAAAAACTCCGGGACCTAGTCCAGATTGAACACCAAATTGTATTAAGCCGCTACAGACACTAGCCTACTACCAATTAACTTCGGTCTGGAATGTAGTTGAGACCGAACTAAGTCTCCCACTGATTCAGGTACAGTCGTCCTTACGCCTCTTGAATCCCAACAGGACTCCGCGCAACTGATTCCCTTAGATGACATCACACCAACTAAGAGTTGCTTCAACTCAATTGAAGACTTTAAACCAAATCTGCCTCCCACAGATTAAGCCTATATAATTGATTTCCTGAATTACGATCGAAACGGATGATCAGATCAAACGTAGGATCAAGGTGATGGAAATCGATAGCAATTTGACAAAAGTCTAGCTATTCTCAAAATCCGGACTTATGCAACCCGAAGTGCAGCCTGGATTATTATTCACCTCACAAGTATAAAACTTGCGGAATCACAAAGTTGAGATGAAGAGAACTTTGTGATTTTTATCTATCTTGTTCAAGTGATAAATCAATAATCGAACAAGATCAGGATACTCAAGTTATCAAGATAAAAGATAACTGGACATGGCTTCACGAATCCCAATGAAATCTTTGATAATCGCTAAACCCTAAAAGGGTTTCTGGAGAGGACGACTCTAGATACAACTAGGACACGCCGAAAAGTACTATTGGGATTCAAAGATCCCAATTGCCAAGAGTTCCTCTTATATAGACTTCAAAGCATAGGTTGCTTTAGGTTTAAGCTAAGATAACTTTGGAACCTAGCAAACAATATTCACCGTTAGATGAAAGCTTTGAATCTTATTCACATGAACAAGATATACACTCTGGTTAGGTAAACCGTAACTGAACCGTGTACAAAGATTATGTGCAACATGATTAGCCAAAATTAGCCGGTTTGAACTTAAAAGCTTAACACTCATTTTCATGAACACAAAGACATTAATCATTAGTCACAATCATGTGATCAAATGAGTCTAGTGTTTTATAGAATTGATCAAATGCAAATTATCTCATAGAAATAATTTAATCGCAATTGAACACAATCGACATAGTTGGTAAATGCACAAAGTACAAATACATGAGTCGTTCGTGAATCGGCTGAGTCATGGTATGCGGACCGGTTTGCAAATATATGAGCAAAACCGAGTTCCGGAGTTGACAGAACTTTTTCAGTTCACGTACCGGTTTGCAAACTTATGTGAAAAACTGAGTTACGGAGTTGACATAACTTTTTCAGTCTGCGAGCCGGCTTGGAAACCTTAAGACTTTAGCGGTTCCGTAGTTCACATAACCTTTTCAGTTTGCGTACCGATTTGGGTATTAAACTGGTTCAGGAACATAGAACTGTATTGGTTCACATACCGGTTTGGATACTTAAACCCGGTTCCCTTACCATATTTCCAAAATGGTTTGTATACGAATATACATACCTATCTTGATCACGAAACAAACAGATTTTCCTATGATGTGCATATGAATATGCGTATCACACAAACCTGTAAGTCGATATATAACAGTTTTCTCAGTTTGTAAGACTGATAACACTGTCTTGTATTCCGAATATAGTAGTTCTACATTTCTCTAAATCAATTCGAAACATTCCCGAATAACATCAATGACATATATCACTGTTCCAGGCTATTTTCGAATGATAAACTTGGATCATGATTTGGTTTCGAACAATAAATATTTCTCCACCGAAATTGATCAAGTATGAACAAATGTTCATTAAGCTTAGTCATTAAACTTCGAGAAATTCGTAAACTAAATAATTAGTTCTCGACTCGAAACTCTTGTCTATGCAAGCTATTCTAATTAGTTATGCGACAAACGTCTTAAGGATAGAAATGTGAATATAACTTGAGAAATAGGTGGTTCAGTCTTCACTTACCTTTTGTTGATGAAGTTCTCCAAAATCTTCGGTTGATCTTCGCCTTCAAATGGTAGAATGGAAATGATGACTGGTTCGTTTCTCAACTACCTCTATCCTAGACCGAGACTTAACTAATTGTAGACTAGTAATCTAGATATAATTTTGACAACTAAATTTGACAACAAGCTTGAGATAGAAACACTTGTGAGTTCGACCGAGCAATGCTCTAACAATATTGATTACAACTGTTATATGTGTAATCTTGTGCTTGTACATATTATTTCCGTAAGGAAACATGGCGACTCACAAGAAAGAGAAAATCAAAACAACCTAAACAAATAACAAATCAATTAATAACTGCTCCCCGGCAACGGCGCCAAAATTTGATGCGTATCATAAGTGCAACAAATTACTCAAGATATTTTCAACTAATTAACTAGTAATACAACGGTAGTAAGGATTATTCCCACAGAGAGCTGTGTAATTGATAGGTTATTTGAATCAACAAAACAAGAATAAATACTAAATAAGGGGGGTTGTTTGATTAAAGTAAATCAAAAGATTAAAAAAAAAAAAGATGATCAAGAAATTTTTCGCCGTTACCAAGTATATCCAAGAGTTGTATCTCAATTTCTCAATTCAATCTGCAATCAAACAAATATGAATTTGCGAGCCCGATTGAATATTGAGAAATAACTTGAATGGTACCAAAGACCAATGTTCAAGTGTCAATCAATTTATATCAACAATCAAAGGTTGGATTATCTAATTGATTGAACTTACGCACAACCTGTGATATTTCAATTATATAAACAAATATAATGCGGAAAAGAAATAACACAGACACCAGAAATTTTGTTTACGAGGAAACCGCAAATGCAGAAAAACCCCGGGACCTAGTCCAGATTTGAACACCACACTGTATTAAGCCGCTACAGACACTAGCCTACTCCAAGTTAACTTCGGACTGGAATGTAGTTGAGCCCTAACCAATCTCACACTGATCAAGGTACAGTTGCGCTCCTTACATCTCTGAATCCCATCAGGACTCTATGCACTTGATTCCCTTAGCTGATCTCACCCATACTAAGAGTTGCTACGACCCAAATTCGAAGATTTTAATAAACAAATCTGTCTCACACACAAAAGTATATGGAATATATAAACCTGTCTCCCACAGATAAACCTATGAGTTTTGTTCCGTCTTTTGATAAATCAAGGTGAACAGGAACCAATTGATATACCGGACTTATATTCCCGAAGAACAACCTAGAAATATCAATCACCTCACAATAATCTTAATCGTATGGTAGCGAAACAAGATATTGTGGAATCACAAACGATGAGACGAAAATGTTTGTGACTACTTTTTATCTTTCCTATCGGAGAATAAATCTCACACAAATCTTAGAGAAGATAGTACTCAATCATGATAGAAAACAGCAAGATCAGAACACGCAACTACCGAGAAATAGTTGGGTCTGGCTTCACAATCCCAATGAAGTCTTCAAGTCGTTAACCTACAAGGTTTTAGAAAAAACCTAAGGTTAAAGGAGAATCGACTCTAGTCGCAACTAGTATCACACAGAAGGTGTGGAGATTAGGTTTCCCAGTTGCTAGAGTTCTCCTTTATATAGTTTTCAAATCAGGGTTTGCAATCTATGTTACCTTGGTAACAAAGCATTCAATATTCACCGTTAGATGAAAACCTGATTAGATTCAAGCTAATATATTTCAACTGTTAGATCGAGCTTAGCTTGTTATACACAAATGAAATATGTTTCCATTCAGATAAGGATAACCATACCTAAACATGTGCACACTGTTGGTTCAACAATAGTTAACCGAAGTTAGCCATATGAATACTTTCTTATTAACCTTGTTCATCTCAATCACAACTAGTTCAAATGACTCAAATGAAACTAGTTATGGAGTTGTTCAATTGTTTATATTCTCATAGAAGTATACAAGACACAATTGAAGCAAAATTGATTTTGATTCACTCGAATCAAGTCATGAACATTATAGCCACAGTTTGCAAAAGATTGCATTCCTTATTATATAAATGTATTAGTTCATGAACAAATTTTAGAACGTAACCTACTCAGGTACGTATACCTAAGTAGCCGGACTGAGTTTGGGTTCGCCAGTATGCATACCGGTACGCATACCTCCAACCTCAGTTGAAATTCTAGAACTTGAACTTATGACAGTACGCATACCGGTGTGCATACTTAAGTTCCCGGACTTTCACAAAACCAAACAGTACGCATACGGGTATGCATACCATGGTTCCCGAACTTTCACTAAACCAAGCAGTATGCATACGGGTGTGCATACCATGGTTTAAGATATGGACAACATATATGCAAGTACGCACACTATGCTATATCCAATCATGGTTAATCGTTCTAAACTCCATTTTCAATCATTGAAACATTCTCGGAAGATGGGAATATCTGTCTCACACAAACTATTAGCTTTAAAGCAATTTTCAAGTGATCGGATGATCAATACGAAACATTCCGAGTCTACATCAAATGACTGTTTCACACAAATCATGTAAGATGTTACAAGGCGATTTCCACATGATCATCTTTTGACTAGTGTCAAGAACATAAGATGAACTTGGTTAAAGCAAAAGCTTACCAACACATATTTCGAGAAATATGTAAGAGAGTTAAACTCAGCTCAAAATATCAAAAGTGTATAAACTGAAAACTATATCGTTATACAACTTTTGTCTCAAGAAGGAGATAAAGTAGAAATAGACTTTCTGAGTGATAGATGAGTTCGAGTCTTCACATACCTTTTTGTTGATGAAGTTCCACAAGCTCGCCTTAGTAGTTCTTCGTTTTCAATTGATGAACGCCATGAATTCTAAAGCTCAACTACACAATCTATCCTAATCCGAGACTTAACCGTAGATAGACTAGAAATTAAGACTTATAGTTTTGGAAACTAAACTTGACAAACAAGATTGAGATAGCAACGCTTGCGAGTTCAACCGATCAATGCTCTAATAAAGATATAAAACCATTAATAGAATTAGAAGTGTTAGTTATTTCACTTAGCCAATAACTGGAAACTTGTATGATATTATATTACGAATCTTGTGTGAGCCTATTAGCTATATTATTAGAGTGCTTGTATGATTAACAGTTAGTCACTATTAACAACGATCGATCCAAGGGATGAACCAATGGATTGTGGATTTCGAGGTTGGCTTGGCTTGTTATCAAAAGAGGTGGGAACTCTGTAACCTTCTTGTAATCATTAAGATTACTTAATCTGCGAGCATGATGAGTCTTTATTCTCTGTGGGCATGTTTCTATGTAAATGAATGGATATGTTATGTGGTTTCCCCACGAGGAGTGTCTGTGATTCCCCGCAGCTCCTTGCTAAGTTAAGTAAGGCGGTAACTCATCTGTTAGCTATATTATCTTAGTATGGCGGTAACTCATCCGTTTTCGATATTATTTAATTATGTTTACTAATATAGTAAGGCGGTAACTCATCCTTTAGCAATATTATCTTAGTGGGCGGTAATTCATCTGTATCAATATTACATATACTATTTTATTTTTAGGATATCACTCGTATGTATATTATGCTTGATTGAAAAACCTTCGGGACTTATGATGGTAGTTCTTGAATCATGGGGTGGATGGGCATTTCGTGTGGATGGAACTATTATTAGAGTCTCAACTTATTTTGTTCTCCAATGAGTTTGGCGAGGTCTAAATGACATATTTTAGTTGTTATAGCTTCAATTTTGTAGATCATCCGAAGGTGGTCTTTCACGGATATTGCCACTATGGACGCAATATCTGAGGAGGTGGAACTAGAATAACATTCTTATATGAATGTCATATTACGATGTTGTACTGGGTGTTGGGTGTAAAAGGTGTTATCTTTTTCTTCTACAGTTGTAATTTAATTTTATTGCTATGTTAGATTGTGAGCATGTTAATGAATACTTGAAATTTCTATGTTTTCATTGGGAACCCCTTTGGGATGACGTGCTCACTCGTTTCCCATTTCAGTTTCAGTAATCAAAAGAATTGGTGCGTGCGAAGATATCTGTTTTTGTAACTTAGAGCTTTATCGAGATTATAGACATTGTGTATCTTTTACTATTTGTATTCTTTCTTTATTCTGTAAAACAACACATTAATATATTTATATAACTCGAGAGACCTACCATTATACAGTAATCAGAGAGTTTGGGTTTTGTTATAGGCACTTTATGTAATTATGATTCTTAAAATCGATAATCTAGGTTTGATGCTTCAATCAGGTTGGAATCCTGTTATTTAAGCAGGTTTAGTATTTTGGGACGTCACATTGGCCTGCCTATGGGACACGGCCAATGTTGTCCCGACACGTTGGCCATGTTGGTTTGGCAACTTATCTTAGTTATTTTCCTGGCAGCTTGGCCATGGCCAAGCGTAGTTAGCGTTGGCACTTTGTTTGTATCATATAAAACATATTCAAGGAATTCAGTTGTGAAAGTTCTGCGACTCGAAGTGATGTTCAAATGTAATTTCGTACTAAATAGTATGCTTCTAATAGTACTTTTATTCTTTTTTTTTTAATAAGAAAGAAATTTCATTAAAATGATTTAATGTAAGACTACATTCAGTTCTTCTTTGATTAGAGATTTTAACCAAAGCGGGAATTCTAAATTCCAACATTGATTTATCCTATCAATTCTAGCCTTCTTAGCTTGGCTATTAACAACTTCATTCGATTCTCTATGCACAAAAGTGCACTTCCAATCCCTAAAACTTACTAAGAGACTTCGACAGTCTTAAATTACATTATTATTAGTCCATCTAACATATCCTACATATCCATTTACTGATTTTACTACATTCTGGTAGTCTCCCTCCAAATGTAGCTTTTCCACAGCTGAAGCTTTTGCCCACTTTATAGATGCCAGTGATGCTAGAGATTCAGCTTGCTCTTCATCTTGAGCTATCCCAGAGAGTGATTGGGCTCCTCTAAATTGCCCTGCATCAGAAAACATCATTAGACCTATACCCATATAATTATTTTATTTCAAAAATGTTGCATCAAAGTTATACTTATAGAAACCATTGTCTGGCAGTTTCCAAGGAATTACATTCCTAGGTTGATTCACAGTAGATCTTACTGTTCAATATTTTCTAGAGTTTTCATTCCACTCAAAAATATCCTTATTAACTTAAGTCACGAATTTAGCTGCCTGAATTATTCCATTATCAAACACTACAGAGCATCTAAGCTTCCATATTTGCCATATAGCAAAACTAACAAACTTGACATATTCCTCCTGTGCATCCCTGGATACATTACTAGATTGGAACCAACTAGCTATCCAATTTTGCAGATTAGCATTAGCAATACTTCCTGCAATGTTAGCATCAAGAGAAAACCATAGTCTTTTGGTAACTTCACAATCAATAAAAAGATGATTAGTAGTTTGAATTTCCTGGTTGAAAAAAGGACACTCACTATTTATAGCTGTAACAAACCTAGCAAGTTTACTTCTCACAGAAACACAATCATCTAAACATTTCCATATGTGATGTTTTATCTTTTGTAGAAGATTCAGACTCCATAGAGCTTTCCAAGGGAAAGAAACATTACCAATACCATGCAACTCCTGCATAATGCAATTATAAGCAGATTTAACACTAAATTGGCCATTGTGAGATGGAGCCCATCTGAGAATGTCCTTTCCAGTGGAAGGGATTCTGATTTTACAATTTTCATTGACAGTATTACTGTCAAAAAGGCAGTTCAGAGTATCTACATTCCACTCACTTGTTCCCCGCACAATCAGCTGATTAACTGTATTCATAGAATAAGAAGCAAAATCACTGTTAAGAAGATTATCATTAGTGGGAACCCATTTGTCCTTCCATATCTCAATGGATGTACCATCCCCAACTTACCAATAATAGTACTTCCTAACTAAATCAAGACCCTACGGATACCTTTCCACACCCAAGAAAATTTTTCTGTAATCATAACATGAAGAGGGTTAAAATCAGGAAAATATTTCTGCCTGAGGATTTGAACCCACAAGGCATCTGGTTCAGTTGGCATCCTTCATGCTAACTTAGCTAATACAGCAGTATTTAGATACTCAGTTTTCCTAATATTCAGACCGCCAAGATCAATGGGTTTAGCTATATTATCCCAATTACAGAAATTACCACCTATAGCAGACCTTTTCTTATTCCAAAAAAACCTCCTTTGAACAGCATCAAGTTTATCTGTCATCTTCTTAGGCATAGGAAAAATAGATAAATAATGGGAAGCAAGAATGCCTAAAGTAGATTTGATAAGAACAGTTCTACCTGGTTGATTTAGGTATTTACCTTGCCAATTATCTAGCCTTTTATCACATGATTATTTAAGATGCTTAAAAGATTTCATTTTGTTTCTTTGAAGAAGCAATGAAACTCCTAAGTATTTATCAGCCAGACCAAGGTTTTTGATTTTCAAGATAGCTAGGATTTGAGACTTAGTTCTAGGTTCAGTCTTAGGACTAAAAGCTATACCAGATTTATCAAAATTTATGGCCTAACCAGAGAACTTACTAAATCTTTCTAGCATGATCTCTAAATTCTTAGCACTTTTAACACTAGCCTTAGTAAAAACAAGACAGTCATCAGCAAAAAATAAATGACTTACAGATGGACTGGTTATAGTTACTTTGATACCTTGAATATCATCTTTCCTCTCTGCATCCATAAGCATTTTAGATAAAACATCCATGCATATAATGAATAAATAAGGTGACAAGGGATCTCTCTGTCTAAGACCCCTTGTAGGATAGTAAATATCACCAGGACAACCATTTAGCAAAATTGAAATAGACACTGTAGAAATACATTGTCAATAAGATTACACCAATGATCATAAAACCCGAGTTTTTTCAGAATATCAATTAGAAATTTCCATTCAATCATATCAAAAGCCTTGGACATATCAAGTTTTATGGCTATTAAACCTGATTTGGTTTTGTTTTTTCTCATAGTATCAACTAGTTCATGAGCTATAACAATGTTGTCTGTTATTTGCCTAGAGGATAAGAAAGCAGCTTGATAAGGGATAATAAATTTATCCATCACATTTTTAATCCTACTAGCTAAGAGCTTATAAATTATCTTATAGCTAACATTACTTAAACTTATAGGCCTAAAATCAGCAGGAGTTTTAGGGGCATTTTTTTAAGGAATGAGAGACACAAAATTGTGATTCATCTGCTTAAGCATATGGCCAGAATGGAATAAACTTTTAACCATAACAATAGTATCAGGACCCACAGTGTCCCACATTTGCTGATAGAAACCAGGAGGGTATCCATCAGGGCCATGGCTAGTCCATGGTTGCATTTTCCAAACTATGGACTTTATCTCCTCATCAGTAGGAGGATGTATAAGGAAATCATTCTCCTCATCAGATATACAGGGCATCAAGATATCAAGAAAACTACTATGACTTGGAGGGTTAGTAGTTCTACTCATCTTGTTAAAATGATCTCTAAGTTCATTAGCTATCATGCTTTTATCAGTTAACCAAATTCCTGTGCTACTTTTCAAACACTCAATTTGAGTTCATCTTTTCCTGAAATTGACTTTATCATGAAAATACTTAGTATTTTTATCATCAAAAGTTAAGACATTTTCCCTAGCGCTTTGCATATAATAATCTTGTCTAACAGTATATCAGTATTTCAAAGAATCTTCCAGCCTAAATTTATGAGCAACACAAGTAGTATCATGCATGTTGTTATTGATATTATCTAGTTGAGTCTGGATATCATATATGTGTTTGAAAATTACCAAAAGAATTCATATTCCACTGCCTTAGAGCCACTTTAACATTGTAAAAGCATCTAGTGTGTCTGTAAGCTTTTGACCCATTTTCACTGGTTTTCCAGTTATCCACAATTAGGTCTTTGCACCTGTTATCACTGAACCAACACCTGTTAAATCTTAGAGGTCTTCTAGTGTTATTCTCCTCCCTTGAGGTAACAAGAAGAATAAGAGCATGGTCACTAACTAGACTCAATAAGTGGTAAACTATGGCATTAGGGAAGAAATCAAACCAAGCATGGTTAACAAGAGCTCTATCAAGTCTCTCAATAATAAGAGACTCATTACTTCTATGATTACTCCAGGTAAATGGATTACCTATATAACTCAGGTCAATAAGATCTAAATGATCTAAATGATTTTTAACTTCATCAAGTTGACTTTGAGGAATAGAGTTTCCACCAACTTTTTCCTCTTGTCTAATAATGAAATTTAAGTCTCCTAGGACAATCCAGGGATAAGAGTATCTATTAGCTATATTGTCAAGATAATTCCATTGCTTACCCTATCCTACATCATCTAGAGCACCATACATACAGTTCAACAGAGTGTGACCACTTCTAGAGTCCACATTAACTAGGACAAAGATGAAGTTAAAGTTCATATCTACAAGATCTATATGGATTCCATCTTTCCACAACATAAACAAACCACTAGAGGCTTCTATTAGATTTACATAAAGATAGTTCATATAAATGTAAGTGTGTGTAAATTTCTCCATTTTTTGGTTCATTGTTTTTGTCTCACATAGGAAAATAATATCTGGATCATTGGCCCTAATCAGCTCTCTTAGGTGTTGTCTAGTATGTTTATTACCAAACACCTGGACATTCCAAGATAGGATTTTCATCTTTCTTAAAATTAGGTCAAAAGCCAACCTAATTCTATAGACAGAAATCAAGCACACACAATTATTGTAATCAACCCAGTAAATCCAGTGAGATAAGAGTAAATTAAAGCAATTAATTGGAAAAAAGACAAGTTCAGATAGATTTGAGAGATTTTTGCAAACCTGATTTGCTGCGCTCATTCGCATTTCAGCGGTGTTCTGGTGGTAGGTTCCTTCACTTCTTCCTCCATTTTCAACATCTGTCATATTCAAGTCCTCCCTCATTATAAGTTACATCAGGATTGTCCATAAGATAAACTCTATCACCCTGGAAGGATTGATTCCCCTCTTGCTGCTCATGGTTGCTATCCAACAGAATGTAGTTATCTTCAATCGAATCATCTCTGGGTTTTTTATTCTTTCTCGAGTCGGAACCATCATCGCTTTCATAATTCAGCCCATTAGATGCTCCACTCGGCCCAACAGCTTCACCTGACTCTTTTTGTTTCTGAAGCATTTCTTCAACCATATGGGCATGTTTTTCATGCAAATTTTCAAATTACTTCTCTGTCAAACCATATATATAGATACCTCATGTTGTCTCTTCACAAGTTTCATCATTATGATCAAGCACATAGCAATAAGGACATATTTTCTTGGGTTGTTTCTCAAAATGGTACTTGACCCAGACTTTTTGTTTGGCAGCATTAAAAATCCACACCCCCCTCTTTAGCGGCTTACTGAGATCGACCAACACCTTCACTGTAGCTACCCTACCTATGATTGTGACACTTTTCATCCCATCTACTTCAACCTTTTGTCCAATATCAAGTATTAGCTTCTCAATAGTTCCATCATTAACGTGCTCAAGAGCAAGATTACGAAGTATTACTGAGAATATTTGGTAAGTGAATTTGTAGTTTTCCAGTGGAACTGAATTGTCATATTATTGAAGCACAATCAACATGAAGTTGATGACCCAAGGAATTCTCTTATACATTTCTTTCATATCCTCATTTGTATTGAACTTGAAGACAAAAAGATTACTCCCCATTTTGCTTACTTCGACTTTCTTGTACTTTCTCCAGATAATATTCACCTCCCTCAGCACATCCTCATATTCAACTTCATCTTTGTGAACAAATTTTCCTATAAGACAGTTACTCCATTTGGTAGATGCTTGTTGTAAAATTTTAAGTTGTAGTGAAAGTGGTGAGTAAAGTTCGTTCAACTCGGGCTTGTGAAGGATTTTTGAAAATTAAATAAAATTGTTTCAATAATAATAAGAAAATACCGAGACTTTGGATTCCACCTTTGACCAATTAATTGATAAACTCTAATCAATATTCATGCAATATTCTTCTTTAAAGTGATTCTAATATTTGCCTCTAATAGATTTTTGAAGTAGTAGTTGTAATCACAAAGCATGAAACATCAAAAGTTTTAAAACCTAGCATGTTCCATCAAAACAACTCACAACTACTCAATAAAAATCAATTTTCTTTTAAGTTTTATGCAAATAATCATGTAAAATAATTGCAATAAATAATTAAAATAGAACTATACCACTTTTCATGGAACAATGGCTTCCTCCATCGCCTCGGCTAAGGGGTTTAGCTCCTCATATTAATCGTGTTCTCAAAATACATGTTTATGACTCAAAAATTGATTACAAGGGAGAAAAGGGTATACTGTAGTCGCTGAAAGTCTAATACAGCGGACGGAATCGTTGCTGAAGAGCTTCGGTGACTGCATGATGATGCGACCGTAACTCGTTGTCACTAAAAATAAGTCTGCCTCTGCAACTTACTTTTTCCGCAGTTCTGTGTTCTTCGTCTTCTCCGGCAACAGCAGCAGCAGCAGAACCCGATCCTCTTCTAATGATTTTTATGGCTTCCCTAAGGCTCTAAACTTTCCCCTAAGGTCTTGGTTACCTTCCTAGGACTCAAACCAACCCTTTTATACATAGTAGAGAGCAAAGAAAATTCGAGAATAACTTTGGTTTTTTCCTCCACAACAAGTTGCGATATTTCTTTTTTTTCTTCTGTTTCACGTGTTCTCAGCTGTCCAAACTCCTCCCGTGATAGAAACAAATCTCTAAGAAGAGTTTCCTTCCTCTTCTTCACGTAAGTTTGCAAAAATAAACCAAGAAACTTGCCCAAAATAAACCGTGATATTTTTAACCTTTTTTTCACCTCCAATTCGAGTTCTAGCCACTTTGGATCCATTCCAACACCCTTACCTCGCCTGTTAGGTCCATAGGAACGAACCCAATCAAATTCAGCCCTTTAATCTCCCTAAAAATCGATCAACAATCCATCCACAAAATCGTCTGTTTTCTGAAAATTTTCCCGCCAATTTTCTGTTTTTGAAAATGTGAAGAAATGTGACCTCCCCCTATCCAGTCCCGGTCTGTACTTAGCAGCTGCTTGGAAATGGGTTACCCCTTATCCAAAGTGAGAGTTCGAATAACAAATGTCCTCCCAGGAGCCTTTAACAACTTTTCGAGCCAATTTTGCCGTAAAAGCCTATTTTTCCAAAAACACCTACAAGGGATAAAATACCAAAATTAGTACAAAAATGGGTACTAACACTATACATAAAAGAGATGAAAATAGACACATAAATGCGTCTATCAATGCTTCATCAATTTCCACTGCCGAGATCAGACTACTTCTCGCATTCCTGAGATGATCTAGGTTGAGGTTGGTTTCCTTCATCCTCCTAGCTAGTGCCGCTAACTGCACATTGTTTGGTTGAGCCATCTTCCTAGAGAGTTTTCTTTTTTGAGTTTGTTTTCGTGAGTGATATGAGAGACACTTCTTCTTGAACTTTATATAACTCAAATTAGGTTTAGGGTTTGACTTGAAAGAAAACCACCTACCAAACTTATTCCATTTTCCAGATTCTTCGCCCCCTATTTTTCCAGGAAATTTCGGAGAAGATATTAACTCTAAAAAAGGTATTTGGGAATTCAAAATTTTGAATTCCAGTAATTGCACTCTTTTATTTGGTGAGTTACCAATTTTACCCATTAATCTTCTGGTTCTGCAGACATGATCTTGATTCCAATTTTTGTAGCCATGATCTTGTGACAATCGAACGCTATGGGTGATAGCAAATCCTACTGATTTGTGTATCATACATAAGGACAGTACAATAGCAAAAACCACCACTATGTATATGCTTACACCATTCTTTGAAAACTTGAATTTATCCATGACATATGAGAAATTACCACTAAAACAAGGAAGAATGAAATTCCCCTTCACCACTGGAACACTACTTGAACACTGCAAAACAGGTATAAAAAGATTAGTTATCCATACTAGTTTTAAGAAAAAACCTTATTTTTCATGAAGAATTTTTAAAAAACACATGAATGAAAAGCTTAAAAAGCTATATATCAATTGAAAAATTATATTGCCATATTATAGTACTTTTATTCAAAATGGCATAATAGCTCATTCTGAATATTTATTTGTACCATCAATATACACTGATTATACATGACAATTCGTAAGGCCGTGCATAAAATAATGAGAGTTCAGCCGAGTGAAGCTCTAAAGTATTGAAGGCATATTCAAGGATAATATAACCATTAACTGGATACGGATTATCAATTCTCTTGTGGAATATAATGTAGAAGTACGAATCTATAATTCTGATATCGGGACAGGAATTTATACATATTTTATTTCATGTTTTTGCAGCTGGGCAAAGGCAATATTACAATTTTCTCCCTTGTCAAAAATCCACCATCAACATTAAGTCCCCTGTTTAGAGCGGAACAGTAATGTTTTGTGGTATGCACTAGGTGATGACATTGACACTACAAAAGATCTCACATAAATTTGAAGTTCATAAGACAAAGAGTGAGTACTTAACATTTTCTTTACGATATCATGAGGGATATGTCCTCATAAACTGGTTAGGAAAATTTCACCTTGGCCGGCATCAACAGACGAGTAGTATCAACGGTCTTTAACAACAACTGCGACCAGGTTGAAGCAGGTAAGATCATTCGCACGAGCAGAGACATTGGCTGGAATTGGCATGGTCTTCCGCGGGCCACGACCACAAATATTGGAGGGACAAAACGAACAGTGGCCACAACCACGAACCTTGGACGGGACGAGCATGAGTGGCCACGAAGACGAACCTTGGATGAGATGAGCATGAGTGGACACGACCACGAACCTTGGATGAGACGAGCATAGGTGGCCACGACCACGAACCTTGGATTGCTCATGCAGTACTACCTCGATCATATTTGAGTCTACAGGTATAACAAATTCTACACCAAATTCTTTCATATGTTATTTCCCAGAATTGGTCATACATCATATTTATGGCAGTACAACAGAAGAAATTGTACATACCTACTTTAATTGGATTATAATTCTTCCTTGTACTCTGCAGGATTGATTTAATGTTCTTCCACTATTGGTAGTGTTTGAAATGGAAAGGACTTCTCATTATACAACATGTAACAACAGAAGGTTAGGTCTTTTATGAACTAATGTTTCATAGTTTCAAATTCAGAAACGTGTGTATAAAATTTCATAGTTTCAAATTCAGAAATGTGTGTATAACATTTGGGATTTTCCATAAGTTGTTCTTTAATCTTTGAATCATACTAATTTATTGTATAGGTTTATGGTAAGTTCATCTATTACGTATGCTGATGTATGAATTGTTCAACATCGATTGTGATGATCAATAATTGTTCTTGAATGGTTGTATATTGAGATTCCTTCCATATGATAAATTGGGTCTTTTAGTTCATCTAGAATGGTATATGCAGGTGCATAATCAATATATATTCAGGTACAGAAATCTACCAGAATTTAAGCCAGCGGACACTATTTTTTCGATGTGAAAATTATTTTGCAACGGATATAAACGTGGGAAAACATCCGTTGCACAAATTACCTACAATAAGCAACGGATATTACTGTCACCAACAAATAAATCGTCGACAAAAAAACAAAATGGGACCCACAAAAGTGTTTTTCTGTTAATAATAAGCGTTGCACAAATAGGAAAAATAAAATGTTGCACCACTTATCGAGCAACGGTTATATAGGTTGCTCAATATAATTTGTGCAATGGATGATTTGTGTTACACACAAATTCGCAACGCCGTTTTTCCAACACTTATTACCTTGTAGCATCACAAAAAGGTTTTGGTATAGTGTCTCTTGGTGGTTATCTTATTCGAATTCATCGTTGGACTCCTTCGATCGATCATCGGACTTTGGATTTTCAATCTCAATGTTTTTGGATTGACTTCAAAGATTTAGTTCCTGAATTTTATATTGTTGAGATTATTTATGCTATGGGTAATCTTGTGGGTCAGTTCCTGAAGATGTTAATCCAACAGACTCAAATGTGGTTAGTATTTGTGTCAACATTAATCTTAAGCAACCGCTTATTCGTGGAATACTTGTTGTTACTCCTTCTGGTTATGTCCAATAGATTACGTTCTTCTATCATAAAAAACCACACAATATTTACCCATCTTGTTTTATTATTGATCATATTGAAGCTGAGTATGAAGCAAAGTCTGATGCACTGAATGAAAGGACTCATACTATTCATCGATTTGGTATCCGCGAAGTAGTTGTGGTCCCTAATAACCCTGATGATGATGAACCTGACTTTGGAGAAGGTTCTCTTATTCGTCTAACTCCTCGAAACCATCGACATAGTATCAACAAGCCTGTTTTTCAAAAACCAAATGATGGTCAATTGGTGAGCACTTTCTCTATGTCTAATTCAGTTTCTCGGTCTGAGAGGTTAGTTCTTCGTAAATATAAACGTACTCACAATCAAGCTCTTCTATCTCAGAGTGCTTCTAATTCATCTCTTAAAGAACCAATGCAAGAGGATGAAGTTCTTGTGCAGGATCATAGTAATGAAGTTGTTGAAAATGATAACAATAATCGGTGGGGATTAGATAGTACTAATAATCGCAACACTTACCATCAGTTTATGATGCAGCAATATCAGGCCACTGCACATAACAATGGGGACAAATTTCTTCCTTCTACTTCTAACAATACCACTAGACACAATATAGAAGGATGAGCTGATCAGGTTTGTTTTTTCACTCCCATCCTATGTCTCTTTTATTTTACTTCTTTGTTTGTCGGTTTCTTTTGTTTTGGTAGTCCTGTGTGTCTTTATCCTTTTTTATTTCCTTACACTCGTTACATTTCTTTCTTGTTACTTTTCACAATGAAATTCTTAGCCTAGAGCTGTCAAGGAATTGGTCCTAAAATGACTTGTAACCATCTCACTACATGCTTCTTTAATTATCATCCAAACATTATCTTCTTGTCTGAGACTAAATCTATTGATATTATAGTCCAATCTCTTTTGTCTTCTTTGAGTTATCCTTATCTTTGACTTACAACACTAGAGGTAGAGCATGGGGTATTGCTTTACTTTGGAAAGATGGGTTTCTTTTTGAACTTATGCATCATACTTCTACCATGGTTAATGTTATAATCCATTTGGGTCCTGTAAATAATGAATGGGTTCTCACCTGTTTATATAGTTCTAGTTACACTGATGAGAGAACGGTTCAGTGGAATTTAATTCATGATATGGAAGCTCATATGGATTTACCTTGGGTGATAATAGGTGATTTTAATTCTACCCTTTACAGTAATGAGAGGCAGAGTTATACTATTCATCCAACACCTTCTCATTCCATTATTACTTATACGGTGGATTTTCTCGGCTTGACTGATATCCCTTTTATAGGGAATCCGTAAACTTGGTCTAATAGGCAGCATCAAGCTGCTTTTATTAGGACCAGATTGGATCGGGATTTAGCAGACATTCATGGATCAAGTCTTTCCAAATGCTATCATACACAACCTGTTACTTATTGGTTCAGATCATGCACTAATATTATTATCTACCGATCCGACATTTTCTGGGATTTCTAGGCCTTTTCGTGTTTGCGAGTCTTGGTTTCAGCATCATACTTGCAAGCCTCTCATCCAGTCTAAATGGCAGTCTCACAGTACCGGTTCTACAACTGAAAATCTTACTTATAATTTATCCATGACTTCTGTTGCTCCCAGGAAGTGGAAGAATGAAGCAGATCATCATATTAAACGTCTCCAACATCAATTATCTATGTTGCACCAAGTTGTAGTCCATAATTTTTCAAAAATTCACAAAGTTGAGCAGGATATTGATAAATGGTATGGTATGGTATCTAAAGACTTAAAGGCCTAGACAAATAAAGCCCCCACGTTGAACGGTTAGGAAACCCTCGCTTTTTATTGGCCGAAATTGACCTTTTTTTACTTTTGTGAAACAAGCGTTTTGGTGAGGGAAAATGGCGATTTATGATTGGTTTATAAAATAGGGGAAAAACAAAGACAAGGAAACCAAACTTAATTTGGAATTCAAGCCGTGACATTACAAAAATAGAGGGGAAAAAAGGAAACTGTTGTAGGGCGTTAGCCCATGGATGTGCGGCCCAATAGCTAGGGTTTTATTCCTATTGTATATAAAGGACTATATCTATGTAACACATACTAACTCTGATTAATGGAAATACCTTTCTCTCTGCCTCTTTATCTTTCCCTATTATCCACTGCAAAGC
Organism: Papaver atlanticum; assembly: GCA_023531105.1. Taxonomy (NCBI): domain Eukaryota; kingdom Viridiplantae; phylum Streptophyta; class Magnoliopsida; order Ranunculales; family Papaveraceae; genus Papaver; species Papaver atlanticum. Next base: position 810,731 of record JAJJMB010006426.1, on the reverse strand, counting down.
GTTATCAAGCACGAGCTCTAACCATGCGGCAATGGATTTTTTTTTTTTTTTTTTGGGTGCTATCAAATCCTGAAGGATTGTTTTGGATTCGTTGGAATTATTGGAATCGTTGGAATTAACGTCTGGAATCGTTATCATCAAATCAACTGTCATCAACTTCCGAGGCACCATGTACGATCAGTTAACCCGATACAACAAAGATAAGTTTATTTCCATCCCCTAACCTGTCTATAACTTTGATTTATAAACGAACACTTCATCTGGTCTGTAATTGAAATCCAGATTTATGTTTGTCTTGTTTTTTTTTTAGTTTCGTTTTAGAAGTTTACCAAAATTTTGGGGTTTAAAACGGAAATTCAATCAGCCTCTCGATTCTTGACCAAGCTTCTGATTTATTATCACTGCACCATGATCATTATTACCCATTAAATCATATTGAATTTGATTTATTATTGGTTTTCTTTCATATGATCTACACATACATCTATGTTTGAATGTTTTTTATAGTCTTAACTCAAAAAAACTTTTAGTTCTTCGCTGAGACGAAGTAATAAGGTATTCAATGATGAATTATAACTAATTAATTAAGGAAATTTGGCTCCCTGTTTCTGGAGTAGGTAAGGAAGGAGATGTATATGAGGGGTCAGAAGGATACCGGCGATCAATATCTCAATTACCAGTTTAACACTTGCTAAGTGTTTGATGAAATTTGCAAAAGAGCTCGCCTGAACTCCATAGCCTCCTAGCGCCAGTTTTATCCGCTGTCAGCTTCACCACTTGACTGCACCAAAGCTAGCTCTCTTCTAACAGGACCTCAGCACCTGAACCATTTATCCATAACCGCTACTGGCTCAATTGGCGATGACACTATTAGGGCTTTCCACTTTCGTAAGACCACCATCCGACTCTAAGGCAAAGGAGCTAAGTACAAAAATACACCTTGGACCTATTCTACGAAGATAAGTACCTACTATCTCTCTGAATCTCACTTGGCATTTGTCTTACAGTTTTTGATTGCTCTCGAGTATGAACATTGGCATAGGGTCTTACTTAAATTCATATCACTATTTCAATAATGATGAGCATCTTTCTGTTAGAAAAATCAAAAAAAAAACAAACAACTAAGCCTACATTGGTAGTTAACTGTTTGATCAAATGTTGCTCGTATCCTATATAAATATTGTTCGTTGTAAATGTTGATCAAATCAAACGATGTACATTAGTAGCACATGAGGTCGAATACATGTACCATTCTTACACTAATTTCTAAATGGTAGTGGTGAAAATTAATCTGATGTCTGTTCATATGTATATGCATCCCACAATCAATTGGTTAAATCCATGGTGAAAATTATCTTGATCTGTACACGTCATGTCTATGCATCTTATATCAATTGGTTTGGATCTTATAATTAATGTACGTATGTTTCTCTGTACGATAATTGATTGGTGGTTATGTCAATGGGATGATAGTCCGTGGATTGGAATCATCTGGGAAAAGAGAAGATGAAAAAGTTTCATCCCAGACAATCATGTATGACTCGGCGTTCCAACTCGGATGGTCCGTTCCAACTCCAAGCTTGTGTCCTGTTCCAGCTTGCGGTGCTGGGATGTGCGCGATCAAGTATATTCCGGTTCTGTCTATGTATGGAGAGAACCAAAGATTGAGGTATGTAACTAATGGAACATCTATTGGCCTTATTTATTTGTTTTTAGAGCATTCTTTTTTCTTAGATAAGTCCATATTATATAAAGGGTCAATTTCAGTTTTGAATATGATATTGGTTATAGTTGAATGATGTTTTTTTTGTTTCATATGGTTGTACCAACTCGATCTCAATGTACTCATTTGGGGTTTAGAAGTACTTGAGAACCATTATCACGTACTTGATATTTTCTCTCCGAATTTGAATGTTTTGTGGGATGTAATTCACTTGCTCGACTATTAAAGAATCGGTATTTTCATAAGATACATTGCAAATAAAATCACATGTATCCAATTTCTTTTGGAAGAACCCACAAAAGGTGATATGATCCATAAAATTTCCATTTCTCTACTTCATCCATGATACTAACGAACCAGTATATGTTGAAATATGACAACAAGAGAACTATCTTTAGTAATCTATTCAACCTAAAGTAATTGGTTAACACGTGTAGTGAGATTCTCTTGGCCTATTGAGATAAAGAAATTTCTCAAATTAAGCTAAATGTAGCAAAATTGAAAATGGAAAGAACCCCGAAGTAATGAGGGTTAAACGTAATGACTCATATAAAGCATGTGAAAAGGGACATATATATCATGAGACAAAGATGTATTTTTCCCCAGTAGTAATGACACCAAAGTACAGGTATCGAATGAATATGGGATGAAGCTAAGATGTAATTCTAGCTCCCATCATAAATGAAAGAGTTAGAAATGCACCTGGTCATATGTGTTAAATATACAATGTAATGTGTGTATCATAGTAGCAACCAATTTTCACATCAACTTTAATGCAACAAGAACTTTGCCTGGCCAATTGACTATGTTATTCAGTTGAACTAGATCCAATGTTTGCACTTATGGAGTGAAACCACGAGACATAAATTCTCTAAAGCACTTGAGATATATCTGGATGAAACGTAACATATATTTGCTCTAAAGTAATTGAGTTGAATCCGACTTTTGTTACGTAATAAGGACACACCACTTATTAAATCTTTCAAGACTCAATGTCTAAGCTCTGTATGTACTAAGGGCTAATCACACCAAAGGGTGTTCATGCATGAACTATTACCTACCTTTTTGGAAACTTATAGTGAGAATGAAGTTGATTGCATCTATAAATTATTTCTAATGAATGTGGAAGGAAGCATACTCTTAGAAAATTAATGTGTCAATCTAGTGAATTGTAAATCACTGGAACTTAAATTACTAAATCCATATTAACCCCAACAATGAACTGATTGTGATTGATTCATAAAGACTTTGACATAACCATAAGGCACATTGGTTATGACACGATGTTCCGTTTTGAAGTACTAACACAGTCATGCCTTCATTTGAGTGTACAAGACGATGAACTAATAGAATGCGAAGTTACGGCATCTATCACAATCAGTGATTTCTAAAGTTAATAGATTTGCACTTCCTCTCCCCATTATGCTTTAGAGTAAGAAAGCACGCCATTCATCTTACAAAGTCTTTCTTTAGTAAAACACGATTGAGACCATTCTATTTTACTTAGATGCAAATGGTAAATAACTCATTTTTCAAAGAATAAAGTGTTGTTAGTGAACATATATCCATGCAGAATGCGGACCATTCAAGTGATTTATGGCTCTGTGGATGATTCGACGCATTGAATCAGTTATTGCTCACAAAACATGATGCGTTTAATTTTTGTAAAACTCCTAGCACATACCACACAATGTAAAGTGCAAAGGCTCACCACCCTTGTTAATGCTAAAAAAATTACACTAAAAGGACTTGATGAATATTGCATGTTTAATAGGATCAATATAGATCATATTATACCCATTAGTCTCGCAGAGACTACTATCAAAGGTTACAGATGGTGTCTAAGGAATAGGTTATGCGTACCAACCTACCTTTTATTGCTTTGGGGATATGCAATATTACACGCATCTTTACTTATTTTTTTTAGAACCCAATATTAGTCAACCTTTTACGTGTACCAGTTGGTAACTGGATTTAAGCCTGACATTCGTGTTCTTACGCATTCTTGGTTGCACTATATATGTGCCATTACGAATCCACATCATACTATAATGGGTCTTAAAAACTGTTAAGTAGTTATGTTGGAAATGAATTCTCAATAATTATCCGCATTTTAAACCTTTTGGCAGGAGATCTCTTACCGCTCGATTTGCGGGTTATCACTTTAATTAGACAGTCTTCCCATCATTAGGGGGAGATAAGAAAAAGTATTTTCTAAGGGAACGACAGGAATTGTCGTGGTGTGTTCCCACTATGTCTCATATTGATTCTTGTACTCCACAAATGTAAATGTGAATTGAAAGAATAATCGATTTTCAGAATGTACATTGATGTTGCTAAAGTGATGAGATCACACATACCAGATGCAAACCTACCTGCAAGGTTACAAATCCTCAATAAGGGATATACACCATAGACTAAGGTGCTACAACTACACTTAGTGGAAGTGTGGTTGAGGCCGTGGATCCATAAAGGAAGTTGGAGAGACCAATTGGTTCGATCAATCCTCACCTAGAAAGGAAGTAGGTGAGGAAGGCACAACTTATTTATATCATCAGAAATATTCTCATAAGATTGTCTCTGAATATGTCCATGAATCAAACTGGAGGACGCTCCGAAGTTTAATGATTCCAGAGAACAATGACATCCCAAGTGGATTATGAGAATGCTCACGAGTCAATGGAAAGATCATGCGAGCATATTGATGATTAATTTCATATAGACTTGCTTAAGAAAATAGAGCAAGATCAGATCGAACCAAGCTTTTTGTTACTTAATGTCAACGAAGAGCATATTTGGCCTATACAATCCAGGTAGAACTTGGTTCTTTGACAAATATACAGGTATTTGGTGTGGTAGTGCTAACCAACCAAGTGTAAAGCCTATTGGACATACATGATTAATTTGTCACAAAGTATAATGGGAAAAAAAGCCGTCTTAAAAGATAAAAACTCGCCTTGTGGCGCGAGGTTTCTCACAAAGCCCTAGAATTGTTCTCTTGTAATGAACTTCATAGTGTTCCGCTACTCAGTTAGCTTGGTAATTTCAAAAGGACTTGAAATGCAGCATATGTATGTGGTTGTTACGTATCTCTGAAAGAATCAAGAGGTAACAGATATTTACAAAAGTACTTGATAGACTTTTGTTTCCCAAACCAAGTGACTCAAAACCACAGAGTGCGTTTACAATTAGATATAACGCTCACTTATAGATTGAAGTAATCAGGCGGATGTGGTATACCCGTGTAAGTGACTATTTGATTTAGAGGGGATAGACAAGTAAGGTATTTTTCCTTGCGTATTCATAAGAAAGTTCCTGATTTGGAATGGTAGCTATCTATGTCGATGGTACAAACATGATGGGTACTCTTGATGTAATAAGAGACCTTAAAAGTTACTTGAAATCCGAATTTGATATGAAAAATCTGGGAAAAGCTCGACCGAATACTGAGCTTGTGGTATATTATTTCACCAGTTTGCATATGTCTAAAGTTTTCAGGCAATATAATAAAGGCATGCATCCTGATAGCACTTCCATGATTAGTCGAGGTTCAAATGTAAGTAAGTGACCATTTCGTCTAAAGGAAGATGACGAAGATGTGTTGGGGATGGAATTCCCATATCTAAGTATAATATATGCATTGTTGTATTTAGTATAGTAATATACTCGATTAAATTTTACATCCTCGGGGAACTTGTTAGCTAGATATAGGTCAGCGCCAATTCAACGTCATTGGAATGGTACTGTAACTGTAATCATGTACTTAAAAGTAACCATTGACATGAGTTTGCTTTATCCCTGTAAAGACATAAAAAGGAATGCTAACAATCCAAAGATTGTTGATTATGAAGTAACAATAATCTCTTCTCCAACGAAAGTAACTAGGGGGAGATATGGTAGACTATTTTCTAAGTCATTACCGATATTCAATTTCGAAAAGTACATGATTAAAGGAACTGTCTGGAACAACTCTGAAAGTAATCAGGGGGAGATGCCGACATCGGGGGGAGGATCCAAGGATATAATGTCGACACATTTTATTTCGAAATTGAAGCTGTGTTGTACTCTTTTTCCCTTCGATCGAGAATAGTTTTTCCCAAAGGGTTTTGTTACTCGACAAGGTTTTAGCAAGACAACACTAAAAACATCAAGTATGTTGAACGTTGAAGTCATAAAGATCGCGTTGATATTACTGAAAATATCTTAATCAAAGAAATGAAACGTGGTAGTCTGTTAAGCAACATAACTTCCAGAATCAACAATAAAGTCATATAAACATTCAAGTCACCAAAGTAAAGTGTGATAAACTCCTTTTTATTGCATTAGACTAATGAGAATCGTATGACATCAGTGGGAGCATCTAATGGTGTGTTGTACTATTTTCCTTCACCGAGGTTGCTTTTTCCCACAGGGTTTTGTTACTCGGAAATGTTTTTAATGAGACAACAACAAACATCGGGAATGTAATTTCCCAGCTAAGGCTATTGTATTTCCTACGAGGATTTTCTTCCTTAGGAGTTGTGAAGCAACTAGTCAACTTCAACGGAGAAAAGTGATTATCTGCAACGGATCACCTTTACTTGTATCTGTCACGTTGTACTCTTTTCCCTTCGTCAAGGTTTTATCCCACTAGATTTTCCTTATCAAGGTTTTAATGAGGTAACATATACGTATCCAATTATGTTCTAAGTTTACTTAATATTGTACTATTTCTCTTTAGTTCAGGTTTTGTCCCTCTGGGTTAGCCTGACGAAGTTTTAACGAGACAATTAACTTAGACTCGACGATCTTTGAAGATCGTATTACATGTGATGAACTACATATAAAATACGAGACAACATGTGAAGTACTACATGTGAAGAGCTGTACCAAGGTTTTGTCCCACTGGGTTTTTCCTTGTCAAAGTTTTAATGGAGCAACTGGCTTAGACACAATAGTCATCAAGGAGAGAACTACATTTGAAGACCTACATCCGAAGCACTGTATGTAAAGTACTGCATATGGAGTTCTATTTGACCGCACAAGGGGGAGTGTTGTAGGGCGTTAGCCCATGGATGTGCGACCCAATAGCTAGGGTTTTATTCCTATTGTATATAAAGGACTATATCTATGTAACATATACTAACTCTGATTATTGGAAATACCTTTCTCTCTGCCTCTTTATCTTTCCCTATTATCCACTGCAAAAGAAACTGAACTCAGTTTGGAAATGAAGCCGTATTAAGGAGGGGGAAATGTAATTCCAGCCGTGACTATGTTAGGAAACAGTGTTAAGTCCTTTTCCCTAATCTCCATCTCTTAATTCTTTCCTCTTTTCAGACTCATAATCTTCTTTGTTCTTTGTTTGTCTAATGTAAGTAAATAACTTTTCTGTGTTTTTTTGTTGTAGAGATTTGTATGGGTTAACTAATTTCCGTGCATCATGGATTCATGGCGTTTGGTAAATCCTAATCCGATTTTTCATTCATCTATTTCTTTCGCACGATGAACAACTATTTTCTGATACAATTCTGATGTGATTTTTATGTTCATGGCATTGGTGTTTTTTTTTCTTTTGTTTTTTTGTATATCTTCATGTTCTGTGGTGTTACTATATGATTCAATTTGTTTTACTTAATTTCATATTTTGAAAAACAGCTTATTTCAGATGTAGCCAGAAATTATGGATAATCGTGATGTATTCTTTTGTTATTTCGGTCAATGCATGTTAATTTTGATTCCAGACTTCAATTGATTATATATATATATATATATATATATATTATTTTTTGTTAAATAATTTATGTGCGTATGAGCTAGATAGTTTTAGAGGTTTGCATAACACTACAAATCCAGCATACTAAATTGATTTTTCGTATTCTAAAACCTATACAGGCTTTCAACTTGCATGCTGACAAAGAGTTAATGCGAGAACCCCAAATTGTTCAGGTTGGTATCATTCATAAATCTATCTAGCATCCTATAATTTTGCCTTAATTTCCTATATGATTTGATATGAATTGAATTGAAGGAACATAACAATGTTCAAAAGAATAGTGAAGAAGAAATCAACAGATAATTTCAAAGCATAACTGTATATTTGCACACTATTAAGAACACCGTTACAGGCTTCTTAAACTTGGTAGTATACTTGCTGTCACCAATAATGGTGGTGCTGCTGTTCTCCAGACTCCAAGTTGTCTATGTTACTCTATTCATCATCTATGTACGTACCTAGAGACGGCACGTGCATCTTTAGACTGATTATTATCTTAATCTTTCGATCCCTTCCATAAAGCTCGAGATTCCAAACATATGTTTTGGTTATATTTGCAGGTTAAGCATTTGGAATTAATGGGGATTTTGAACAGATGATTATAGTATTAATAGCACACTTAGTTGGAAACTTTGAAAATTTATGCATAGGGAAAGTAGCTGTTTCTTCCATCCTTTGTTCATCCTTTACAGGGAAGGTGTAAATAAAGATGTTGGATATGAGACCAAAAAATAACATACCGGTTGCACTTGCAATGTGAATTAAGCTAATTTCCTTGATTTTTCTATTTGTGCGTGTATGGGTTATCACCATTTCCGGAGGCCAACATCAATTATTTTGATGTGTTCTATATATTCGAAGGAGTTGTCCCTCCAGGTCACAGAAAGGGAAAACTAGGAAATTCAAGAGATACAACTCCAAGACAGTGATTGTGCAAACGAAAATTTTCTTTAGCAAACTGTCAAACTTCCAACCGTCCATTTTTTTATGTTCTTTGTTAACATTGGAGATGGATGATTGGTTTTGCGGATGACATGGAATTCCAATTGTGGGAGTTGTGGTACTCGCTGAAGCAGTATTCTTTGGTGTTACATGCTGGCCTTGCTCTAACGCCAAGTAGGCTCATTGTTCTATGCCTAGAGAGTAGGTACTCCCTTTTATTTTATTTTATTGTTTCTTTCATGTTTCACGCTATAGTTACTGCTAAATTAATTTCGATTTACGTAGATTGGTGCTCAGATGTCATGTTATATGCATCTTTAATTCACAAATGGATAACAATTGCACTTAAAGGGCCAGTCATGGAAATCATTGAATTTAGTTTAAGAATTTGGTCGAGTGGTTTGTACCATGTAATCTAATTTTCCTATCTTTTACTTTGTAGCTGGAGTGCTGGACCACTACAAAAGCATAATACTGTATCTTGGAGGAGAATTCTGGAGTGCGAAGTGGGTTGTGGAGACTTTCCACAATATCTGGCGATGACTATTTTGAAAGGGTTGCATTTCGTTTTTGTTATAACAAGGTAACTACTATGAGAAGTTCAATCTGCCCGGTGCGTAGTAGCGGCACGAATCTAGGTGTTTGGAATTTTATGGAATTCCGAATTCGATTCGGAAGTCGAATACCTGTCATATTAGGACTTTTTTCCCAAATTAATACATACAAAAAAACCCTACATATTTCACACAAAAATAAAGTAAAAAAATAAATATCCGCGAAAATAAAAGGAAACATTTAATAAAATCCGCACATATTTCCCATCTTGTCTCCACCTATTTAATGTATTCGTGCCGCTACACAAAATCAAAAATACATCGCCACAGAGCGGCGCGATGCCCTGCGCACACCAAATTGAAAATGCATTGCCACGGGGTGGGGCGAAGCCCCGCGCACACCAAGTTAAAAGAAAAAAAATGCCCTGTGCATAGCACGGGCACAAATCTAGTAAAGGATATAAATGCTTACCAGAATTCTCGCGAACATATTCTTCCATTTCAAGACAAGAATGTTAAGTATTTTCATGCCAAGGCAAACTTTCATCGTCGAAGAAATCAAATTGATACGATACAAGTTGCTCATGGTCACTGGCATTCAACTCGAGATGATATTGAGGCAGTTTTGGTTAATCATTTCAGAGATATCTCGACAACAGTTAATCCTCAGATGGACTTGTCGCTTCTTAATCTTGTCTCTTCATGTATTACTTCTTTTGATAATGAACAACTTACTGCTTTTCCCATGGCGGATGAAATTAGAGGCATAGTGTTTCAAATTCAGTCGTGGGATGCACCTAGACCAGATGATTATCAAGCAGGTTTCTATAAGAAATGTTGGGATGTTGTCGGATCTGATATTGTTTCAATAGTTCAGGAATTCTTTTCAACATATATTTTGTTACCTCAACTTAATTTTACCTACCAAACTTTAATTCCCAAATATAATTGTGTTCAATACACCCACTGATTATCGCCCTATTAGCTTATGTAATATTACTTACAAAATTATCTCTAAGTTAATGGCGGTTTGATTGAAACCTCTTCCTTCAAAAATAATTTCACCTTGGCAAGCAACTTATGTCTCAGGTCGCAATATCATGGATAATACTATTATTGCACATGAAATGATTGATTACATGAAAAAAAAAATAGATTTTATCCTGGAGTTATAGCTGTTAAACTTGATATGGCGAAGGCCTTTGATCATATGGAATGGTCTTTTCTTATTCGGATTATGAAACATTTTGGTTTTAATGATAAATAGTGTTCTCTGATTAACCAATGCATCAGTACCACAACTATTGTTTTGATGCTGAATGGCTCTCCAACGGTTAGTTTGTCTCCGTCTCGTGAACTGCGACAAGGTAATCCTATTTCCCCTTATTTGTTCATTCTTTGTATGGAAGGTTTTAGTCGTATCATTTCAACTGCCGTATCTAATAAGATGATTCTCCCAGTTAAACCAGCTATGCATGCTCCTTGTATTTCTCGTTTATTTTTGTCGACGACTGTATTTTGTTTACTAGAGCTTCTGGTTCTTCTATTGCCAATCTTCTTCAGATAATTAATCAATTTTGTGCTACTTCTGGACAACTTGTTAACTTTAACAAGTCTAGTGTTCACTTCAGTTCAAATTTGAGTCCTTTAGCTTAGCAAGATATTTCTTCTACGCTTCATAGCATGGAAATTTTATCATTATATTTATTTGATTTGGAACAAGAATAAGAATGGGTTACACATATATACAATCTTAATTATGGGTTTCTTAAAGAGAGATACCAAACATGGTTCCTTAGAAATTTCCACACAAAAAAATTGATGTTAAAATTATTTTAGGCTTACAGCTGTAAAATGAGCTGTCAAGTTAAAATAATTTTACCAAAATTGGGCACTCACCAAGTTAAAATTAGCTGTCAAGTTAAAATAATTTTACCAAAATTGGGCACCAAGTCACGTAGTCATGAGACCCATGACTCATGCCTCGAGTCTTATCATCGCAATTAGATGCCTTTCCTAAATTACCCCCACAGCAATTAGCTGCCTTTCCTAAATTACCCCCACTTGAGCTGTTCATATATGGACCAATAAACATTTTGAGCTTTTTGTCTAAACCCTTTTATTAAGAATCTTCTTCTTCTTCGTCTCTTTGTTTATACTCCGTCTTTGTTCTTTCTTGAAATTAAATCAATGGCCCCAATCAAAGTTGGTGATGTTATCCCTGACGGGACTTTAGGTCACTTCGACTCTGAGGATCAACTCCAGCAACTTTCAATTCACTCACTTGCTGCCGGTAAAAAGGTTATCATCTTTGGTGTCCCCGGTGCTTTTACCCCTACTTGCAGGTATAAATCCTATGTTTTTTTTATCGCTTGATTTGAATTTTATTTTCAGGTTTAGGGTAAAATCTTAGAGTAATTTTGATTCATGTGCATTTTATGGTCATCAAAGGATTGATGTGAGTGATTTATTTAGATAGAAGTTAGAATGTACAGTTCAATTTGATTTTCAAATTAATTAGTTGGTTTTCAATTATTAACCTCTTAGCATTAGTCCATTGAAGACTGACGCCTTGATCTAGGGCTTGAAGATGAGATGTAATATCTTGTGATATTTTCTAATTAAGCTATGGCTTATTCTCTTGTATAGACACGATTGTTAAACATCCTTGTATGAATTCGCTTTATTGTCAAGCTTTGATTTACTTTCTTGATTTCTCTCACACCATAAAAATCTTATAAATGGAAGAATACCCTTTGGATCACGACATGTGCTACTCGCATCACCCTGAGGAATTGAGCCTGGTGCAAGGCGCTCTTAGCTGTGAATGGCACACCTACGCTCGCCTTTGACAGCATAAAGTAGTAGTGGTGTATGCATTATCATGAGTACTTAAGTGATTACTTAGAACAGGTGTCAGGAGTGTATGTTCCTGGAGTAGTTATAGGCTATCATCTTAAGTTCTAAACTGTAGATCCACATTTGTTCCTTATGACCCACTTGTCTTCCCGTTTACTTGAATTCTTGTGAATGCTAGCTTCTTTGCCCATGATGGTGCCTCGAACACAGCTATGCCCTCAGCTTGACTAACGTCTCTGACGTTGATAGGGTATGATGTGATGTCAAAGAATTTACCTGCGGATCATAGATTAATGCAATCTCAGCAAATATTAGGTAAGGATCACATAGAAAGCATTAACATAGAAAGCAAATATTAAATAAAGCATTAACAGTATGGTTCTGTGCTTGAAAAGTGGATATTAGAATGTGTTGCTTATCCCCTTTTAGTAAAGGGCGCCCTTGAACGCGGTTTCAGTTTATCTTTAAATGAAAGGCAGAAACACCCATTTATTGTTACTTGTGCTAAGGGTCTAAGGTAGTATGGAAATTTTCTCTTTTTCTCTTCCTTTTCGTTTAATACTTGTTTACTTGGTTGCAGCATGCAGCATGTACCCAGTTTCATTACCAACGCTGAACAATTAAAGTCGAAGGGTGTTGCTGAAATTTTGCTTGTTAGTGGTAATGTTTCTCAATTTCTCTTCCGTTTTACTATTTTTGATATTTTTATCTGTCGCCTTATTTTTAAGTTTCTGATATTATATATTTGAATGTGTATACTCATCTGGCCTTTATTGTCATAATTTTGTATGGTTGTTGCAGTCAACGACCCATTCGTGATGAAGGCATGGGCAAAGACATACACTGAGAACAAGCACGTTAAGTTCCTAGCAGATGGATCAGCAGCCTACACTCACGCTCTAGGTCTCGAACTTGACCTTGGTGAAAAGGGGCTTGGAATTCGTTCTCGCAGATTTGCCTTGTTAGTTGATGATCTGAAAGTCAAAGCTGCAAACATCGAAGAAGGTGGAGCATTCACTGTTAGTGGTGCAGATGAAATCCTCAAGGCCCTCTGAACTCCTATTTGTAATAAGCAGCTATCACTTCTCTAGACACTCCATTTAAGTCCGGTTGCTTAAAGTGTGGAAGAAATTAATTAATATGCTGCTTATTTTGAATTAATCTTATCTTATGGTAATAAAAGTTAGATATTCAGTAATCATACTTTTTGATGAAGCATCATCATAATTTTTCCGATCTTCATGTCACTCATAAATATCTCCTGGGATGTATTTACAAGAACAACCAATGACTGGTGGATAGTTGGAGATTAGATTGAATGTTTGCAGGGTTCTTTTTTTTATCTCAGTTGCCTGATCCCGGTGAATCGAGCAAGTAAAGAACTGTTTCAAAATCTTGACACCGGCCAACCACTGTGGGTTGCTGTATCGGCTGGGCTGTGACGTAATTGTATCCATTGACACATGCTGCCGTAAAAATAATTTAGTTTTACAGAGAAGATTAGCATGGAGGATAACACACAAATCGAGAAACGGTCCGAAATTTTTAGGAGGAGCCTTGTGGGGCTTCTTCAGTTATTTTTTTCTGACTCCTTTGGTTTGTTGGGGTGGGAGGCCTTACAACCTCCTTGTAATTTTTGTAATTATGTTTTTGTTTTAATTTGGACTTAACAAATATTTTTTTTTTTGTAATTAACAGAAAAAAAAAAAAAAAAAAAAAAAGTCGTATCAGTGCCTTATGGACCTGTATTGATCGATATAGAGCCCGATAATGATTGATTTGGAGCGGAAAACACAGGTGAACCTTAGGGCATGTACAATATTTTACACACATTTGAAAGAAAAAATGGAGTGTTATTATTTCCCACGTTCGAGTTGGTTTTTCTATCAAGATTTCTTACACTTCTGTTGGTATTTACATCTTTGCAAGTCATTACCACATGAGCATATTTTAACAGTCATGAGATTAAACCTTACTCGCACATGCATTGGTGGTGAAGACCCAAGAAATCCCAGCCGCAAGGAGAAGTTTCAGTTTGGTTTCATTTTAGGTGGTCCCAAGTCAATTTAATCCAACATTAAAAGAGAATTCTAGTTTGGTCTTTATTTCAAAAATATTAAAATGTCTAACATACTCTTTCCTATTTTTTATTTTCTCGTGATATATAGTTGTATTATCTTCTTTTTAATTTTCTCTCTACTAATTTATCTCTCTTCTTAACATAAACAAAAAAAATAAAGAACTTGAAAATTAATAAATTTTATATATTCGGAAATGTCTCGACGAGATCTACATAATGAGTGCCCATTGTATCATGTTTCGGAAATTTTTGTTGTTGTTGGTATAATGATAGTTCATATCCAAGAATAAAAACTATTTTAGAGTATGGTTGTTCATTCTAGTTCTAGAGTAATGGTAGTTCATTATTATAGTTCATTTTGTAGAATGAACTCGTGATAGGTGTTCATATTGTAGGATGAACTCATAATGGTAGTTCATATTGTAGGAATGGTAATTCATTTTGTAAAATGAAAATGATAGTTAATTACGTAGTTCATATTATAGAACGAGCTCGTAAATAGTAGTCGATCCATATTGTAGAATGAACTCTTGATATATTATAGAATGAATTCCTAATGGTATTTCATATGGAGAATAAACTCGTACGGTAATTTATTTTGTAGAATGAACTCGTATGTTAGTTCATCCTCGGAGTTCGTTTTGTAGAATGAACTCATATGATAATTCATTCAAGCAGTTCACTTTGTAGAATAAATTAGCTAGTGTGGTAGTTCATTCAAGTAGTTCATTTTGTAGAATGAACTTGTATGGCAGTTCATTTTGTAGTTGATTTTTAGCTAAAAATAACGTAAAAATTAAAATCTTCGGAATATAGTAACAATTGTACTCTTTGCATACCTCTCGTCGAGAGCTTTCCGAATATATATAAAATTTATTATTTTTTGACTTATGGTTTAGAAGATATTTCATCTTATGTTTTTTATGAAGAGAGATAATAAAATAGAGAAAAAATGGTATTTCTGACACTGTTTAAAAAATGATGACGTCATTCCGCGTGGGTAATAATCACCAACCAAATACTCCCTCCGACTTTTTTATTAGTCCGGTTTGACTAAGTCAAAATATTAAGGAGATGGGAGGAAATGTCATGACTACCCTTATCAAATGCTAGATTATTACTAAAATTATAAATAACATATATAGTATATAAGAACATATATCATGTAATTTTATTATTTTTGGAAGTGTTTAAAAGAAGATAAAAACAAATATCTCCCCACTAATTTTGGTTATATTATCGATCTTATATTTGGTTAGATTATAATTTTTTTTCTTTATATATGGAGATACTGTTTAAGATTTTGGATTATGTTATATTAAAAATGATTTTATAATTATAGAAAATTAAGGATATATTTGATAGCTTAATGAGAAAATATATCTATAAGCAGAAGCGGACAACTATTTAAGACAGACTAAAATGGAACACAGGATTAATAAAAAAAGACAGAGGGAGTAATAATTTTTTGGACCAAACTAAAAATTGTTAAAGGGCCCATGCCCATGGATGTGCGGTCCGAAACGGAAGTCTTTTCGGCTTCCCCTTTTCCATGTATATAAAGTATATTGTACCCATGTAACTATATAACTCTCTTATCAATGAAATCCTTCTCTTTCTCTGCCTCTTCCTTTTCCCCTATTATTCTACTGCAACACGTTATCATGCACGAAGCTATACCACAGAGCTAGATTGGTCGATTTTTTTTTCTACATGGATTAACGTCAAGCTAATGTTGAGATTGCTGAAATCAAATCAGCTAAGTTGGATCTATTTTCTCCCATATATTTTTTATTCTTTTCCTTGTTTTTGATTTTGGATAAATTCTAGCTAAATAGATATGTATGCAAATCTCATGATCAATTTATTGATAACATTTTATAACATATATTTTTATGTTTATGGGGGGATTGATTGCATTTTATGGTATGTATTTGCATATGATCAGTAACGCGGTGGAATTTTCTGTGAATGAAAACCCTTGTTCGAGTTTTCTTTTCTCTCGGAGGAGAAAGCAAATATGATCCGATCCAACAAGAGCCGGCCTGGCCCAGTCAACCCGGTTCAACCAGGTCCAGCTAATGATGTAGTTTTAACAGTGGTAAGTAAAGATTCGTTGCTCGGACTATTTTCTAAGATTTGGTTTTAAGATTAATTAAGAAAAATACTAAAAAGAATTGCTAAGATGATCAATGAGAGAAAAACCTATGACTTCGGATTCCACCAAATTAATTGTTTAAAATAATCATACTCCTTAAAAATATTCTTAATATAACTTGAGACAGTATCGAACCCGATCTCATGTCTCGGAAAATATACCGAATTTAATAAATAAATAAGCACCAACAATATATATTTTCGTGAGTAATAAAGACACAAATAAGTGTCTATCAAATACCCCCAAACCTATATTTTGCTAGTCCCGAGCAAAACTAATAAAATAAAATCCTAACTCACTGTCGCAGGCATCGCGATTACATTTAGCGTATGTAATAAGCCTTTAAACCCCTAGGTGGCCCTAGTGGCCGAGTTATAGTCTCGGGAGGGTTTACCAGAGATGTATCCACAAAACATGTACTCCAAACCTAGCTACATGTGCAGAATTCAAGAATGATACTAAAGAATCTCCTTGGTTGGCATACTCTCATTGATTACAGGAGAAAGTACCCAGATGCGAATCATATTCATAAATATAAGTGACAGAATTCTACTCAGATAGTCGCACTATGGATATCAATAATCGGAATCACACAAAGAATAGATTAAGAAGATGGATTATAGAGATAGATAGTTCAAAACAATGTTGTCTAAGGTGAACAGTGTTTCCCATATCTGTCTGAAGGCCTCCGCCAAGATGAACCTACGAATCCTAATGGATTGAGATACTGGTCTGGACTAATATCAACACAGCTTGGCATATACAAGGGAACCAACGGTCGATAATCTTAATTCTAGATTAACTCAACTGGCATATACAAGGGAACCAGCGGTTGATTTTATTGAACAATAATAAACTTTTCATTTTTATTTATTTTATTTTTTTAACTGCATGATTTGATCTTTTGGATCCAAGTGCATGCTTCTTGTCAGCAGATTATATGATAGTTCTCATGGATCTTGCGTTCCACGCTTGTTTAGGCGACGGAGACAGGGAAAACACACATATTGCTATCCAAGTGTTAATTTATTATTATTATTATTATTATTTAATTATTTTTTTGATTTTTTTTATTTATTCCATTTGGTCTGATTGGTCTGGTCTCTTTATTATTTTAGTAACTCAATCACTCTATTTCATCCCGGCATTGGTAACAATTCGATGTTTTGTGCCCCACCAAATCACTTAGAGAAATATATAACTCAAATAAAATAAAATAAAAACAGAACGTAGTGTGATGATTCCATTCTAACACCTGAACTTTGTCTTTTTATGAATAGACTCTGTTATTGGGTTCCTTAACTCCTACAACCAAGATGTTTCCATTCACTTAGACTGGTTAGTGTCATCCTGAATTGACACAAATTTCTAGGCTCTGGAGTTTTTTTATTTTTTATTTTTTTTTATTAAAAACTAACTAAAAGTTTTTCCCTCACCCCCAAACTTAAATCTAACATTGTCCTCAATGTTTCAAATTAAAGTGCAGTACCAAAAATATAAGTAACAAGAGGAATTAGTAAAGAGAGAAATCAGAAAGATAGTATCTGGATGAAGCGTAGCAATCCTTCCATGGGAGCAAGAAAAAATAAAAACAAAAATAAAACCAATGTACAACAACAGCAGGGTCCTCCAGAGGGACCTTAATATCACCATGTATGGGTTGCCTCCCATAAAGCGCTAAGTTTAGTATCTTCAGCCAAACGTTGGTAGAATTAGTCGCCACATAAAATCATATAGCAATAGTCGGAACCTATGTGGATCATCAAAATCGAATAAAGCTACCACAAATAAAAGGAATGCCAAGAAAATGAACAAATAAAACACACCCTTATCTAGTTTCCTTTTTAAGACAACTATATATAGCTGTGGTTCGGGCTCAGGCTCTATGAAAGGGTCTGAATAAAATATTTTCATGGGCTAGGTTTCCTCATTGGTAGGATCCGGAGGATTAGGTTGCAGAGTCTGTAAAAACTCAAATAAGAACTTAGAAGCACATAATAATAACCTGAAAAATTGAGGATCCTCTAAGTCAATTAGATTTGACTCACACAGTTGACCATAACGGTGGTCATTCTTAAGTAAATGTGTCGATGATTCTAATTTCCTAAAATAATTAGGTTTAGTTCTTAAAACTATATAATGACACATTTCAGATTGAGATACTCCCACATTTGGTAAATAAAATTTTGGTGGGACAACAAAATCAATTATGGTATCATGGACCGGATTAACCATATTAACCAGAGGATGGGTTTTTATCAACTGAGTTTCTTTTTGGACATAACTAGGTTCAGGAAAACGTGCATGAAGATAGTCTCTTAAGATGGTAGAGGCACATATGTTAAGTCCCAAATTAGGGACCTTTGTAAGAGTCAAAGGTAAACCACGGGGAGAATGATATTCACCCCCAAACTTAGAGTTCTCAAAGTCCTTGGACGAACTAGTCACAATTTCCTTAATTTCTAAATTATCAGATTTAGGAAAATGGTCTTTTATTTCTTCTAGGTTGAAATTAGGTGGTTCTTCATTTCTATAATCCTCAAAAGACACTATTGTTTCTGAATCGCTAGACTCTAAAACACTACTCTCAGGATAAACTCTTTCCTCTAAACCACCATCGTTTCATAATCACAATGATATACTACACCATCTAAAACTATAGTGTCTCTAGTCAAATCCACTTCCTTTTGAATAGGTGAATAATGAACAATATTATTAGGATTTAAACTAGAAACACCATTATAATCATAAGGATCAATTGGTGTAACAATTTCCTCGTCATTATGACTACGCATTTCAAATTCTTCATCGACACTATCCTCCTCATCATAGCAATACAAGGATGGTTGAACCTTATCAAAACATGTAGTGTATTCAGATCTAACCTCATTCTCTAAATTAGGTGAATAATTATATGTATTATCAAGGGTGAGATTGGAAACACTATTTTCGAATTCAAGTTCATTATGAGCAATAGTCTTAGGTGCATTTTGGTCCTCCTGCTTATTAAGAGTCTCACACAGTTTATCCATGATTATTTCAGATTCACATATAGATTTATTGAACTTCTTAAGTGATTCCTGTCAAGAAAGACTTGTCAATTGAAGGTGTTTGAGTGCATCTTCTAAGGAATGAGTTTTATATTCATCAGGAACTGGTGGAAATTGATTGATTAAATCCTCTAAAGATGGAGAACTCTCATTTTTTTCATTATAATATTGCTCATTCGCCCGTTCATATGATTGGTGGACGTACAAATAGTAATTGGGATCACCGTGATATGAACCATAACCTTCAGAAGGTCGGTAGTGGTCCCAAGTACTATCTACACTATGGGCATAGTACATATATTGTTCATTTAAATATTCAGTATGATAGTCATTATATTGGTCTTTGTAATACCAACTCGACATTTTCTGTGCACATGCAAATGCAGGGTCGACTAAAATTGGTAGGCTCAGGTTACCTACAGCAAAATACACCTACATTCAAAGACTGGTCACAGGTATAAGGCTGAGGTTTGTGGTGTTTCGGATGATAACGCCCAGAGGGTTCACCGTACTAAACCACAATTTTTCTTCAAATCGGTGCCGGAAGATGCAATTGGTGTGTGCACGTGTATTCTTTTTTTTTATATAAAAATAATAAACTAATACAATAAAAATATTTACAAAATTAAAAAGAATCTTAAACTAATTATGTACAAAGAGAATAAAATCTAAATAATCAAAACATTTCCTAAAATAAATATTTACAAAAATAGACAAAAAATAAAAATAAATAAAAATAAACTTGGATACTTACCTGTTTGGAGCGCAAATTTTATTTCCAATTTAAATTCCAAATATCCTGCACACCAAAAATAAAGTATACCCAAAGAGTAAAATCTAATAAAAATAAAAATAAACTAACAAAATATTTACAAATCAAAATCTAAAACCTAACCTAAAGGCAAGTCCGCGTCGGCGGTGTCAAAAACTGATGTAGTTTTAACAGTGGTAAGTAAAGATTCGTTGATCGGACTATTTTCTAAGATTTGGTTTTAAGATTAATTAAGAAAAATACTAAAAAGAATTGCTAAGATGATCAATGAGAGAAAAACCCATGACTTCGGATTCCACCAAATTAATTGTATAAAATAATCATACTCCTTAAAAATATTCTTAATATAACTTGAGACAGTATCGAACCCAATCTCATGTCTCGGAATATATAACGATTAAAACAAATATTACAACATTATGTTGTATCAAAATTGTATAACCTCATTCGCTTATAAAAGATCGACAGTCGAAGACTATCCAAAACAATTAAAATAAAGCTAAATATCAGGAGAGATTAATTAAAACATTTAAGCTCCAAAAGAATATTTATTCAAAGAGTACTAAAATTTCTTACACAATTTATTGGCTTCCTCCTTAGCCCCAACAGAGAGAGCTAGCTTTCCATTACAAAGATAACGAAAAATTGAAAAATTAAACTTTGGCTCTGTCACGGTAACCCCTCTTCTCTGCCTGATCGACCATCATTTATATAGGTAATGATAAATTTTCATTCCCTTCTTAGACTTCACAAAATCACCCAATAGCGAGTGGCCACATCACCCTTTGCAACACTCCAAATCTTAGCTTCAGAAATAGATGTATTCTTCCTTTCTGTTTAAATGTCGTCATTACAGTGTCACGCTACCAACTATAAAATTCCATTCTTAGTCAATGAGACAATGACATGTCATTTGCTCCTATACATCACCAAATTAATTAAGTCCAAATGTCTGTTGAGCTTCCCTGTTTTTTCGCCATCTCAAAGGGAATTTGGTGTCATTTACTTTCGCAAACTCCACTTGATTCCCATATCTTCAGTTACCAAACCCGGTTTGACTCTCATGTTAAGGAAAGTAATCATTTCTTTCTTCTTTTTCTTTGACGTTGCAAAAGATGGGCACGCCGTTTCAGCTCCCAATTCGTCCAAACCAAGCTCAGCAACCCTTTTGTCCACGATCTCTTAGCTCCGACAACCGATCCATCAAGACCATAATTTCTTCGACTAGCTTTGCTCGGTCAAATCCATACATAAGCCACTTTTTAACTGTTTTCTTCGCCAGAGCCGGTTTTATTTGTGTACCTACAAAACACAATAAATACCGAATTTAATAAATAAATAAGCACCAACAATATATATTTTCGTGAGTAATAAAGACACAAATATGTGTCTATCAGCTAACTCGGTTCGGTTCAACCCTGTCCAGCCAATTCGGTTCGGTTCAACCTGACCCGACCCAACTCGATCCGATATGTTCCAACCCGTCGTGTTCCTATCCTGATATGATTTTTGGGCTTTAGGTCGTGCGCGACCAAGGCTATTCTGGTTCTGTCTGTATACAGCCGGAACCAAAGTGTGAGGTATGTAACTAATGCGGGGTCTTTAAATCGAGTATTCGTTGGGCTTATTTATCTGTTTTTATAGAACATGTCTAATTATGTTTTATTCCTCACCTTAAGATAAGTCCATATCATATAAATGACCAATTTAAATTATGACTGCTGATCTCGTTCATTAAGAATTTTGGTTAATGTTATTTAGTTCTCTTGAATATGATATTGGCTATAGTTGAATGGGGTCTTTTGTTCAATGGGTTGTACCAACTCGATTCCAATGTATATATTTGGGGTTTAGAAGTACTTGATGTGAAATATGTAATATGTGTAAAGGGATATATGTATCATGAGACAAAGATGTACTTTTATCTTTGGTAGTAATAACACCAACACACAAGTATCAACCGAACATGGGATTAGCTAAAGTGTATCTAGCTCCCATCATCATAAATGAAAGAGTTGGAAATACACCTTGTCATAGGTGTTGGTATATACAATGCAATGTGTGCATCATAGTAGCAACCAATTTTCACATCAACTTTAATGGCAACAAGAACTTTGCCGGGCCAATTGACTATCTTATTCAGTTGAACTAGATCCAATGTCTGCACTTACGGAATGAAAAAACGAGACACAAATTCTCTAAAGCACTTAAGATATATTGGGTGAAACGTAATATATATTCACTCTAAAGTACTTAGAGTTGAATCCCACTTTTATTACGTAATAAGGCCACACCACTTATTAAAACTCTACAGACCCAAATGTCTAACTCATAGTTGTTTTTCTTCCACTAGCTTAAGGAATTTAAACTAGTTGTTGAACTATTTCCTTATAATGAGACTACGAGGATTGGATCATAGACGTCACAAAATTTCTATATGCACCGAGAGATAATCACACCTTGTTAAATTCCAAAGAAACCCATGCAAATGGATATCATGTGGAACCTCACAGTGATGAGAATGTAATTGATTGCATCTTTTATAGTCTCTAATATAATTGGAAGGAAATATATTTTAGAGAAACTAATGAGTCAATCTAGTGAAATGTAAATCACTATAGTATTTGGAATATTGAATCCATATTGACTCCGAAGATGAAATGTTGGGAATTGACTCATACAGGCTTTGGACATAACCATAAAGACACTTTGGTTGTGACATGATGATCGTTTTGAAAGGACTCATACGAACATCACTTTATTTAAGTGAACAAAAACGGGAGAATATCATTCATTTCACAAAGTCATCAGTAAAACAGGACCAAGACCATCCTAAGATGCAAATGGTAAACAATCCATATTACAAAGAAAACAAGGTCATATTTATAAAAATATCCATACAGAATGCGGACCATTAAAGTGACTTATGACTCTGGTGGATGTTTTGACATTTTGAACTAGTTATAGTTCCAAGAAGTTTTGCGTTTGGAAAACTACTAGACATATTATACATGTAAGGGATCACCACCCCTTGTAAATGCTAGTTAGTGCACATCAAAAGGACTTGATGGTTATTGCATATTTAATAGGATCAATGCTGAGCATCCTATACCTCATGGTCTTGCAAAGGCTATCATCAAAGGTTACAGATGATGTCTAAGGCATGGTTATGCGTACAACCTACCTTTATTGCTTTGGGAATATGCAATATTACACGCATCTTTACTTAATTCATTTTAGAACCCAATATTAGTCAACCTCTTTTGCGTACCAGTTGGTAACTGGATTTAAGCCTGACATTCGTGTTCTTACACATTTTTGGTTGCAATATATATGTGCCACGACTCCACATCGTACTATGATGGGTTTTCAAAACTGTTAAGTAGCTATGTTGGAAATGAGTTCCCAACAATTATCCGCATTTTAAAACTTTTGGCAGGAGATCTCTTACCGCTAGATTCGCGGGTTATCACTTTAATGAGACAGTCTTCTCGTCGTTAGGGGGAGATAAGAAAACGTATTTTCTAAGGGAACGACAAGAATTGTCGTGGTGCGTTCTCACTGTGTTTCATATTGTTTCTTGTACTCCACAAATGCAAATGTGAAGTGACAAAGAATAATCGATTTTCAGGATATACACTGATGTCGCTAAAGTGACAAGATCACACATACCAGCTGCAAATATTCATGCAGGGTTAGAAATCCTCAGTATGGGGTACACCATAGACTAAAGTGTTGCAACTACACTTGGTTGAAGTTTAGTTGAGGCCGTGGCTCCATAAAGGAATATGGAGAAACCACTTGGTTCGATCAATCCTCACCTAGAAAGAAAGTAAGTAAGTAAGTAAGGCACAACTTATTTATATCATCAGAAATCATCTCATAAGATTGTCTATGAATATGTCCATGAATAAAACTGGAGGACGCTCCGAAGTTTAATAATTCTAGAGAACAACGACATCCCAAGTGGATTATGAGAATGAGCACGAGTCAATGGAAAAATCATGCGAGCATATTGATGATTAATTTCATATACACTTGCTTAAGGAAATAGAGCAAGATGAGATCAAACCATGCTCCTTGTTGCTTAATGTCAACGAATAACATATTTGACTTATAGAATCCAGGTAGAACTTGGTTCTTTGACAAATATACAGGTATTTGGTGTGGTAGTGCTAACCAACCAAGTGTAAATCCTATTGGACATACATGATTAATTTGTCACAAATCATAATAAGAAGAAAGCATTCTTAAAGTATAAAGACCCGCCTTGTGGCGCGAGGTTTCTCAGAAAGCCCTGGAATTATTCTCTTGTAATAAACGTTATAGTGTTCCACTACTTAGTTAGCTTGGTAATTTCAAAAGGACTTGAAATGTAGCATATATATGTGGTTGTTACGTATCTCTGAAAGAATCAGGAGATAGCAGATATTTACAAAATTACTTGATAGCCTTTTGTTTCCCAAATCAAGTGACTCTAAACCACGGAGTGCGTTTACAGTTAGATATAACGCTCACTTATAGACTGAAGCAATCAGGCGGATGTGGTATACCCGTCTAAGTGACTATTTGATTTGGAGGGGATAGACAAGTAAGTTATTTTTCCTTGCGTATTCACAAGAAAGTTCCTGATTTGGAATTGTAGCTATATATGTCGATGGCACAGACATGATGGGTACTCTTGATGTAATAAGAGACCTTAAAAGCTATTTGAAATCCGAATTTGAGATGAAAAATCTAGGGAAAGCTCGACCGAATATTGAGCTTGTGGTATATTATTCCACCAGTTTGCATTTGTCTAAAGTTGTCAGGCAATTTAACAAAGACATGCATCCTGATAGCACTCCCATGATTAGTCGAGGTTCAAATGTAAGTAAGTGACCATTTCGTCTAAAGGAAGATGACGAAGATGTGTTGGGAGATGAAATTCCCATATGTAAGTACAATAGACGCACTGTTATACTTAGAATAATAATGTACTAGATAAAATTTTGCATCCTCATGGAACTTGTTAGCTAGATATAGCTCAGCGCCAACGCAACGCAACGTCATTGGAATGGTATAATGAATGTAATCATGTACTTAAAAGTAACCATTTACATAAATTTGTGTTTATCCCTGCAAAGACATAAAAAGGAATGCTAATGAAAGTGCAATCCAAAAGTTGTTGATTATGAAGGAACAATAATATCTTCTCCAACGAAAGTAATCAGAGGGAGATCTGGTAAACTATTTTCTAAGTCATTACCGATATTTAGTTTCGAAAAGTACATGACTAAAGGAACTGTCTAGAATAACTCTGAACGTAATCAGGGGAGATGCCGACATCAGGGGGAGGATCCAAGGATATGATGTCGACATATTTTACTTCGAAATTAAAGATGTGTTGTACTTTTTTTCCTTTCGATCGAGAATAGTTTTTCCTAAAGGGTTTTGTTACTCGACAAGGTTTTTAGCGAGACAACACTAAAAACATCAAGTATGTTGAACATTGAAGACATAAAGATCGCGTTGATATTATTGAAAATATCTGAATCAAAGAAATGAAACGCGATAGTCTGTTTAGCAACGTAACTTCCAGAATCAACATCAGGGTCTTATAAACATTCAAGTCACCAAAGTAAAGTGTGATAAACTCCTTTTGACTGCATTAGACTAATAAAAATTGTCTGACATCAGGGGGAGCATCTAATGGTGTGTTGAACTATTTTCCTTCACCGAGGTTTCTTTTTCCCACATGGTTTTGTTACTCGGCAGGTTTTTTAATGAAACAACAAACACCAGGAAGTAATTTTCCAACTAAGGCTATTGTCTTTCCCACAAGGATTTTCTGCCTTAGGAGTTGTGAAGCAACTAGTCAACTTCAACGGAACAAAGTGATCATATGTAACTGATCACCTTTACTTGCATCTGTCACGCTGTACTCTTTTCCCTTTGTCAAGGTTTTTCCCCAATGATTTTTCTTTGTCAAGGTTTTAATGAGGCAACATATTCGAGTCCAGCTATGTTCTAAGTTTGCTTAATATTGTACTCTTTTTCTTTAGTTCATGTTTTGTCCCTTTGGGTTTTTCCTGACGAAGTTTTAGCAAGGCAATTAACTTAGACTCGTCGATCTTTGAAGATCGTATTGCATGTGATGAACTACATGTAAAGTATGAGACAACATGTGAAGTACTACATGTGAATAGTTGTACCAAGGTTTTGTCCCACTGGGTTTTTCCTTGTCAAATTTCTAATGAGGAAATTGATTTCGACACAAGTTATCAAGGAGAGGATGACATTTGAAGACCTACATTCGAAGAACTATATGTGAAGCACTACATCTGGAGTTCCATTGTTGAACCGCACAAGGGGGAGTGTTAAAGGGCCCATGCCCATGGATATGCGGTCCAAAACAGAAGTCTTTTCGGTTTCTCCTTTTTCATGTATATAAAGTATATTATATCCATGTAACTATAGAACTCACTTATCAATGAAATCCTTCTCTTTCTCTGCCTCTTCCTTTTCCCATACTATTCTACTGCAACAAAAATATAATTTTAATAGGCAATGACTAAATACAACCTACATTTAAGTTAAATAAAACCATTTCTAAATATCATTAACTGATCTAGTCTTTTAACCATTTTAATGTACGCAATTAAAACCCACCTTAACATCTTTCCTCTGACCTAATCTTCTTCCTCTAAGAGATGTTGGTAGGTCCATTAAGGATTAGATTTGGAAATCTATTGGTTTAGGAAAACATTGTTTGTGTCGTAAAGTATAGCAACTTAAGAGGTTTGTCTCTTAGAGTTAAGTTAGGAAACCCTATACTTGTAGGAAAAGTAGTCCTTGTTAAGGAATGTGTCTAGTCCTATTGATATGTATAAATAGCCATAGAGAGAACCTAGTAGAAATATACTAGACTGGGTTGTACGAACGCTGCATTTTTTTAGTCGTGTCCACGTAGGACGCTGACACGACATGTGTCCGACGCACCAACGCGCGCGTCTGGTTTGGATGCACTGATGACTCAGATTTGACGAGTTTATTTATTTATTTAAACTTTTTCTTTTATTTTTACTATTATTAACTAAATGAAGAATTAATCAATCATTAAACCGATTCATCCGATTAGAATACAGAATAATAAGCTTAGGAAATGTAACGGAAAAATTAATTAATTACATTACATATCCATACACATTAATATTTCGTCAGTAAACACTGATCACCAACATTTATTATACATACATCTAGATATAAAGGTAAAGACTTGGAATAATTTTTGTTCTGCTATCACAACATAGGTAATTAGAGGAGAAACGTTAAAGAATACCGAAAAGAAGAGATAACTAGGTAGATGTAGATTTAGTGTTAGTAGAAGTCAAGATGAAGCAAAACAATTCGACGGTGAAGGAAAGCGAAGAAGAGGAAGCGAGAATAAGAAGATAGAGAGAATAAATGGGATAGTTAGGTCTTTATTTTTGTATTTGGAAATGACATTATGTATACCCTTCATTGGGCATGTGTCGTTCTAAGAATGCATTTTGATTGTGCCATGTGTTTAATAGTGATTGATTGCTTGACCTTCGGCGTGTATAAACAAACGATCTCTTATTTTCTTTTGAAATTCATACACAAAAACAACATAATGTAGCATCATTTTCTAATTTTCAGGATCGAAACACTTGAGTTTGCTGTATAAATACATGATTGTATATACAAATAATAATAAATAAAATATGTATATACGTGTCCGCATCCTAGTTTTTTGAGAATTTTTTAGTGCCCGCATCTGCGCATCCGCGTCTGAGCAGCCCAGAGTAGAAGTCTTTTCTTCTCTACTAAGGGTTTTGTATATTTCTCCATCTTATACGGTGATATATAAAATTGCTTATTCTTTCCGGAATTCAACCTCATTAAATACTTGTTGTCTTGTATGTGTGTGTGTGATTGTGTTCTTAGCAATATTGGAGTACCATTGTAGCTATGCAGACTTAACGCTTCCATAGGTTTTGGCGCAACAATTGGTATCAGAGCAAGGAGACGTTCTTGGATACGGGTATTCATATTGCAAGTTAAAGTGAATGTACTTTTCTGAGATTGATTGAGGTAATTCTAATATCAAAGGTTCTGTTTTTATATATATTTGTTTGTTTGTGAAAAATGGTTGATACGGAAAGACCATAGGATATGATAGAATCAACAGAGTCCATAACTAAAGATAAAGAAACAAAAGAAGCAATACTTCATTCACACAGGTCACAACTCAAGGTAGAAAATTTTACGGGAACCACTAACTTTATTTTATGGAGAATAGACGTAATGGATGCTTTAGTTTATCTTGACCTAGAGGAATCTCTAGAAGGTCGGCCAGCGGGGATGTCTTACAAGCAGTAGAACAAGATGAATAAATTATATCTTGGTTCGATTTAAGGGTGTTTAGCAATGGATGTAAGAGTTGGTTATCAGCACGAGACTTCAACTAAGGATATCTTGGAAAAGCTAGAGAAGGAATACCTTATGAAGAACGTGGCCACTAGGATACATCTTTAGAGAAATTTGTATCTCCATAATATGAAGAAAGGTGTAACTCTAACTGAGCACCTTGATTCATATAATAAGCTTCTTGCTGAGTTGGTTAACTACGCTGAGATAATTGAGGACGAGGAACAAGCTTTGTGTCTGATAAACTCTCTTCTTGAAAAGTATAAACCCGTGATTAAGGCTTTAATGCACGGAAAGTATAAGATGACATACACTGAGGTCATTACAACATTACATAATGAGAATTTCAGGAAGATGGACCGTGAAGACCTTGCAAGTGAAGCTGACGGTGATGTGCTTCTTGCAAGAGGTCGTTCAACAGATCGGATAAATAAAACTGGTGATTGCACTAAAGAAAAATGACGTTCTAAGAGTAGAATACGTCTGCAGAATGATGAATGTGCTTGGTGTCGTGATTTTGGTCATTGGGTTAAGGATTGTCCCAAACATAAGGATAAAGAAAGAGATAACAAGAAGACCGGGATGAACATTGAAGAATCGGATGATGCTTCTGATTTCTCGCTGACTATGAAACCATCAACTTGTGTTATTACAGATGGTACATGGGTATTAAATACTGGAGCAACATATCAGGACTGTTTCTCAAGCTTTGAAGAGATTGATGGAGAAGTACGGATGGGAAATAATTATACATGCAGGGTAATTGGGATTTGTTGTATTCGTATCAAAATGCACGATGGTATGGTTAGAGAGCTGAATGAGGTAAAACTTGCCATAAATAAGAATTTGATTTCACTCGAAACTTTAGAAGATAAAGGCTACAAGTTACTGGATGAAAATGGTGATCCAAAGGTAATCTATGGACCTGTGGTAATCATGAAGGGCATACGTTATCATAACTTATACTACTTGAACGGAACTAGAACCATAGGGGATGTTTCAATTTCTGCACACATTGAGAGTGCAGCTACCGAGAAGATAAAGCTATGTCACATGAGACTTGCATATCCTGGTGACAAGTTGTTTCATAGTTTAATTCAACAAGACTTGTTGAAATATGTTATTGCCTGCAAGTTAGCATTTTTTGAACATTGTGTAAAGGGTAAGAAAACAAGAACAATCTCTGGTACAACAATCCACAATACTAGTGGAGTTCTTGACTATGTTCACTCAAACGTTTCTCCCTCCAAAAATGCATCATTGGGAGGAAAAATTGGTTTGTTTCATTTATTGATGACTATTCTAGGTGCATATAGGTGTAAACCATGAGGCATAAGAATGAAGTCCTGGAAGTCTTTGTGAGGTAGAAAAAGGCAACTGCAGCTCAAATTGGCAAAAAGATCAAAGTACTATGTTCGGACAATGGTGGAGAGTACAAGAGTGATTCGTTCTTGCAAGCATGTCAGGATGATGGGATAAAGAGGAACTTCAAAGTTAAGAAGACACCGCAACAGAATAGGGTAGATGAACGCATGAATCATACTTTGCTGGAGAAGCTATGATGTATGTTATCTAATGCTAGATCAGGTAAGGCGTTTTGGGATAAGGTAGTTACCTACGCGTGCTTCCTCATTAATAGGTTGCCATCAAATACATTAGAAGGTAAAACTCCTAATAAAGAAATGGTTTGGTAAACCAACTTATGACTATGACTCAATTCATATCTTTGGTTGTCCTGTGTGGTATCATGTTAGTGAAAATAAACTTGATAGCCGTGTCGTTTATGGGTATAAAGATTGAAGTGAAAGGGTTCAAGATTCATAATCCAGTTGAGAAGAAAATAGTTATGAGTAGAGATGTCACATTTGATAATATTTTATGGTAAAGTCTTGGAGTTCTCGGCAGGTGGAAAACAGAAGAACCAGTACTAGTGGGTCTTTGCAGCAGGTGGAGATTGATGCAACTCCACCACCTCCAGTTAAGTTAAGTATGTATCTATTGAGAATACTTCTAAATACATAGGGTCTGCAAGAGAAGTAACTAAAGTTCCAAATGATGGTGATGCGGTTGAGGAAGAGGAACAAGAGTCAGTAGGAGATACAGAATCCTTGTTCACAGAGACCATAGAAACAAGTTAACCGAGAAGATCAATCAGGAAACCAAATTGGATGGATGATTATGTTGCTTACGCGTTACCAGTTTTGAAGATAGCACTCCTACTTCCTATTTAGAAGTTGTATGCAATGCAGAGTGTAAAGAATGGGAAGGTGCAATGCAGGATGAGATGAAGTGTCTTGGAAAGAATGGCAAATGTGTTAAAGCAATGCTCGCTTGAACCCACAAGTTTTGCTATCTCAAGCTTGTTATCAATATTAGATGTTCAAAATAATTTCTTGATTCTAGTCTACTAAGTCAAGTATCGGACTTAGAATTTGGTAGTTGAGTATCAGACATCACCCTATAAGACTGAAGATCGATGACATTTGAAGAACTTCTGTATTAGGTATGTGAAGACTGAACTAATCTATTTTACTCATTATCTTACCATTCTATATGTTGAGACTATGTCGTATGACCTCTAGTAGATTTACAAAGAAGAAATTTCAAGTCAAGCTTATCTTGTTAAAAATCTCGAAATATGATTCTAACATAGATGTTCAAAGGTCCTTAACAATATTAGTTCAAAAACAATTTATTGTTTGAGAATTAATTTGAGGATCAATTGAAAATCGCCCATAAAGGTGATTTTATAATTTGGGAATGTTTCAAACATCATAAGAGAGAAATTCATGAACTTCTGACATTTCTGCTCAGGGTAAGTGAGCAAACTAGTTTGCAAACAATAAATAACTGATTTCAAAAATACAAGGAAGGTTGGTGAAGCAGCTCGCAAAATCCAAGTTCAGTTGGGAACATAATTTTTGGTGTTGGTATAAAAGGCTTAAGGTTAGCGAACTCATTTCACGAACCGTGTCCATTTGAGTTCACAAGCCAAGTACGGTTGGCGAACCCAGTTTGTGAACAATGTACATTTGAGTTCTTGAGCCGAGTAGGGTTGGCGAACCCGGTTCACGAACCATAGCACCCTGACTCGTGAACTAGCCTTACGGTTCACAAACCGTTTCACCAACTATCCCAGTAGAATTTTGAAAAGACGAGGGTACCCAAATACACCACAATCTTTAAAATATCCACCTATAAGTCCTCTTACCGAAAGTGATTGGCTATGGACAAAGTCGAGACAATACGATAAATCGATATTCACACTTTGTGTGATTATTTATGGATACGAGATCGAGACAATACAACAATAAAAGTGTGATTACTTGATAATAGGTTCGGACTTAACCAAACTCTATAAGATCACTATCAAGTAATACGGATTTAACGTTTATGTATTTTACTTTTAATTATAATAAACAATTATAATTGCGGAAATAGAAAAGTAAAAGACACAGCAAAATTTTGTTAACGAGGAAACCGCAAATGCAGAAAACCCCCGGGACCAAGTCCAGAATTGAATACTCTCAGAATTAAGCCGCTATACAAAATCTAAACCAACTTCGTATAGTTGAGACCAATCAACTAAACCTAGTTCACTTAGTTTCTTCAGTATCCCTGCGCTTCCGACATTCAATAAGTGCACGCACTGGAACAATTCCTTTGGATCGTATTCAAAACAGTAAAGGAACAACAAATGTGTTTGGTAACAACTCTCTTGATTCTTTAAGATGAAGATATCTCAAGTCATATGCAAAGGCTCTTCCGTTTAAACAAATAAACTCCTTTGCCTGGTTAGATCAATCTATCCAACAACTACCGAAGTAGTAGATTTTAGATTGACAATCAATCAATATAAAATCTAACAAGGAACTATAAAGCGAGGTCGATCTTACGCAAATAATCAATCGAATAAATCCGATTCTAGTTGGATCCCAGCCGATCAAGGTTTGTGCTACACAAAGATATGAGAAACCAATAAGAAATCTTCTTTAATCTTCAATTAAACCTGCACAACGCCACTTGAATCTCTTGTGATCAATCACGCACAGAACGGAGTCTATTAACAATGGATTATCACAAGATATCTTTAGATCTATAAACAGTTCTAAAGATCCCGTCGACACTTCGATCTAGTTTGAGTGAATCTTATATCAGAAGAGAAGATTCTCAAGAATAAACAAACTAGGTGCAATCAAAGTTCAACAACCATTAGTCAATCAAATCAATCGAAAACTAATAAACTGCAATCATCTAGTTTTCTACCAACGGTACTCGTAGAGCTTCTTGATCCCACAGAAGTCTTTAAACGAGCGGTCGTAAGATATTTCGCCTAATTAGGGTACTTTCCTCTCCGAATAGACGACACTATCAGAAACAACAAAAAGATGAAGTTTTCCTGGCTCTTAGGATAGTATGCAAGAAATACAAACTTAGGTATTTATAGACCAAGGATGTTTGGACACTAAGGAATTTCCAAAACCGAATATTCTCAAGATATGCAATAAATGCCCAAATCGGTTTTCATAATTCCTGGAAATGCATTGTCCAATATTTTCCGAAATCTCTCAATAGAAAATCTCCAATTAGTAAATCCACATTACTAATTTTTATTCTCTAGATATATGCATTTAATTGCTGGTAATTAAAGCATATAAAACTAACAACCTTAATTAAAAGATTCTTAATTTATTTCGGACCGGGATCTCCTTGAGTAATTAAGGAATATCTTTGAACAATAAAAGATAAGAGTTACTGTTTGTGTTCAAAGTATGTTGACATCTTTTGTAAATCCTATTTTATATTTACAATCTTGGAATCGATTATACCACACTTCCAAACAAGTTTAGAATTGGTTCATTTGTATTCCAAGACAACTATGTGATTGATCAAGTATCAAATCACAATCATGGGTTCAATCGGTTCTACCAATCACTAGGATCGGTTCTACCTTAATATGGATTACTTGTGATCGAACACATAAGTTACCAGGACAGGTTACATCAGTTACCAGGATCAGTTACGTTAATTACCAGGATCGGTTAACATATACTCATGGTATTGCTTGTGATCGGTCACACCAGTTACCAAGATCGGTCACACCAATTACCAGGACTGGTTACACCAATTACAAGGATCGATTACACAACTCTTTTGTGATCGGTCACACCAATTACTAGGATCGGTCACACCAATTACAAATATCGATCATACCATCTCAGGTGATTACTTAGGATCGGTTACACTAATTAATAAAAACCAGTCATAGCAAATCATAAGTCAAGCACTGTGATTAGTTATACCAAGATATATAACAAGTTATGATCGGTTCTACTAACTCACATATATTGGTAATCAAAGATATACAATGAATAACAATACCAATAAGCCTAGCGATTTCCCTTTCGATTCATAAAACAAGTTCATGAATGTATACTTCCTTTAAACAAATGTAAATATTATTTTCTAGGTCTAAATCTTCACCTTTACCCATACACATAATCACAATAGCATTCATACGATTATGTCGATGTCATATATACGAAGTTCAAAAGATAAGCGTTATACTTCGTATCTTAATTCCTTAACACTATAATCATGTGATCATGTCTCACTACTAGAGTATAATCATTCACAGCTTCGCAGTTATGTTTTCAATATAACACGATTTGAAAGATACGTTAGGAATGAAACAGTTCAAGTCAATATTACTAACCTCAAGAGGAAGGATGATGTCGTCGTTGTAGCTCGTTACTTCTTCTCATTCTTCAGGTCTTCGAGTAATATTTGTATGTCTCATAATCCTAGACTTTCTAGTCTAACCTATACGAAGTTGTCTCTAGTACATAATCAAGCGACTCTAAGATGAGTTTTGATTCACTAAAATATGACAACCAAACTTGACATACCAACGCTTGGTGGGTTCAACCAAGCAATGCTCTAACAAATTTAGCAATGCTCAAAGACTTAATTTTTAAATATATTTAGCATTGCTATGACTCTCTTAAGCACTTTTAAGACTTCATTGATCACTTAAGCACTTATGTGTGTGAATTATAATTAAATTCTTAAGTTTTTTAATGAGCATCAAATTATTTATTGTTCACATGGCATATCTGCTAAACCGAACAGTCATTATACACGGTTCTGTAATCGGACCATAGTATATATTCTTCTATTGTAATTTCAAGACCAAAAGCGTTTGCTTGATTCCCAAGTTATCTTAGTATGAATTCTAAGCAACCCTCAGTCTTGAATAACTATAAATAGAGATGCTCTTTCAACTGGGAAATTCAATCCTTGACACTCAACTGGGAAATTTAATCCATGACACTTTTTCCCTAGTTGATAGCTAGAGTCATCCTATATGAACCTAGGTTTATTATGAGAAACATAATTAGGTTTACGACTAAAAAACTTCACTTTGGGGATTCGTTAAGCCTGGTCTGACTATATTTACTTGGTAGTTCGTGTATCCTGATCTTGATTTTCTGTTATCAAGGTTTTCTTAATCTCTTTCAGGCAAGATAGATAAAATAGCAAAGTTCTCTTCGTCTCAGACTTTGTGATTCTTCAAGATAGATATCTGAAAATTGATCTTAAGTGATTTTTTGAAGATTGTTCTTGAGAGGTGGTAAAAGATCTAGGCTTCTCATCTAAGTGAGTGTAAGTGTTTCAGATTGTGAGGTTTGCTAGCTTTGTTTATTGCAAACAGATTTATAATCCTTGATCTAAAGGTAAATCAAATAGGCTTATCTATTAGAGGCATATTGGTATCAAAAGTCCTCACTGAGGTTTAAGCAACTTTTAGTTTGTAAAGGACGCTAGTTATGGGAACCAATTGCGTAGATCCTTGCGAGGTTCAAGAAAGTAAGGAGCGCGACTGTTACTGAATTGCTTGGAGGGTGGATTCGGTTTCAATTACATTCCAATCCGAAGTATGATAGTAGGCTAGTGTTTGTAGCTTCTTAATACAGTTTGGTGTTCAAATTTGGACGAGGTCCCGAGGTTTTTCTGCAGTTGCGGTTTCCTCGTTAAAAAAACTTCTGGTGTCTAGTGTTTTTCCTTTTCTACATTATATTGTTTATCTTTGTAATTGGATTTACGGAAGTGCACGTATTCAATCTTAGTAGATACGTCCATCTAATTATAGTTGATTACAAAACTTGTTTCTTATAGAATTCGTATCTTGAAAGATAGATAACAAGTTTAATTACTTGGCAGAATTATGATTGGATTATTTGGATACGACTAGATTAATCTTGGATATTGATTTTTTAGATCGTCTAAGTACTCTTCTTAACAATCAGGTTCACGAAATCATTGTATTTGTTAATACCCAAAAAATACTCCTAGGTAAAACAATGTATCGTCGAAGTACTTTCTTTAGGTTCAAAAATCAAAATCATACAAAACGAGCCTAAACCAAGAAATTGGTCGTTCACTTTTTGCTTCGGTTACAAATAGAGAAGATGTATTGATATTAAAGGAGGGAAACCAAAGAAAGTTGAGGAAATCAGTGCTGGTTGAATTGTTGTGTGTGAGGTTGTCGAATTATGAAAGAAGCAGAGCTTGAGAATAATAAGCTTGTTATATCCTTCTGAATAAGCAAAGGAGCCTATTTATAGTTATAGGGAATACTCACTGTTTCCTCATGAGTAGTGGAAGTCGTGAAGATATGGGGAGATGGAGATAGTGGAGGTATTGTTCAAGTTATACCCATTATATTAGGGAAGTTTCTAGAAGCCTGTAAGTCATTACTCCTGTTAGAGCACTGCTCGGTCGAACTCGCAAGCGTTGCTATCTCAAGATTGTTTGTCAATGTTAGTGATCAAAACTATAAGTCTTGATTTCTAGTCTACTTAAAGTAATGTCTCGGACTAGGATAGATTGTGTAGTTGAGCATTAGACTTCACGACGGTCATTAATGAAGACGAAGAACTACTAAGGAGAGCTTGTGGAACTTCATCAACAAAAGGTATGTGGAGACTAAAACTCATATATCACTTGGAAAGTCTATTTCTACTATATCTCCTATATTGAGACAAAAGTCATATTACTATAGTTTTTCGATTATGCACATTTGAGATTTCGATCTGAGTTTAACTCACTTACATATTTCTCGAAATATGTGTTGGTAAGCTTTCGCTTCAACCAAGTTCATCTTATATTCTTGACGAAAGTCAAAAGATGATCATGTGAAAATCGCCGAGTAACATCTTACATGGTTTGTGTGATACAATCATTTGGTGTAGACTTGGAATATTTCGTTATGATTATTTCAATAACTTGAAAATTGCTTTGATGCTAATAGTGTGTGAAAACGGCTATTGTCATCCTCTAAGAAAGTTTCAATGATTGAAATAAGAGTTTAGAATACTTAACCAACATTGGATTATAAACATGTTGTGCACTCTTGCATATGCATGATCCATGTCCGGGAACCATAGTATGCATACCCGTATGCGTACCTGTTTGTTTGAGAAGTCTGGGAACCTAAGTGCGCGTACCCATACACATACTGGCGTAGGTTTGTGACCGTAAATTTCTGCTGGGTTTGGAGGTACGTGTACCCGTTCGCATACTGGTGAAAACCAAACTTGGTCCGGCTATTTCAAGTATGCGTACACGTTTGCATACTTGAATGGTTAAAGTTATAAAATCGGGTGTGACATGAACAAATACATTTATATAATAAGGAATGCATTCTTTGCAAACCGTGGCTATAATGTTCATGAATTGATTCGAGTGAATCAAACCGATTTTTCTTCAATTGTGTTCTTATATACTTCTACGAGAATATAATAATTGAACAACTCTTTAACTAGTTTTATTTGAGTCATTTGAACTAGTTATGGTTAAGATGAATAAGGTTGATATGAGAGTGTTCATATAACTAACCTCGGTTAACTACTGTTAAGCCAACATGGTGTACACGTTTAGGTACGGTTACATAAACCTAAATGAGGGTACATTTCATTTGTGTATAACAAGCTAAGTTCGATTTAACTGTTGAAAGATATTAGCTTGTATCTAATAAGGTTTTCATCTAACGGTGAATATTGAATGCTTTGTTACCAAGGTAACTTAGATTGCAAACCCTGATTTGAAAACTATATAAAGGAGAACTCTAGCAACTGGGAAACCTAATCCCCACACCTCCTGTGTGATACTAGTTGCGACTAGAGTCGATTCTCCTTTAACCTTAGGTTTTTCACAAAACCCGGTAGGTTAACAACTTAAAGACTTCATTGGGATTGTGAAGCCAAACCCAACTATTTTCTATGTAGTTGCGTGTTCAGATCTTGCTTTGTTCTATCGTATTGAGTACTATCTTCTTTAAGATTTGCTTGAGATTTAATCTCCGATAGGCAAGATTAAAAGTAGTCACAAACATCTTCGTCTCATCGTTTGTGATTCCACAATATCTTGTTTCGCTACCATATGATTAAGATTATTGTGAGGTGATTGATAATACTAGGCTGTTCTTCGGGAATATAAGTCCGGTTTATCAATTGGTTCCTGTGCACCTTGATTTATCAAAAGACGGAACAAAACTTGTAGGTATTTCTGTGGGAGACAGATTTATCTATTCCAATAGAATTTTATGTGTGAGACAGATTTGTTTATCAAGTCTTCGACTTTGGGTCGTAGCAACTCTTAGTTGTGGGTGAGATCAGCTAAGGGAATCAAGTGCGTAGAATCCTGCTGGGGTTCAGAGACGTAAGGAGCGCAATTGTACCTTGATCAGTGTGAGATTGATTAGGGCTAAACTACATTCCAGTCCGAAGTTCATTGGTAGTAGGCTAGTGTCTGTAGCGGCTTAATACAGTGTTGTGTTCAAAGATGGACTAGGTCCCGGGGTTTTTCTGCATTTGTGGTTTCCTCGTTAACAAAACTTCTGGTGTCTGTGTTATTTCTTTTCCGCATTATATTTTGTTATATAATAGAAATATCACAGGTTGTTCGTTGATTCGATCAATTGGTAAATCCAACCTTTGGTTGTTGATTGAAATTGATTGATCCTTGAACATTGGTATTTGGTACCGTTCAAGTTATTTCTCTTATATTCAATCGGGCCCGCAAATTCCTATTTGTTTGATTGCAGATTGAATTGAGAAATTGAGATATAAAACTCTTTGATATACTTTTCTACAGATTGAGTCTGACTATCTAGTTGATTCTCTTGAAAGTATATTGGAGTTTGTCTATTCAGATTGTCAAACGAAATATTGGGTGTGGTTGTTGTACCCCCGCTTTTTCAACTCCATCACTCCTTTAACCGCTCTTAATTGTCACCACTACTTGTTACTTACTTATCATGGGGTGTTGCCACGCTGCATGTTGTTGTAAACCAACAGACCAATACCCATGAATAATTCCCCCATGTAACATGTTTTGATTTCTCGTAGGAATTAGTGGAATCATGGATTATGTCTTGTCTTGTCCAGGTTTCCACGATGTATTTAAATGAGTAATTAACCTAAGCTAGCCAAACCTCGAAGTGACATCACTCAGATCCAAGGTTATGTATGACTAATAAGAAGTTTGTCTTAAAATGGCATTGTTTGCAGGATCATGACAATGTAGCATGATAAGCACATAAGTGCGACACTTTTATACCCATATTTACACTAGTTAGGTCTCGTTGGTTAGCTAATAATATCGTTTTAAGTCATTTGCAGGAAATATAAGTGAATTCGATCACCTAGAAGATAAATGGCTAAATGGAAGCTTAAATGACGTCTGCAGCTAGGACCACCGGTGCTACATATCTTTGTACTGAAGAAAGAGTTAAATGCGGGTTACCTAGCTGATGTTGCGGCACAATCTAACCAGTTCAGTCCAGAAGATACATGCAAGCCCATGCAATAGTTAAAAAGGGTGCAAGCAAGATGTTGGTACTTGGTAGTCCTGAAGACATTCGTGTGGTTCTTGAC
This sequence comes from Papaver atlanticum, assembly GCA_023531105.1. Lineage (NCBI taxonomy): Eukaryota > Viridiplantae > Streptophyta > Magnoliopsida > Ranunculales > Papaveraceae > Papaver > Papaver atlanticum. Next base: position 771,465 of record JAJJMB010006426.1, on the reverse strand, counting down.
CAAAGGGAGGACAGACCACCTGGGCGTACACCAAATAAATTTATCCCTTTCGACCAGGCACCTGAAATCAGGGTTTCAAGGCTACGGTTCTTAATATTGCTGCCTTGTGCAAAAAAAACCCAGAGCAAAACCCATTTAACTTAACCTAAACCCAAATAATGGTGACTGTTGGAGCAGTTCTGAGATGTAAATGGATATGGAATTTAGGGAATTTGGCTGTGAACAAGGTTGGGTTCACACTCGATTTTATTTTACAATGACGATGGAGTTGTTGGGGTTCTGTGCGGTGGCTGAGAGCTTAGACGCAGTGAAGAAGAAGGTGTTGCTGCCATGGATTTCAGTCTGTATTGGCTAGAATGGAGCCGTTGTTGGAGTTTTGAAATTGAATGAAAAATAAGAATTAAACAGCAACAACAATGGTTTCTGGTGGTTGAATCTGAAAGGTGAAGAAGGTGTTAGAAGGTCATAGGAAAGTGGTTGCAGTATAGACAGTTTCGGCGTGAATGAGATCAAACAACTGTGGATGCTATAAAAGAGAGGGGTTTCTTGTATGGATCGAGTTCAATTGAGAAATGGAGAAGGTATATATGCTGGGGTCAGGTTACAATGAAACAAAAATGGGCTGGTGGAGGTGATTCATAGATGGACATAGAGGCTAAGGAGTTGTTGTTGTGGCACGAGTTGGGAGAGTTTAGGAGGCAGCAGTGGAATGGAGATATAACAGCGTCAAATGATTTGGGGCTTGGCATTTCATTTGCTATTGCATTACTACCATCGATTCATGTCTGGCTTGTTTCTGAGACGGCTGAACTGATTGAACTGGGATAATGTAGCCGAGTTTGGAGGAAAGTGAACTGAGATTCAGGAAGAGAAGAAGGGTGCAGTGGCCGGACTATGCATTGGATGGAAGTTGGAGTTGGATTGTGCTGCCTGGTTTGGGCCTGGCAACAGCTAGGTCCATACTAGATCTTCTACAACTCCTATATATACATGAGTGGACGGAGAAGAAGGATACGCGATATACAGGGAAGAAAACTAGGTTTAGCTATTTTCGGTTTTCTGTTATTCATATGCTTAGTTTAACATTCTCTTCATCATTTTCTATGGCTTTGAACAAAACTATGTTTAGCTAAATTTCTTGTTAGGGCGAAGGATGAATTTGTAGGTTATATCACTTATGTTCTCAAACAATTGGTTTCAAAAATAAGAACTCAACATAATGTTTATGTTTCTCAATATTGGGTTGATTGTTTTATGACTTTTTCATGTCTTATGCCATGTATATTTCATAGTTGAGTTCTAGAACAATAATCCATTTATAACTTTGGTGATATATAATTTGTGATTATTCTTTGACTATGCATGCCATGTATGCCTAGTACTTTGGATTTCTACTTTAGGTTGAGAACAAACATATCCTCTTGATAATTCTCGTCTATAATTCTTAACTGAAAATATCTTCTGTGTTTCGATAGCTAGGTTTGCTATTGTGCATGAGTGAATTAAAGACTTTTGTGAGAGACATAAGTGAACCTAACCTACAACGAATTCCGTAGCCCTAATACTTCTAAATCTTTGATTACAATTCTTTATAAATTTGCTTTTTTTACCCGTTAGCTTCTTTTTTTTAGTACAACAATTTCTGAAATATTGAACCTTGGTTAGTAAGTTCTCGATATTGATTAGTAGTAGTTTTCACAGTCCTTGAAGGAACGAACCGTGCTTGCTATTGTGTGCTCTTTTTGACACCGTGCGCTTGCGGTAAAACAAAGTTGGTCTACCGACCCATCATAGCATGGCCATGGCCTGAGAGGCGCGGCCAAGTTGGCCAAGGTGGCTTTGGATGTTTGGTGGCGCGGGACACCATCCAATGTTGTCTTGGGACGTTGGCGAATGACCTGGGAGGTTGGAAAAGTTGCTTTGGGACGTTGGCCAATGGCCTGGAAGGCTGGCCAAGTTGCCTTGGGACGTTGGCCAATGGCCCGGGATGCTGGCCAAGTTGTCTTAGGATATTTTGGTGGCGCGAGACACCGTCCAAGTTGGTAGCTAGTCAATTCGTGGCGTGGGACGTCCAAGTTGACATCTAGCCAAGTTGTGGCGTGGGACGGCCAAGTTGATAACTAGCCAATGTGGCATGGGACGACCAAGTTGGTTGCTAGCCAATTCGTGGCGTGGGACGGCCAAGTTGGTGGATAGCCAATGTGGCGTGGGATGGCCAAGTTGGTAGTTAGCCAAGTCGTGGCGCGGGACGTCCAAATTGTTAGCTAGCCAAGTCGTGGCGTGGGACGACCAAGTTGGTAGATAGAAAATGTGGCGTGGGACGGCCAAGTTGGCTCGGCTACTTGGCCTGACAGATTGGCTACTCGTCTTGGCTATTTGTCCTGGCAGCTCGGCCACTCGTCTTGGCTATTTGGCCTGGCAGCTTAGCCATGGCCACGCGTTGGTGTTGGCCCTTTATTAATACCGGGGAGTACACATAGAACATATTCAAGGAATTCTGCCATGGAAGTTCTGCAACTCAAAGTGATGTTCAATACAACTTCGTATTGAATAGTGTGCTTTTAATAGTACTTTTATTCAAAATGGCATAATACCTCTGATAGGATCCTAAAATACATCATTTGAATATCATTTTTTTATGCTTTTATTAGTTAATTTTCTTGTTTTAGTTATATATTACGCTTTGTTTTGCTCTTACAGGTATTTTGGAGTCATGTGACATAAAAAGAAAAAGAAAAATAGAGGCTTATGGCGTTGATTGGCGAATTTCGAATTGACAGACTCGAAGAATGTAAGGACACAAGGCTTTGATGTGTTAAAGAGCAGTTTACTGAAGCACCAGGCTCTTATTACTCAGGCTACCACTGAATTACTGGAGCACCTGGTTAAAACTATGCAAGGCCACCTCAAGTTAGTGGATTTCACCACCAAGGGAACACACGTGTGTGCCGGCAAAAGAATTCATAAGATATATTACTCCAGTTTCGTAAGAAGAAACCAATCTGTGCAAGCAGGTGAAGAATTTCAGTTCACTCCTGCAGTTAGTTCAAGAGCCAGAATCTTCCACCGATATATCCGTGGGTCTAGTGACTGCTTGGCAAGGGTCAGGACAGTTTTTGTATCCCTGTGAAAGAAGGAAGCAATGGGTACAATCTGTGGGAGTTTTATGTCTATTTTGGCAGTGAGAAAATAGAGAGAGAATGAGTTTTATTCCATTAATTCACAGTGATTGAATGGAGGAGATTGATGAAATTAAAGCAGGTTTTCAAAGACAAGAGCAACATGGTACTTGGGTCAAGAATCATATTAGTACTGAAGTTATTTGGGACAGAGTTTTGAATCCAAAAATCTGCAAAAGGAAGTGATGCTTCCGCCGTTGTTTAAGTTCATGAATGGCTGTGATTGATGAATGTGTTAGAGTACTCATTTCATTAGAAATCTTGGGTTTGTGTCAGATTCGTATTGTGCAGGGAAGGGGTTGATTTGTGTTATCTACATAGGGCAAACGGTATGTAGCTATTATGAGAATGAAAGTCGCATATCTGTTGTTTGACAGAAAGGTTGAACCAACACCAGCTTAGTTCCACCAAGCTATCCATGGGTCAGGTGGATGTGTACAAGGGATTTATCATTGTCTAGGGAGCTGTTTTCGACACCGACAAGGGAAGATATGGAGTTTATTTTTGAGCGAGAAGTCAGAGAAGAATTAGTACTTATCGTAGCAGAGTTTTGCGTCGGAAATCAGTAAGGAAAGTTAGTTTGTAGCCGTGAAATCAATGATGAACGGATGGGATTCAGTGAAGTAATAGAATTCAGGTTGTATTAGGAAAGTTAGGTCTTTGACCAATACGAAATTGCAGGAAGGTTTGAAGCTATAAAAAGTAATCGAAAGATACAGATATCACATATCCCCATACCCCCCATCAGTGCCTCATCACCAACAGAGAGGAGCTCCGCTCCTCTCCAACCATTACCATCAGTTCTCTACCACCTTTCATCCATTCCCATCTGAATAACACTCTCCATATCCAGCATCTTATTCATTATCTGCATACTACCAGCATCACTTTGCAGTCGCAGCACCTGCTTACTTGCATCTCCACCAGCATCAGTTTAGAGGTCCTCTTGTTTGTACCATACTGCAGCACCAAGTCTACAGCAGCAAGCATAATGCATAATCACCAGGCCACCAGTCCGCATGTCCACAACCATCACCAATCCATTCACATCATCACTTGTTGTCTATTTGGTTCGCTTAGTTGGTTTTACATTCAAGCTTTCAATTTCCTTTCTTAGTTAGACTTATCAATTGGAGGATTCGGTTATTCAAGTCTAATCGAATGCCTTGACAAGAAAAACTAGTTAACTAACCTAGTGTTTGTCTTGTCTAAAGGGAAAGGTCTAAGTTATTGTCTGAATAATTAGAGCCTGATGAGAAAAATTAAGTTAATTCTGATCTTTATTTTGGTCTTATCGAAACAAGCGATTGTACATACGCAATCTGTTCAACAATAGAATTAAGTATCTTAGTCGATTTGTTGGACTATAAAGAAAATTGCCACGGGCAATTGTTTCCTTGATAACATATTAAAACTAAATTACTTTTGTAGTTTCGGTTTTAATATTAGTTATAAAAAATGGTATGTGAAACCTTCGTGCTTAACTCTTATAGGTTGTACAAGTCTTATAGATTTGTAAGATCCTTTTGGTTTGTCCTTTATTTGCTCGAACCTTTGTCATTTTGTGACAAAAAGGGGGAGAAATATATGGAGTAAACAAGTGATTTTTAATCACTAGGAAAGGACAATTATGCTTAAACGTTATATCTAACGAAAGAGTAAAGCATTGACTAAGGGTGAGAATACTACACAACATACCTTATGTCGTTTGAAATACTAAAAGGGGAATAACAAAGATGTTCGGATTGAATATTTACCCAGCTTGCCTTTAGGGGGAGTAAAAGCTTTTGTTATTTAAATGTCAACAACAGTATTTACTGATTGAATATATGCAGGTTATTGTGTTGTTAAAACTTGGAATCAAGGGTATGAAGAATGAGTTATTTTGTAATTCGTTTAGCTCCATATGTAACTAGAGTTTTGTCACTAAAATTGACAAAGGGGGAGATTGTTAGAGCATAGATCGGTTGAACCCACCAACCGTTGGTATATCAAGTTTAGTTGTCATATTTTAGTATCAAAACTCATATAGAGTCGCTTGATTAAATACTAGAGTCAACTTCATTTAGGTTAGACTAGAAAGTCTAGGAATGTTAAGACATACAAGTATTACTCCGAAGACCTGAAGAATGAGAAAAAGTAAGGACTACAACGACGACATCATCCTTCCACTTGAGGTTAGTAATATTGACTCGAACTTGTTTTCATGCCTAACGTATCTTTCAAGTCGTGCTATATTGAAAACATAACATGCGAAGCTTGTATATAAATAATACTCTAGTGGATAGACATGATCATAATAGTATGGTCATAGTATTAAGGAATTATATTACGAAGTATAATACTTATCTTTTGAACTTCGTAGATATGACATCGACATCATCTTGTATATAGTTTTATGATTATGTGTATGGGTGTATGGTGAAGATTTCATCCTAGGAAACAATGTTTTGCATTTGTTTAAAGGAAGTAAGTTCGTGAACTTGTTTCATGAATTGAAAGGGAAATCAATAGGTATATTGGTTCGGCTATTCATTACATTTCTTTGGATAACCAATATGTGTGAGTTGGTAGAACCGATCTTAACTTAGGTTATGTATCTTGGTATAACCGATCACAATACCTAGACTTATAATTTGATATGACCGGTTCTGGTAATTGGTATAACCGATCCTAAGTAATCACCATGAGATGGTATGATCGATCCTTGTAATTGGTGTGACCGATTCTGGTAATTGGTGTGACCGATCTTTGTAATTGGTATGACCAATCCTAGTGACTGGTATGAACGATCACAAGTAGGTACCATGTTTAGGTAGAACCGATCCATGTGATTGGTATAACCGATCCGAACCCATGTATGTGATTTGGTAGGACCGATCACAACTAACCATTGTGACTTGGTATGACCGATCACATAGTAGTCTTGGAATTTTGGTAGAACCAATTCTAAACTTGTTTGGAAGTGTGGTAGAACCGATTCCAAGATGCAAATCCTATTTTCCATGAATTACATATTTTCTTCATGAACTTGTGTAGATTCGGAATTAGAATTTGCTGTGTAAAGATGTCAACATACATTGAACATGAGCATTAACTCTTATCGTTTATTGTTCAAAGATATTCCTTGGTACTCAAGGTGATCATGTATCGAAATAAATTAATAATCTTTTAATTAAGGTTTTTGGTTTTATATGCTTTAATTACCAGCAATTAATGCATAGCTCTAGATAATAAAAATTAGTAATTTGCATTTACTATGTGGAGATTTTCTATGAGAGATTTCGGAAAATATTGGATAACATTTATTGGAATTAGGAAAACCGAATTTGGGCATTCATTGCATATCTTAAGAATATTTTCGGTTTTGGAAATTCCTTGGTGTCCAAACAACCTTGGTCTATAAATACCTAAGTTTGCATTTCTAGCAAACTAACCTAATAACCAAGAAAACTTCATTTTTTGTTGTTTTTGGGGGAGCCGTCTATTCGGAGAGCAAAGTATCCTAATTAGGTGAAATCTCTTACGACCACTCGTTTAAAAACTTTTGTGGGATCAAGAATCTCTTGGGAAACTAGATAATTGCAGTGTTATTAGTTTTCGATTATTGATTTGATTGACGAACGGTTGTTGGAACTTTGATTGCACCTAGTTTCTTTATTCTTGAGAATCTTCTCTTCTGATATAAGATTCACTCAGACTAGATCAAAGTTTCGACGGGATCTTTAGAACTGTTGTTAGATCTAAATACATCTTGTGATAATCCATTGTTAACAGACTCCGTTCTGTGTGTGATTGATCACAAGATGATTCAAGTGTTGTTGTGTAGGTATTTGAAGGCAATAGAAGATTTGAGGACGAATAAGAATTCTTATTAGTTTTCATATCTTTTGGATTTAGTGCATAAACCTTGATCAGCTGGGATCCAACTAGAATCAGTTTATATTTGATAGATCTGATTGATTAGTTGCGTGAGATCGGCATCACTTAATAGTTTCTCGTTGAGATCTATATCGATTGAGTGCAAATCTAAACTTGACTATTTCAGTAGTTATTAAATAGATTGATCTAATAAGACAAAGGAGTTTATTAGATTAAACATAAATGCCTTTGTCAACTACTCATATTATCTTTGACAAGATTGATTAGAGTAGTTACCAAACAGATTCTTTCTTTTCTGTTTGGAATACGACCCAAAGGACTTGTTATCCGCGTGCATGACTCTAGAAGTCGAAGGTGCAGGGATACTGAGGGAACTAAGTAGATAGGTGTAGTCTGCTTGGTCTCAACTATACGAAGTTGGTATTTGATTTTTTATAGCGGCTTAATTCTGAGAGTATTCAAAATTGGACTAGGTCCCGGGTTTTTTCTGCATTTGCGGTTTCCTCGCTAACAAAATCTTGATGTGTCTTTTACTTTGTTTTCCACATTATAATTTTTATTATAATTAATTAAAATACACAAGTACGTTAACTCCATCATACTTGATATTTATCCTATAGAGTTTCAGTTATTTCCGAACCTATTATCAAGTACACACTTTGTTGTCGTTTCATCTCGATCTTGTATCCATAGTCAATCAAACAAGTGATCGTGTTGTTGTATTGTCTCGATCTCGTATCCATAGACGATCACACGAAGTGGGAACCAAATTGTCGTATTGTCTCGACTCTGATATCATGTGTTGTTCAGGCATTTGAAGGCAATAGAAAAAGATTTGAAGACGAGGAAGAATTCTTATTAGTTTTCGTATCTTGTGGATTTAGTGCACAAACCTTGATCGGCTGGGATCCAACTAGAATCGATTTATTTTTGATAAATCTGATTGATTAGTTGCGTGAGATCGACATTCTCTATATTTCTCTTTGAGATCTATATTGATTGAGTGCAAATCTAGACTTGACTATTTCGATAGTTATTGTTTGGATTCATCTAACCATACAAAGGAGTTTATTAGATTAAACATAAGAGCCTTTATCAATGACTCATCTATATCGTGTAACAAGATTGATTAGAGTGGTTACCAAACAGATTCTTCCTTTGTTGTTTGGAATACGATCCAAAGAACTTGTTATTCACGTGCGTGACTCTAGAAGCCGAAGGCGCAGGGATACTGAGGGAATTAAGTAGCTAGGGGTAGTGATCTTGGTCTCAACTATACGAAGTTGGTATTAGATTTTGTAAAGTGGCTTAATTCTGAGAGTATTAAAAATATGACTAGGTCCCGGAATTTTTATGCATTTGCGGTTTCCTCGTTAACAAAATCTTGCTGTGCCATTTACTTTACTTTTTCGCATTATAATTGTTTATTATAATTAAAGTAAATTTCAATTTACGTTAACTCTGTAATACTTGATAGTGATCCTATAGAGTTTCGGTTATTACCGAACCTATTATCAAGTACACACTTTGTTGTCGTCTCGTCTCGATCTTGCATCCATAGTCAATCACACAAGTGATCTTGTTGTCATATTGTCTCGATCTCGTATCCATAGACGATCACACAAAGTTTGAACCAAATTGTCGTATTGTCTCGACTTTGTCCATAGACGATCACATTCGGTAGAGGACTTATAGGTTGAAATAAAAAGATTATTGTGTATTTGGGTACCCTCGTCTTTTCAATTGGTATCAGAGCAGGCAAACACGAAAAGATCTAAAAAATTATGTATGGTGCGATCCAACGTATAAGATTTGAATCAAAACGCTCACAGTTGAACCTGTAAATGATTCAGTTAACGAAAAACAAGATGAAGAATCAATACCTAATACAGTCATCTCCTGTGAATCTACTGAACAAGTTGATCAGTATAATGAAGATTCCGATGACTGGCAAACTTGCCTTAAAAAACAACTTGGTGAAATTTCCGAAGATGGTGACTCAGAAATTGATCAAGATGTAGAAGAAGATGTTTCTGTATTCTCTTCACTATTAGGTATTATTTCTACAAAAAGGCTATCTACCTCAGATGTTGTTGGACTTCTTCCTCCTCTTTGCAGAGAAAACAGGAAACTGAGGAAAAATTTCTCTAGTTTTTATTATGGAAATCAAAATGCTCGATATCTTCTTAAAGATTACAGAGAAAGCCTGAACTCAAAATATCTTGATTATGAGAATCTATACAGGAAACATTATCTGTTGAATAAGAAACTTGCTGAAACTGAAGCAATGATTAATTCTCAACAACTAGTGTGTGAATAAAAAGGGAAGTATGTTCACTTCAAAGAAAACCCTCTTAAGGGAGACCTTGTCAATGTTCTTGACAAAGTTAAGTCTCTGGAAGAGGAAGTAGCAAATTTAAAAAGGCTCAATGATAGTACAATCAATTTATATTCTTTGTTGGAAACATGAAGAAGTCATGGCGATATGTGTGGCTTGGGATATAAAGGAATTGATACTCTTACAAACAATAAAGAAATAAAATTTATAAAGGCTACAAATCCTTCCACACCAGAGGATCCACCTAAACCTACTGAAGCTTCTGATCTATCAAAGAGCTCGAGTGAGAATCTAGAAGAGAACATTTCTGCAAGTAATCATACCGAGTCTCCGAAGATTAAGAATCAGTATGCACAAAAGTCCAGAACATCTCACAAAGGTAATCCTAAAACCTACATTCCTTTTAATAAGCATTGTTACTACTTTGGAGATAAAGTTCATATGCAAAGGAGTTGTAAATTCAAAAGATGCAGGATGCTCTATCCTTTGTTTCAAAAGAATTGGGTAAATTTATTTTTAAAAACTCAGATCACCATTGTCCCGTTATGAGACAAAAGAACTATTCTTACAGTTCACATTTCCATCCTATAAGGGTTATCCCTAAAAGGAACAATTAAAAAAGGGGTAATACTTTTATCAACGGAAATATAAGATCTGATGTTTCGACTTGGAAAAGTGCAATGTTGCATGATATGAAATAATATTTTCATCATAAATCCTCCTACAAGTGGATGTCCAAGTCTAAAGTAAAAACCAAAAAGGAGTCATCTAAAGAAAAGACTAAGGTAAACAATCAAGTTTTGACCTTATATAAAGATGATTATGAAGGTCTAATTATTTGACTCAAAAAGGAATATGGTAAACTCCCCAGTTCATCAAGACATAAGGTAATACCTTCATATCTTGATGATAGTCTCTTCTATGATAAGTTTGGTCCGTCTTACAAAAGAAGCAAGATCCCTAAGAGATCAGATAAAGGAAGATTCTCTACAACTATTGAAGAATATAATCTGTCTCAACTAGATACTTAGTATGTTGTTTATATACACTGACTCATAAAGTGCTCAACTGTTGTTTGATGAGTTTAGTATATATAGCACAATATTCTAAAAACTTGCGCGATCTATGGAAATATTCACAAGAAGGCACTTTCTTAAAATCTTTAATATCAAAAAAATTCGGTTATTCCATATTAAAGGAGAATTTTACTGTTTTCCATAATCAGTGACCAAGTCTTTGGAAACTATTGATATATAAAGTTCGGTAATATTTTATATTCCTCTTGGAACAAGAATTATGTACAATACATATTACCATGCAAAGATCTCTGTAAGGGTTTCAGAAACGTATGCTGAAAAAATGTCATGTGATCCTTCTTGGTTCTATAACTCCAATGGAAACGGAACCACCTCTTGCAATAACATCAATCTTTCATATGACATGATCGATTATGAAAAGGAGTTTCACAAAATGGCACGAACTTGTGCATAAATAAAATTGGAGGTCATGATGTTGAAGCGTTCTCTTGAGAGATCTCTACTTGTTCAAGCTCATCTTGTCAAGCAACAAGAATTACTTCTGAAAAGATTAAACGAATGAGAACCTAACTTGCTCAAGGTTGAGGAATTATTCTTCGATCAAGGATCTCTTCAAGGAATTCGGAGAATTGTTCCTATCAAGCGAAAGAGATCTCAACATCATGAAGAGATTTGATTTTCAAATCAGTCTCTGCGGAAATAGACACCAATGTATTGATCTATTTTCATATCTTTGTGTAAGGTCTATTGAAAGACGCATTTATGTGTCTATTTTCATCTCTTTTGTGTATACTGTTAGTACCCATTTCTGTACTAATTTTGGTATTTTATCCCTTTGTAGGTGTTTTTGGAGGAATAGGCTTTTGCGGCAAAATTGGCTCGAAAAGTTGTTAAAGGTACCTGGGAGGACATTTTCTATTCGGACTCTCATTTTGGATAAGGGGTAACCCATTTCCAAGAAGCTGCTAAGCACAGACCGGGACTGGATAGGGGGAGGTCACATTTCTTCACATTTTAAAAAACAGAAACTGACGGGAAAAAATTCTTTTCACAGCAGAATTTAGGGTTGGATTGTTAATCGATTTTTATGGAGATTAAAGGGATGAATTTGATTGGGTTTGTTCCTATGGACCTAACAGGCGAGGTAAGGGTGTTGGAATGGATCCAAAGTGGCTAGAACTCGAATTGGAGGCGAAAAAAGGTTAAAAATATCACGGTTTATTTTGGGCAACTTCTTGGTTTATTTATGGAAACAAACGTGAAGAAGAGGAAGGAAACTCTTCTTAGAGATTTGATTCTGTCACAGGAAGAGTTTGGACAGCTTGGATTGACTGAGGAGACGTATAGCAGTTGAGAAAAGGGAATTATCGTAACTTGCTGTGGAGGAAGAAAATCAAAGATATTCTCGAATTTTCCTTACTTTATTATGTATAAAAGGGTTGGTACGAATCCTAGGAAGGGAACCAAGACCTTAGGGGAAAGTTTAGAGCCTTAGAGAAGCCAGAAAAATAATTAGAAGAAGATCGAGTTTCTGCTGCTGCTGCCGGAGAAGACGAAGAACACAGAACAGCGGAAAAAGAAAGTCGCAGAAACTGTGACCGTAGCTTTCAAATTCTATACCCTTTGTAACAATTTTTCCAACAGTTAGCTTCAGTTCGCAACAGTTTCTTCTAGAACAGTAGGTTCTGTAACAATTATATTAGTTACAGAATCCGTTGCTTAGCACTTTTCACTCTTTTAATCAACTTTTGAACACCAAAGATGTATTTTGAGTAAGTGGTTAATATGAGGAGCTAAACCCCTTAGCCGAGGCGACGGAGG